>OX393580.1:28101264-28701264 GCA_947652605.1 Elmis aenea
CCCCTCATAAAAATTGAAGGGGAGAAAAAAAAGCTATCGAATAGTAAAATAAAATAAGGGTGTTTACATTTGAAAAAAATGAGTTATGTCACTTTGAAATTTGGAAAGTTTGGCATTTTTTTGTGAACACCCTGTGTCAATAAATTTAAATTTTTTATTTTTAAAATGTTACTCCCAACTGGACTAACATTACTGGTAAAACTTATTTCTTAACTTTAAAAAACGAGGTGGCTACGATTTTTTAAAGTTAAGGCTGCTTATGTAAGATTTTTCGGAAAAAAATTAATAAGTTGGCAACACTGGCACTAAATCAAAAAACAAACAGACATTCATGTAGAGGTTAAAAAATGACATCCGATGACCTAAAAATATACAGGGTGTTCCATTTAAAAAATCTTTGTTTTTGTTATAGCGCAAAAATGAGACACCCTGTATAGATGAAAATAATTTTAGGACGTAGATCTTTTCAAACCAATAACTTTATGTATTTAAGTTTTTTTTCTATCTCCTACGGGCGGGGCGCTATGAAAGCCCGACGCACTAATAAATCACCCTGTATAATTTTATATATTTGTTGCAAAAATTAAACAAGATATGGAACATTTTGTAAAAATTCGATCATCAAAGTTTGCCATGATTTTGTAAACAAGTGATGTTTGCAATTATTAAACAACTAAACGTCATTGCCAAGTAAATTCTGCAACAGCCACTACGTTTTTATCACTTACACAGTGGTGAGCTATGAAATTTTTAACAAAGGGCTAGCTCATAGTTAAATAAAAACAAAAAAATAATGTTAATTATATGTTGGAAAAAAATGGCATTTTAAATTCAAACGTGAATAATCGAGTGATTGTACATAATTCAAAAAATTCTATTGTGCGACGGGTTATTCTAAATTTAATCGTCATTGCTTGATAGGCATGACTTTGTCGCTTTCCAAATGTATGTAATGACAATGATTTTAAGATATATTTTTTCTTGAGAAAATTGTTAACAAGAAGAACAAGGGGCTCGCAAATTAAGGAATAATTTAACAAAGGGCTCGCACGAGCCCCCTACAACTCACCACTGCTTACACAGTAATATTCCAACATATTAAACTTTTCAAATAGCTAAAATTTAGCGATGTTCACAATACCACAATAAACAGCTATAAAATACAAAATAATACACGGATTTGCTTTAAAGTTGAAAAATTTACTTCGAAATGACGTTTAGTTGTTTAATAATTGCAAACATCACCTGTTTACGAAATCATGGCTAACTTTGATGATAGAATTTTTACAAAACTGGCCATATCTTGGTTATTTTTTGCAACAAATATATAAAATTATATATTTTTGAAAAGCTAAAAAAATACTCTTTCACATAAAGTCATGGCCAACTAGGGTTTCCATTTAAAAAAATGTAAGTTTACTCCATATCTCGAAAGTCAAGGTGGCTCTGAAAAAATTTATTTTGTTTTTAAATTAAGCATAATATTCCGTATAAAAAACCTATACAGGGTGTCCCCATTATACACGGCAAAAAAGTATGTGCATATTCCTGAGTGAAAATGATGACCATTTGTCAAATATTTTGTTATCCGAAAATGCTTCCTTTCAAAGTTAGAGACCTCCAAAGTTGCAAGGAAAAAAATTCAAAAAATCGATTACGTCCTAGCCGTTTAAGCTAGAGCTATCAAACTTGGCCGAAATGTTTGGGTGTTTCCCATTGACTTTGTGGGATAATTAAAAAGAAAACACGTAATTGGAAGTATGATTTATAGTCAGGTCATCCGCTTACCATCTTCAGAATTTTTTTCTCTGGAATAAAATTGAAAATGTAATTCGTCCATAAGAAAGTACGACTTAAGAGGAAAAAATTCGACCCTCTTTGTTTTTTGCTGTAAACGTAGCCGTTTTCGAGAAAATTAGCGCTAAAGATGCATCGACAAACTCTGTTTATTCACCTCAAATATTTTTTATAACTAAACTTATTTATTCTAGTTTAATAAATAAAGAAGTTACAGCAAATTTTCAAAAATGATAAAATTTCATTTTTCGTCTGTAGTGCCAAAATGGAATCTGATAGAAAAAATCTGATTGCACAGGCGTTATTTTCTCAAAAAAATAGCCGAAGAGACCAAAATCAGATTTTCACTATCTATTACGGTAACCGAGATACCCCATAAAACATTCGAATTTGGTCCACCCTGTATAGTGTTGGTACTCATCCATAAGCAATGAGTTCTGTGCCAAGAGCTTCAATCTTACTGTTAAAAATTAAACGAAAAGGTGCAGATTCAACTTATGATAAAATTCATATTCTAGAACTGAAGTAACTATATGGTTTGCTAGTCTTTGAACCACAAAGAAATCCTTCAATATACATTTGTGAAAACTTAATGTTGAAATTATAAATTGAAAACATTTCAAAATTTAATTGCAAGTCCAAGTGTTTTTTTTTAAATTTCATTATGTATTATTTCTTAACTATATTTGTTTTTGTCATATCATTTGAATAAAACGACATACATACAAATAGAACATATTATACATTGAGATCCTTTTATAAATCAAAAAAATAATGAATTCGAGTTTAAGCATGGGGATCTCGCTTATTATAATAGCTATATATGATCCAAGAAAATGAGGAAAAACCAGAAAATATGATTTTTGAAAATCGTTTATAACTCCTTTGGAGTATGAAATATTTCAAATGTGTTAAAACATTGCCCAAGCAACTATTTAAGCAGAATCGGATGGTGGTCACAAATTTTCCTTAGATCAATTTATTTTTGTTTTATGACAACCAACTTTATTTTTTCTTATGAGCGCAATTTTTGCTATTTACATTATTAAATAGCATTTATTTTTCTGAATTCATTGATGTATTACACATGGTATTTTACTTCTTTATTCACTGCCAAATTTAAAAAAAAAAGAAGGTTTTAAACAATAACCATTATAAATCAGGTAGGCCGGTCATTGTAGTTTATGTTGTTTCCATGACAACCAATCAACAAACTTAGTTTTGAAAGCCTATTACTTGTCACATTAATAAATTCATAAAAATGAACTTGAATATCGAAGAAAAACGCGATATGCTGCCAATTTTTTATACCGTTCTTTCAAGTTTTGTTATATTTTATCACATGCTTTATACAAATTTACCTAAGTTTCTGTTTAACATAGAAAAATAGTGGTTTTCCGGATATGTTTGTAATAAAAATGTTTTTTTTGTTGTCATCTGAAACTTTTCTGCCATATTTTTCTTTAAGTTTGGCAAAAGCCCCATTTACCCAAGTTTCTGTCCAACGTACAAAAATATGTTTGCGAGGGTTGATAAACTACAATGACCGGCCTACCTGATTTATAATGGTTGTTGTTTAAAACGCATTTTTACAAATTTGACAATGAAAGAAGAAGTAATATACCATGTATGATACATCAATGAATTCAGAAAAATTAATGCTACTTGATTAAGTAAAAAGCAAAAATTGCGTCCATAAGAAAAAATAAAGTTGGTTGTCATAAAACAAAAATAAATTGATCTAGGGCAAACTTGTGACCACCATCCGATTTGGCTTAAAAAGTTGCTTGGGCAATGTTTTAACACATTTGAAATATTTCATACTCCAAAGGAGTAATAAACGATTTTCAAAAATCGTATTTTACGGTTTTTTCCAAATTTTTTGGATACCGTTTGCGATATTTCCAATTTCTCTTCAGATTAATATTGAGCACAAAATTTAGCAACTTTGCCAGATTTAAACCTATACTCTAGCTCAGAGGTTCCCAAACTTTTTTGTGTCGTAGACCACTTGCCATGTTTTTCGGTTTTGGGTAACTGCTAACTTGATATTGATTTTTTTTGCAAATTCATCAACTTTTTTTTACAAAATAAAAACTCACACGTGCAACTGCTAGTTTATAATAATTCTTAAACAGTTTCATATATCGGAAAATATACCTAATAACTTAAATTTTAATATAATTCTTCATCACGTTTCATGAACATTTATGTTTTAAAAATTTTTACTTCATAGGTACTTTTATAATTTATGTAGATAGTTATGTCTTTATATTATAAGGTAGTATTATGTAAGTAAATAAGTACTATCTGTGCATGTGGATTATTCCATTCATGGAATGCCAAAATTAAAGACGTCCTGCTTATATGAGAGCCACTATCGTTGACCCCCATTTTTATTTCATGGACCCCCAATTTTTTTCCCCGCTGAAATGGACCCCTAGCAGGTCGTCGTCGACCCCCCGGGGTCGATATAGACCACTTTGGGAATCACTGCTCTAGCTATTACAATAAGCGAGATCCCCATCCTTAAACTCAAATTTCAATCACCCTGCATAGACCATTTCAGATCTCAACTAAATTGCATCGGTACATTGCTATATTGCTGCAGGAACAGATATAAATCTTTTGGTGTTAGCACTTGAAGGTATTGACTGCTTAGCTCATATTTAGGTCAAGGTGTGGGTCAGCCCACTAAAGATCAATTAGGTGTACACAGAGCCAATGCCAATATTCTAATACTGCACATTTAAATGTATTGTAGTTTCTTGTGCCACAGATTGTCTGTGTACCTATATGAAGTCCATATACAGAAAATATTAAATTCAACTTAATAATTAAAACTAAAATACACAAAAACTTTACTTGTTTTATAATGTTTAGAATGAAAAGTATTTACTCTTGAGATTTTGTTATGGCAATTATTGATTATTATAATTATTTTGGGAAGCATAAACAACACATAAAACAACATTTTTACAGTTTTGTTTTGTCATAACAACTTCAAACTTAATAAGTAGCTTCCATGTCAATCGATACAAAAAAATCAAATTGCAGTACTTACTTTTCTATTTGATGTTAAGTCTTAATAAGCTAATGATTCAATTTTAGTTTTAATTACAATACGCGATGAAAAGTGGATCCAATATAATTGAGAGGCCAAAACCCAACTACCATTAAAAAAAGTTCTATTTAGACGTTGTTTTCTGTGGTCAAGTGTTGTCATGAACTTTAAAAGAAATATAAAAAAATTAAAATCTCAGTAGCCTAGAGATATTCTCCTTCACAGCAATGCCTAACCATACAGATCACAAACAAGGGTATATTAATTAAACAAAATAAAAATTAATGACTCTAACTCAATTCACTGGACAACTATTTTTTAAAACACTATAGGACCCTTGAAACAAGCACTTTAGTACTATAACTAAATTAATGAATCCCATAATGTAAAATGAGAAACAATCCCTTATTAATATGTAACATGCACTTATGTTCATTTGCATTTGAATAGCTAAACTTAATACCTTTAAACAAACCGCAAAGACATAAATTTTGATTAATTAATTACAAATGCACTAGGACATTTTTATGCAAAACTTATTGCAAGGTCAATAGAAGCCACATTTTCATTTAACAAAACAACAATAAACCTGACCTCTTAATTGTCCAACCTAATTTATGTTTTTTATTCATACACTTATTTACTTACAAATTACGTCTATACTATTTGATTACTTATTTAAATTAAACACAATTGCATAATAGTTTTACAAGATTACTCTTGATATAATGACGTTTGTTACCAAGAGATTATCATTGTATTTACAAGGCATTAATTTGCTCTACATTTTACATACAATGTTAAAATAATAGTTTGTATTCATTTGTTTATTCAGTACATGTCAAATGTTTATCTGATCACATTGTATCATTTGTTCTGGAACATCTGAAAAACCTTCCAAGTAAACCTGTTCCAAGAAATGTTTTGTACATTTAAATATTTTAACTCAAACTGCATTTTACTGGTTAGCAAAAAAACTGTTTAACCAAGTACAATATCGTAAATTTCTTTTTACGTCCCACTAAAACTAGTTTACGTGAGGCTTAATTATCACAAAATTAATACACGCTAACTACAAAAAGGTTGCAAAACTTTACCCTCCAAATTAAACATCAGTTAACGTAGTTGTAAAGTTGATAAAAGGAGGTATGACGTCCAAGTAAACATGACTGATCAAGAAGTCACTTAAATATTTACATTGGGTCTGAATGAGCGTAAGTCATGTGCAGGTCTAGACTTTTTCACATTGTAATAATATTTACAATTGATCGTGATTATTTTTTTGCCAACATGTTTGCGTTATTATACTCTCAAAAAATATTTACCCACAAAACATTGAGATAATAATAAAGTTGGGTAAACAGCAAGTTTAAGGCATTGATTTTCTTCCGCATGCAGAATTTAAATATTATATATTGAAATAGAAAGAGAATGTACTTTCTATTATGCTCTCAATAATGTCAAATAAACTGACAGGCTAAGACGTGGATTAACTCAATATTTTTTTTAATTGTACAGATAACTACATCAAAGTAATAAGGGGATTCCGTAACAGGAATATCAAACTGGGAGTCCCCAAGTCACATTACATTCGGAACAGAAAATGAGGGCAGTGTCTACTTTGTTATGGTGTATATATGTTATCTTAATAGGTTTCCCTAATTGCAACTCATTTACTTCATACGAGCATACAAATTATTCAGAAATGAGTAGACTAACCCAATTAATAAAATACACAAAAGATAATAGGATAAGCTTTAAAAACTTTGAAGTACTTTAAATATATACCCGATAACTGAAGTTTTATTGCACTGCAAATATCTCAATATAAAATATTGTTGTAATAATACGCATATAAGTAGTTATTTTACGAAATTCACCAATTAACAACATTTTAGCAGTTTACAATTATCTGTTACAGAAGTATTTTCAAAATAAATACAGCAAATACACACAGTCATGAGTATTTCAATATTGCTTTAGCAGTTCTGTTAATAAAACAACTGAATAATGGGAAAACCTGACCAAATCTACATTCATTTGTATGCATACATGTACCAATTGTTTAAGACTTCTGTTTTGGCCTTATTATTAAACCGCTATAAATTCTTCTGAATTAAAAAAAAAAAAAAGTGACATGCATTTTCAAGTTTTAAAACAGAAAAATAGCATCTTAAAAACTTACTATCTTTATAATAGTGATTAAATTATTACCTATTTTAATTGTTTCAATTTTATTTAATCTTTTTATTTTAGCTCAATGTTGTATTTATATTTTATTAGAACATTTTATTTAGTTTCATCAAATTTAAACACAAGCTTTGAAAAGTTGTTCTAAAACCCACTCTAAACGTTTCTGGTATTAGTCATGTGTAGCTCTTGGAGTGAGTAAATAATTATTATAATTATCCGGTCAACGACTGCAATTATTTGACATTGTCATTGACCGAGCAACCAAAAATTTAAAAAGCATTTAACTATTCGACGTTTGCTAATTATGAACAAATATATAATAAAATTTGCACACAAAACATAGTGTAAACTTTATATTCATGTCATAAGATGAAAACTGTTTTATTAAAAAATATTTTCTGTTTATACATATATTTCAGTTACTTTTTCACCAACTTAGTTTTATCAAATAATATTACTTTTAAGCTGTTAAATGGTACATTTGAAATCACATAATCAATTTACAGAATTAATTTTCAGTAAACCATTACTTTCATTAATTTTTTAGTATATAGCACACATAACTAAGTTAAAAGGTCAAGATGATTCGGCATATTGTTTGATATATTATTTGATTACAATTAACACGTATTAAAAATTTTAAGGCGCTTACCGAATGCACACTTGATGGATCACTTAACCAGGCATTGTACATATCTTCAACATAGTTACTTGTACTTCCATTTAGGAAAGGTTCTGATGCTACGGGGACATTGTAACTTCGATTGTAGGTTGTAGAGATGGCTGGTTTGGTACTTTTGGTTAAAAGCCATGCTGCAAACTTTTGCCCTGGTGGACCCGAAAGGGATGATATTATAATCCGGGCTTGAAACATGTCTAAAAAATCACATTCGACAATAAGAATAGTTCAAACGAATTATTCTTTCGTATTTAATTAATTAACTCTGCAATTGCTCTTATTAAGCATATATCATTTAAATAGCATTATTTATATATAAAAAGTTTAAAATCACAATCTGTTTAGGTAGAAAAACACAAATTTAATGAACCAAGACACAAGAACTAATTTCTAACCTTGTTACCCAGTTACTTTAGTACTTACCGTAACCTTACTCAAATTAAGTAGAACGATACTTTCCTACGTAAATAAATAGCAAAAAATTCGCTTATATTGCGCAAAACAAATTATGAATTACGAAACTAGACAAAATACGTCACAACCTAATTTTAGTTTTTGGCACCCGTCAGATTAGAACAATTGTAATGGGCCACCAGTCACCTCGACATACGTCAAAATCACATGAATGAGTGTTTCAATGTTACTAACAATTACAAACTTTATAATTATAAATTACCGCTAAAATGTCAATAAGGTCTATATTTGTAGATCGTGCCATAGAAATTCTAAGAAAATCGATATTACTCATCCTAACGTTCAATTATATAACATTAATCAGTTGAAAAATAGTTTATTTATACCGTATTACTAGCATTATTACATTAATATTGATGTAGGTCAGTTTTGCAAACAAATGAATTCAAAAAATTTAAACAATTGCCTTAAAAAGTAATAAATACCTTTATATGATGTTTGCCGGTGCACTACCAAAAGCCAACTGCCAATTCATCTGGTGATAAATATATAATTCCCTAAGGCCACAGAAGGCTCAAAGGTTACACCTTACACCACGATGTAAGAGGTGTAATCTGGGGGTAATATCACATTACGGCTGCCGTAGGTGTGATGATTGCCAAAGGGCTGTTGCGTTAAAATTGTTTGTTAGAATGAAAATATTGTTTTTCCACGTGCCATGAGTTTCTAAAGTCACAAAATGGGGAAAAATAGATCATGTTTTGCTCATAATTGTAAAAGTGGTTATCGGAGTAATAAGGAAAAAGTTAGTTTGTTTAAAGCTCCATCAAACCCACATGAGTTAGAAATTTGGCGTAAAAAAATACCAAGATCAGATAGAATTTTGCAGACTCGTGATGTGTTGTGTGAAAAACATTTCACTCCCGATAATATTATTCGATTTGTGGTACTTAATGATGTGAGTAATTGTTTTTTTGGAGCACACTTAACAGCTATTTACAATTAAAATAATTTAGATTAAAGTGCCATATGAAAGACCTCGCTTAAGAAAAGGCGCAGTACCTTCCATGTTCGATTTTTTTTCACAAGATCTTTCATTTACACCAAACATTAAAGTAGAAGCATTTAATGCAGATGAAGCTTCGACATCTGGTGTTATCAATCATGTCATGATCAAAATGGAAGAAAATATGGATGAGGAAATAGGTGGTAACACCCCATTGTTTGATCAAATTTTAAATAATCGGCATTCCTTGAATTTATCAGAATATTGGGGTATATTTACATCAAATAATTTTCAAGCAGAGATAATATTTTCACAAATAAATTTAAAGAATAATATTCCTATTTCTGGAAAGCAATTAGTTTTGCATAAAAATTTAACAATATCGTATTTTATGGGACAAAGTTTAATTCAAAATGATTCATTAATTAATAGTATAACTTGCTTAAAAGAAATAGAAGACGCAGTCAATATATTTACCAACATTAAACTGTGTTATGGCGGTCCTTACTACAAGTGCTACTTAGATATGGAAGATCAAACGGAATGTGCATACATTGATTATTCATCTTTGTGCTGGCGTCATAAAAACTGCACATTTGTTACAGAGTTTAAAAAACAGTGTTCGTACTGTGCAAATTTACTTAAAAATTTTAACCGTAGCAGGAAAACAAAGAAAAATAATAAACAAAGAATTAGAATAAAACCATTTAGCTTAGGTTATTCGAAAGTTTTATTGGAAAAGCATATGTCTGATAAAAAAAAGTTAAAACTTGCTTTAAAAAGATCGGAACAAAAAATTTTTGAGCTAGAAATGCAAATAAAAAATATTCAGGATAAAACTGATAGTTAATTTTAGGTTTTAAGTTAGAATTTTATTAATTGTTAATTAAAATTGAAATGTTATAAATCAATTTTAAAACTATGTTTAGTTGTGTTAAACTATTTTTTTTTTAGACTCTTCTAGATAATACTCATGTGTTAAACAAAAAAATGCATTTTAGTCTTTCTTTCTAATTTTTTTCTTATGCAATGAACCAATTGTAGTTATTTTGTTATAATTTGTTAGACTAGAAAAAATGTATTATAATAAAAATAAAAAAGCAAAGGTCGCATTTATGATTAAATAACTTTATTCAAAATATCACACATACGATACAAACAAAATCTTTCAAATACAAACAGTCCACAAACCACAAATCAATGTAAATACTGAATAACTTACTGGTAACAATAACTTGTACATATACAAATATACAAAAATTTGAAACGACCACAAAACATTAGGTTCAAATAGGCAACAAAAACTTAATTGACAGTTTAACTTTTTTTTAAATCTGCCTGTGAATTAACGAAACTAAATTAAAAACAATAGAAATTATTTAACAATTTTTTTAGAAAGACGTTAAGATAGTTTTGCATTGCCCTAATTACAACTTATATGTTGGATCATTGTACATTTTTGTATTAAGCTATATTTAGAAATATATTCAAAGAATTAAAGTAATATTACATCTTTTTTATTCCGCATTTTTTGGTGAAATTCAGTGCAATGTGATTTTACTTTAGTAAAGCTTAAAATGGCACAGTCTATAACATACCCAAATTTAGTTAAAAAATTTAATTAAATTATAAATCAATATATTCCTTCGTAAGGCTGTAAATATATTTTTAAACATTTAAAGATCATTTTCCACACTTTCTTTTCTGTCAGCACTAATATTAAGCAAATCAACAATTTTAATTTAAGGTTTACCTAAAGTTTATGAACACTAAAACAAAATATTTACAAATCATACAGCAGTTCTATTTTAGATTAGTAAATACATATATAATAAGACTTAATTTTCAAGAAAACTTAATGGAAAAAATAATACATGAATCCCAATTTCATCTACGTTTAAACACAAAGCAGTTCATATTTAATTTTAATTCAAAAAAACTTATTTAAAACAACAAATTTTGTTTTAAATATTTCAAGAAATAGTTTAATTTCTCAAAAATAAACTTGTAAAATTCATTGAAATAACAACGTTATTCTAGGAAGTATTTTGAACCAGTTTTGTGAGTAATGTTGAAGATAATAAAATAGTGCTTTGATTGTAACTAACAAATCTGTCATTGTTATTTTAAGTTTGAACTGGCTCTCACGAATAGCAAAAAAATAAAGAAAACTTATAGTGCAGTTATATAGATAGTTTTCAAAACAATAATAAGTTAATAATTACGTTGCATTACTGAGATATAATAATATTAGTAATACCAGAGTGAATATTTTTGACATATAATTGTGGTTAACCTTTTAAATTAAATAATTATTTACAGTAGTTTATTTTAATTTTTGAAACATACATTTTTTAACATTTTATTTGATAGGTAAATGTTAAAAAATTAAACTTTTGATTAGTGAAAACTGGACTGGAGCTTAGATGTGTATTGCTAAACTCTCAGATGTACAGAGTGGTCCATTTTCAATGCAATTAAAATAAAAAATATTTATACTTGACTACTATCAAACATGGTACCAATGAAGTAAGAATCTGACAAACTGCAATAATTCATTTTAAATATCAGAAATTGTTTGTTTTTAAAATGTCACAAAAAAATTTTTACGCACATATAGTTATGGAATAACTACACTGCAGGTTACTAGGCTATTCGTATAAGATATTTGTAAACTGATAATTCTTTAAAAATTCATGTCCTGTTAAATATGGATCACCCTGTACAACCAGAGCTTAGTACTAAGCAAAATTAGTGTAGTGTTTGACCGATTTTAATACAAGTTGTACTATGATGTACTTAAAATTACTTTTTTTAAGTTTTTGTACTCATATATTATGCAAATCTATTTAAAGATGCAATAAGGTTACATTTTTTTGTTATGTTTAAAAAGACGAAACTAGTTATGAAGCTGAAATGAAAGTTTTGAAAATATTGCAAGAAAAACGGATATTTACATGTTTTTTTCAGAAAAGTTTCTTGTGGTGGAATTGTTGTACAGTTGGTATAATATACGAATTTATTATTCACTAACTGTGATATTTATAAGAATTGAATGATTAAAATGCCAAATGTTTATCACATCTGCTCTTTTACTTAAATAAAAAAATTGAAGTCAAGTAAATTTTCTTTTGCTTTTTTAAACTGTTACATTACTCAAAACAATCGACTGACAACTTTTTTTGCTAATGTTAGTACATTTTTCATTTTTGAACTTGGTACGGTTTGACTAATTTTTTAAATAAAACTTTAATGTAGTCTATTAAACGATTTAAATTTAAAAAAACACACTTTAAAAAAATATTCGGCTGGTATTATTGGTTATTCACAAACCCCATTAAAATAAAATAAATATAAATTTAAGTAGCTTTCTTTAAATATAGGACCACTACAATTAAATGTCGAGCAAAGCCGGTTTAGTATCTTTCGCGCATTTTAAAACGGAGTGCATGAATTTGACAAATCCAGTATCTTTGGGTTTTTCAAGTCCTCTAAGCAATCTGTTCTTCATAACGCCTATAAATTCCCTATTACTCAACTGACCATCCTCTGCAAAACCACATGTGTGACTAGCTATACAAAAAAGTTTGTAGACTACTTACGGTTCTCGTCGAAAATAGTAAAGACTACGTTTATTACGTGATCGCTAAGATCCACATGAGCTACTGTTTTAGCAACATGTTTCAAAGTGCTCTGGTCTATTGAAGCCCCAGCAATATGATAAAAAGTTAAGGCTGTATCCACATCATTTATGTTATTCAAGAAGTGGAAAAAATTCAAGTAGTCCTCTTTCGAAATGCCCTGACCATGTTCTCGAAATCTGTGATAAATAAACCTACATTCACTAATATCACACGATAAAAATCAACTTACGCTTTCTTCACTCTTTTAAGCATTCTTGCTTTCTTTTTTTCAGGATATCCAGCATACGCTAGTAATAATTCTGTGAAGTCTGCTTCGGTTATATTACCATTTTCATCAGGACTTTTACGTTGAAATTCTAATCCCAATATTTCTCTTTGTAACTGTTCTTGGAAGTCTAGGAACTTTTCGATTGTTAGTTTTTGTTTCATATTTGGACCGAAGAAATATGTTGTTAGTGCCGAATTCACACCCTAAAACAAGAGTGAAATACAATAATTTTTACAGTTTTGTAAAATATAATGACAGGTTTGTTCCAGTAAGGCTATGTACGATCTGATAAACTATCAGGATTCTGCACAGTACCAATATCGTGTTTCAGCACAGTCTCTGCTACTTCTTTGGACAATTAGTCGGCTGTTACAGCAGTTATTGAATCAACTCATGAACTAGTTTGTGGACAGTAAATTGCTACGGCGATCATGTTTTGTTTAATCATTTACGATTTTGTGAAAAGTGATATATAATTTTAAAACACATTTTTCTGAAAAAGTTTCTTATGTAACACTAAAAAAACTTTATATGATTGAAAAGAGAAAAAATTCTTAATCAATTAAGTATAAAAAAATAGGTTGCCATTTAAAAAAATATTACCATCGCCTGTCAGTTGCACACGGTTGACAAAAAAAATTGAAGCATGTCAAAATGTAGCTAACTATTTAGCACTTTTAATAAAAAAACATTTTTCATAAATCTTATATTTACAGCAACATTTCCATACTTGGGGCCAACCCTGTATATCTAGATCCAGGAACTTTTGATAAAAACAAAAAAAATCTATGTAGCAATATTCATTTTAACAATTAAAAAAGACCCAAAGATGAAATACTTTCCGAGTAAATTCAATATCCACATCTAATAAAACGACACAGTGAGATTAAAGTCACAATAATTCTCTAGGCAAGACAAACTGCTGTTTCACGTGACTGTATGAACTGAAGCAAAATAAGTTCGACCTAATCGACAGTTTCAACATATTTAGTCTACTTTATGGACTTCTGAATTGTTTTGATTGAAAACCAAAAAACAATTTAAAAATCGACATACCTTAAAGGTATTACCAGTATTAGCATGATCTCGATGTCGAGTTCCAATACTGGTTTGCTGTCTTATTAAAGTAGCAACTTTTTCGAATTCTTCGCAATCAACGTCCCCATCTCCGTTAAGATCAAACATGCGAAATGCGATCTCGAAATGTCTTCTAGACGCTAAAACAAAATATATTTATGTTCCTGTATATGCAGAAAGGTTTATTTTACTTACTAGAGAGTACTGTTAGAAGAAAAATGTAATCAGAGAACGTTATCAGCCCAGAACTACCCAGTTTATAAAAAATACTGTCTTCATCAAGCTCTAGCTCCAGTTTATGCTGTATGTGCTGTTTAAAAATTAAAACTCTACATTAATTAAAGCAATCACACGCTCATTCAAATGTACTAGTAAACCGAATCAGCCAATTTAATAGACTACTATAACACTGCCAATCAGTTAAAGCAAGATAATTTCTACAAAAAAAAAAATTATCCAAAAACTTAATCACATTACACTTTTTTTTTGCACTATACAGGGACATCCTGTATAAAACAATAAATTTTGTTACGAGTTAATGACATAATTTGGGAAATAGAGTAGGGACACTTTAAATATGTTTTCGTTATAAGGAATTTAATGCTGCATTATTTTGAAGATCAAATACTTTTAACAACAAAATGAAATTTTGCTTTTTAAATCATTGACTTTGTTAGTTAAATAAATGGTGCAGATATTTTTTTACTACGACTTTTTATCAAGAAATGCAAAACTGTATAAAAATTGTACAAATATTTGTATAGGAACATATACTTATATAACATTGTTATGCATTTTTCATTTATTGCATTAGAGAATTTTTGGGAATCCTGTCCATACATAAAAAAATCATGGTTGTAATTAAAATTTAGAAACTGTCTCTAACGATGCACACACATTTTCAACAAAATATTACGAAATCATTCGACTATTCTACTCATTTCTACATTTAGATTTTATCCATTAATCATGCAAAAAAGTTGTGAAGCACATGCATAAACCAGCGAGAAGAAAGTGTGCAAAAGAAGAGAAGGGACATTACCTCCAAATTATGCTGAAAAATATAGTTTCGTATAAAACATTTATAAGCACACTGAGTACAATAACAAATATATATAAACCACACTGAACAATCAAAGTAACAGTTATGTAAAATCTTAAGGCGATCGTCTACACGTCCAGTTAAATATTCCTAGCTTTAATCAAAGCTGGCTACAAATGGTAAGTAATAAAAGCAGCCGCTGTAGAAGGGTGCATTGTCAAGAGGAGCAATTTTAACTATTATGAAATTATGATACACAAAGAGATCATTAAAGGTTCTTTCCAAACTTTTTTATAAACACTAACATAAGAAATTCAAAAATTAATCTAGCCAGATTTAAAGTTTCCACTTGCCATAAAATGGCCCTGCATTTGTAAAATTGTAAGCTTTATTAAGTTAAAAGTTTATGCAATAACAGTATACTTAAAAACTTTACTGGAAATATGTAATTACTTGAAAATGAACAGTTAAAACTACAAATAAGAATTGTGATTTAAGTCGGAAAAAATGTTAATGTTTTTACCTTAGGGTCGTATCTCTTGTATTGGTCCAATCCCAAACCTAAAACCGATTCGAGTATTATAAAACGTTACTGTGTTATAAAATTAAGCGATTTATAAGTCATTATGTTACAAGGGTGCTTGGAGTTAAGTTTCAAATTTATTTATTACTTGTTTAGGGAAAAAATTCTCTTTAGTATAACTGGCAAATAATGAATTACATTTAATGATAATTCAAGCTTGAAAGGTTATAATATGGGGGCATAAAACCAAAATAAGCCTTATATAGGGTGCACCACTTATTTCGGGCCACTATGGGGATGGATTTCACTTAATATAGGGTGTTTCTTAAGTATTGCAAAAAAATTCAGGAGGTGATTCCTTATTGAAAATTAAGGGGGCTTTCATAAAAAAAAAAAATCCTTAGACGTCTCCTTTCGAAGTTACACCCCCCTAAAGGGGTGCTGTAAAATTAGGTTTTTATTTTATTTCTCAAATTTGGATATGTGTAGGAGAATGATACTTGGTAGATTTTTTATATTTATTAAAAGGTTTCCCATAGTAATATTTTTAATCATCTCCCACCTCCACAGGGGGCTGAAAAGTGCGACCCCTGTTGGTTTTCTTATCAGAATTTTTTGTTGGGTAAAAATTTTTTGTGCGATCGTACTAGAAACAGCTGTTTGACGGACGCGTTAGCAACCATAAAGTACTGCATTACCGGCCCTATCCTTAGCAACGGCCGTAAAAGTTACTTTTCAGGCCGTTACCCTTAGCAACGGCCGAAAAAGTAACTTTTACTGCCGTTGCTAAGGAGAGGGCCGGTAATGCAGTACATACGCCCAGTAGGGGGCTCGCGCGAGCCCTTTGTTAAATTATTCCTTAATTTGCGAGCCCCTTGTTCTTCTTGTTAACCATTTGCTCAAGAAAAAATATATCTTAAAATCATTGTCATTACATACATTTGTAAATCGACCAAGTCATGCCTATCAAGCAATGACGATTAAATTTAGAATAAAACCGTCGCACAATAGAATTTTTTGAATTATGTACAATCACTCGATTATTCACGTTTGAATTTAAAATGCCATTTTTTTCCCAACATATAATTAACATTATTTTTTGTTTTTATTTAACTAGTAGCGAGCCCTTTGTTAAAAATTTCATAGCTCACCACTGCATACGCCGTCATCTGTCAGTGACAGAATGTCACGTAGTTTCTAACCTATAATTTTAAAAATTACTAAAAATTTAAATTGTTTTTAATTCGATCGCACAAAAAAATGTAATATGCACCTCGGCCAAAACGTACTTTTTCGGCCTTGCCTGTTTGCTGGCCTCGACTACGTCTCGGCCAGCAAACCAGACGCGGCCGAAAAGTTACACTTTTTGCCTTGACACATAAATAACTATTTTTTCAAAGCTTGATTTATTTATTCTCTAGTTTATCTCGTAAAACCTATCGTTTTTGAGTAAAAAATAAAATGAGTAAACATGAACCATCAAATATTCCAATATAAAACGATTCATTTTGGTGGTTGCGATGGTTTATTTATGTTCATGTTGGATAGAATTGACGGGTGTAATGCATTTTAAGGTTAACGCGGCGACAACGCTATAACGCCCGTCAATTCTACCCAACATGAACATAAACAAACCATGGAAACCACCAAAACGAATCGTTTTATATTGGAATATTATTTGATGGTTCATGTTTACTTATTTTATTTTTTACTCAAAAACGGTAGGTTTTACGAGATAAACTAGAGAATAAATAAAGTTTCTAAATAAATCAAGCTTTAAAGAAAATTATTTTTAATTAAAAAATGTTAACCCACCAAACAGTTCTGATAAAAAAAACAACAGGGGTCGCACTTTTCAGCCCCCTGTGGAGGTGGGAGATGATTAAAAATATTACTAAGGAAAACCTTTTAATAAGTATAAAACATTTACCAAATATTAGTTTCCTAAATTTATCCAAATTTGAGAAATAAAATAAAAACCTAATTTTAGGGGGGTGTAACTTCGAATGGAGACGTCTAAGGATAATTTTTTTTAAATGAAAGACCCCCCTTAATTTTCGATAGGGAATCACCTCCTGAATTTTTTTGCAATACTTAAGAAACAGCCTGTATACAGGGTGTCCCAAATTCGAGTAAATGCATGGGGATCTCGCTTATCTTAAGAGCTACGAGGTCGGTTAAATTAGGGAAAAGTTGCTAAATTCGATGCTTATTGATAATCTTAAGAGAAATTGGAAATATCTCAAACGGTATCCGAGAAAATTAGGAAAAACTGGAAAGTCCATTTTTGAAAATCACAAATTTTTCCTAGGTCGATTCGTTTTTGTTTTAGACAACCAACTTTGTTTTTTCTTATGGGCAGCATATCGCGTTTTTCTTCGTTATTTAAGTTCATTTTTACGACCAACAGGCCTTCAAAAGTTTTAGTTTGTTGATCTGTTGTCATGGAAACAACATAAACTACAATGACCGGCCAACCTGATTTATAATGGTTATTGTTTAAAACGTATTTTTTGAAATTTGACAATGAAAGAAAAAGTAAAATACCATGTATGATAAATCAATGGATTCAGAAAAATAAATGCTAGGTATTTGATTATGTAAATAGCAAAAATTGCGCCCATACGTAAAAATAAAGTTGGTTGTCATAAAACAAAAACGAATCAATCTAGAAAAAATTTGTGACCACTATTCGATTCGGCTTGAAAAGTTGCTTGGGCAATGTCTTTACACATTTAAAATAATTCATACTCCAAAGGAGTTATAGACGATTTTCAAAAATCGTATTTTCCAGTTTTTCCTAATTTTCTCGGATACCGTTTGAGATATTTTCAATTTCTCTTTGGATTATTAATGAGCACCTAATTTCGCAACTTTGCCCTGATTTATCCGACCTCGTAGCTCTTAAGATAAGCGAGATCCCCATGCATTTACTCAAATTTGGGACACCCTGTATAAGATTCGTTTATTACATAAGCAAAAAATTACAAGTACTGGAGCTTAATTTGTAGCATTATTCAGATGTTTTGAAAAATGCATAGTTAACTTAACACGAGCAAAAAAATTAAATACTGCAACATTTTACTTAATTAAATATAATTTATTTTATTTTTAAAATAAAAATCTGAATGTTTGTAAAACGTGATAGTTTTACAAGCCAAATATGATGAAACCAGTTTCACTATGGCACACTTAATTTTAAAGATAATAACAGTTAACTTTTGATTTTATTATGGACATTATATTAGCTATTTACATAACGAGTTGGCTATAAACAGTACTGTATTTTTTACAAATAAAACAAAAGTCAACAGTGACCCATTTAAGCTGTTTAACACAGATTATAAAAATCATTAATTAATATTCAGATTTTGATTTAAATAACTAGAAAAGATATTAAATTAAAGATCAGATGATTTCATTGTTTGCTTCCACAAATAAGAGGATTTCATTAGTTTTGAATATTGATTATAATACTTATTACATGTAACAAAATGCTAATTGAACCAAATTTCAATCTTTTACTATAAAGGAGATCTCCATAATGGCCAGAATTAAGTGGTGCACCCTATACATTGTTAGATTTGTCTGCGTACTTAAAAAATATCTATCCATTGTATTACTGTATAAGTTTAACAAAATATATTACATCTTAACAAAAATTGTTAAGGTTAAAATGTTTAAAAACAAAGTAATTTATTCCATTTCCTTTAAACTAGAAGATATAAAAGTTTAAAATTATCAAACATAACAATGACAAAACTAAAATATGGTGAGTTCACTTCTCAAAGTATAATTGAATATTAAAGAAGATAAAAAACTACATTGTACGATACACGACAATCTGATCGATTTAACAACATAGACAGGAAGATAAATTAACCACAATCACAAACAAAAGTACATATGTTTTCATTCTTTATCATAATTTGCAAGCATTATAACTAGAAGCAAAGCGTTAGAACATTTTCAGTACACTAACAGAGTAAACCCACAAATAATTGCGGACTAATTTCATAATGACACATAAAATCAAAGGCTAATTAAACACAACGCATCTCAACTGATAAAAACTGATGTAAAAAATTATTCGACATAAAAATTAGATAAATATTTTCAAAACAACAAAATTATATTTAATTTCGTTGTTACAAAATCTTAAGGGATTTTACCAAAAACTAATTAATTAAGTGACTTATTTAATTGCAAAAATAAAGCTATAACTGAAGGTATACTATAATGTGACCTTTTTTTTGGGTACAAAAAGAACACTTTTTAAAAGCGAAATATTTTTACAATTATATTTTAGTAAGAATTAAGAAGCAAAAAATTATACAATAATCTCTGGAAGTAGAAACTGAAACTATTGCAAATGAAGGATTAGCTTTCTTATTTTTTTATGTAGAAAGTTTTTTTTAAAATTTTGTGTTTCTTTTAAAACAGTCATAGATGTTGTAAATAATGCAATACTCATCTGATTTTAAATTTAACAAAAACCAAATCAAATATTTGATAGAATAAAAATATTAACATCTAATTTGTATGAAATATTTGTCTAATATTTAGATTAAAAAATTAAAGGGATTATTTTATTTTATTACCAATCAACTTATTAGGTTACATTTAAGTATTCTTTACTTTCACATTTCCATTAAATTTTATGAGTCAAATCTAGAACTGCTATTGGCAATAAATAAAAACTAAGCAACTTTAATGTTTTAAAATCAATTTTAAGAACAACAATTTCATGAACTAATTTTAAAATCTTTAATTTTTGCAATTATTGTCACATTGTTATTTATACAAAAAACACAATATTAAAAACTGTACAAAAAGCAAACTTTAAACAGTGACAAACCTAAACATGATAAAAACGGCTTTTATAACATATTTACAAACAAAAGTTTTAAAAACAGCTACTAATAATTTTAGAGATTTATACCGTCCCAGAACTAACCATCGGGTTGCTTAATGCCGGGTGTCATAGACCTTAAAAAATCATCGGGCGTCATGAATATCTCATGCTGGTCAGAAGAAGATCCCTGAACTTGCATCGTAGCAAAGTAACGGAACACTTTATCAGGAGTAGAATAATGTCTTATGCGATTTTCATATTCTATAATCTAAAGCGCGTGCAAATAAATAGGATTAGTATCGTGCTCAGACAAAACTGCTTTAATAAATGTATGTAGATACTCATTAATCATTAAGTTTGTTGCTTAAATATTATGGAATCATTCTTAGAATCATTTTTGATAATAAATGATAATTTGCCCCATAAATAATTCTGTGACAAGGTATTTCATTAAATATAATAAAAATCACCATCACTGTAAATATGATACAAATATATGAGCGTTAATTTTGGAAATGGCATAAGTCGTTTCTGCAAAAAACGAGTTAAGGCTGTTTACAATTACAAAAATGTATGATATTTTTATCTTTAAACATTTCACTGGCAATTCATTTCAATATTATATCTATTTTCATCAATAGAAATTTTATTTTAATTAATTAGAACAATTTTATTTGTACTTTCTCAAGGCACTTTTTAATGGAGAATGTAACTGTTATTTTAGATTATTTTTAACAGCTACCATTTTCGAGATATTACCCCTAACTTCATGTTTTCTTATGGCCCGCGAAGTTGACTATGGAATAGTTGAATGTGCTTTTTTTTCCTCTTTACAATGAGATATTACTTGCTACATTTATTTTTATAAATAAGTCACAAAATCAAGAAAAATCGTATTTAACTCAACACTCATCAAGTTATCTATGAAAATAAAAACAAAAAACAACTAATTAAGTGTCAAATGACAGTTACTATTTGTCTGCGGTATCATTTATGAGAATTTAATAGTATTGTTGTGTAATTTGAGAGTCTTTGTAGTAATTGTTATAATGATAGCAACATTTAAAAATAGCGATTAATTTGACATGTTGAGATGCTACATTCTTTGCCATAAAAACTGTGAAGAAGCTGAGCGAATACAATTAGAGCTATATCCCGAGAAAAGGCAACGAAGGATGCGTAATTACAAAAATTTGGAAATAAATTTAAAAGTATATGGTTTTTTCGACAAACCAACCAAAAATCCAAAACAAATCAATAATCAATTAGAATTATTTATTTTACACAGTTTCTATTGTAAATAATGTGGCATTTCAACATAAAATTTTTAATTAGTGGTAAATGTGCCCATAATTATATGGTAACAAATTTGCTACAAAGACTTTCGAATTATACAACAATACTATAAAATTCTAATAAATGATACCGCAGACAAATGGTAACTGTCATTTGACACATAATTAGTTGTTTTTTGTTTTTATTATTATAGATAGCGTGATAAGTGATAGGTAAAATACGATTTTTCTTGATTTTGTGACTTATTTATAAAAATAAACGTAGCAAGTAATATCTCATTTTAAAGAGAAAAAAAAGCACATTCAACTATTCCATAGCCAACTTTGCGGCCCATAAGAAAAAATGAAGTTAGGGGTAATATCTCGAAAATGGTAGCTGTTAAAAATAATCTAAAATAACAGTTACATTCTCCATTAAAAAGTGCCTGAAGAAAGTACAAATAAAATTGTTCTAATGATTAAGACAAAAAAGGTATGAAAGAAAAAAGAAATTGGACATTTTCATATTTTTTGCTATAACATCTGAAGTACGAGGAATTTTGTACTTTTAAAAATTGATTGTGGCTCCTCTCATACCAAGGAACAATTCATCTAATTTAAGCAAACCTGTATCTCTTATAATAAGCGAGATCCCCATGCTGGAAATGTAATCTGGGACACCCTGTATACCTACGGTGACCATTATTTCTAGACAAAAATACAGTACAAAGGTGGATTACGTTTTTTTTTTGCTTTCACGATTATTTTTTTAAAAAGACCGGAACAAGAAATGTATTTTAGGAAGAACGGAACAAAAAATGTGGATGAAGTTTGTTTATTTTTTTGCTCTCACGAATTTTGAAGATGGAAATTATATTGAATTATATGTTTGTGGCTCGCGCTATCTAAAAGGTTGGGTTATATTTAGCACAATTTTCATTACATTGAAAATACAGTACATACAGTACAAAAAAATAAAATACAGTACATTTATTTCTGTTTAAATTATATAGTACAGTGCCTTAAAATACAGTACTGTACTGTATAATACAGTACGGATGGTCACCGTATATATACCCCCAATTAACCACAACTATTTTAAAAATTTGTAACAAAGTGAAATGTCCGAAGACTTCATTACTCCTATATATGACAAAATTCAATACATAAATCAACTTTTATATGAAATACAAGGACTGTCGCAAAAATAACCGAACCTTTTAGAAATACCAAAAACTAGTGGCGCCATCTATACAAAAATGTTGTCTTCGAGAAATACATCATTCATTGATGTTTTATCCAAATTTGATGCCATTCGGATCATTAGAAGCTGAGTTACAGCGCCCAAAGTGATAGTATATTTTTTACAACGGTCGAAACAGACGTTCGAACAAAAAGCCAACATTAAGTTTTATTAATTTTAAACTTTGATAAAACATTTACAGCAACGCATCAATTGGTGCAAAACGTGTAAAGTGGTCATTGTCCATCTCGTAATTAAGTTTATGATTGGTTTACACGGTTTGAGGGAGGTCGGAAAGACATTAACGACGATCGTCCAGGTCGTCTGAAACTGGAAATTACTAACATCGAAAAAGTGCGTGAAGCGATCAAAATTTGTTTCCAAGGGTCATACAGTCAATGGTAACTTCTATTTGGGTATTAAGGAACGTTGTTAAAATGAATTGGTCGTGTTCGGCCTTAATATAATAAACCCCTATTGCACGACAACGCACTAGGTCACCGTGTGGCCGCACCAGCTCTCTGTTAGGCCGAAGTAACTGCTTTTTTGGCACAAAAACAAGTAACCATGTTGCAACATTCACCGTATTCGCCAGATTTAGCACCGTGTGATTACTTTTTGTTTCCAGGGCTCAAAATATTTATGAAAAGAAAATGTTATGACAACATACCATACATCCAAAACACTGTAACGACCATCCTCATGAGCATTCCACAAAAGGATATAGCACAGTCGTTTGATGCATTAGTTGGTCGTGCAAATCGCTGTATGGCTGCAGAGGGAATGTATTTTGAATAAAATAAAACATTTATTCCGAAAAATGCCTGTGTTTTGTTATATTTAAAAAGTTTGGTTATTTTTGCGACAGACCTTGTACGTTACATAAATTACTTAAACATATATTTCAAAACGTAGTGATGAATTTAGTTATTACTTTTGTATTTAATGAATATTGTTAATGAAAATACACTTGAATAAACTTATAATTAAATACATTATATAAATTACTTTATTATATAATTTACTAATCATTATTTTTTTTAAATTACTGTCTTATCAAACATCACTTCAGTAAAACACATTGGACAAAATCCACATCTGTAGTTTTGAAAGTGGCTTAAGTCACTTTACAGTAATGAAAAATAACGATTCATAAAGGTCTGTGCGAAATTATTTATACTGAGAAAAATATAAGTAACCGAGATAACAAATATAAGAAAATTATCTCTATATTGGCATAAATATTTTTATGCACATTAAAATGCAAAACATTTAATACTTAAAATAACATAAAAAATACTAATGCTACTTTCAAAATAAATGGCTCATATGATGATAAATATACTGCAAACATAACAAAAAACTAAAAATCATTTCAGTAAGTGCGAGCATATGTTTTGCTGTTTATTCGATATAACTGAGTAAACAACTTATAAGAAAATATATTGGCAGTCTAGAGGTTATTACGATCCCAATTATCTCATTTGTTTTTACGTTTAGTCCCCACAATTCTTACTTATTCATAAATGGCAGGAAAAAAAACTGTATACATTCGTATAATAATACTTTTTAAATTTTTATTGCCAAAGTATAAAATTCAATGTTGTAGATGAGAAGTTTGTAGCTTTTTTATATCGATGCCCAATCCGTACAGAAAATTTTAAACCTTTAAGAAGTCTTTACTTTAAACTTGTTTGTTGGTGTATATGGATTTTAATTACTTACAATACTACAAAAATGTATAGTTATTCATATACTCTTCAGTTTTGAAACAGCATTTAAATTGTTTTTCAAAAATGTGACTAGCTTCAATGTTTTTGCTGGCAGGAGGTTACCAACCTGTTCTAAATGATTAATATATAATAAATTATAACTAATGTAACCCAAGTCAATATGAATGTTCCCTGAGCTTTTATTGGTATAAAATGATCATAAAATATAAAATGAACTATGATAACACCAAATGGGTTAGTATAATTTAAAATTTATTAATGAATGTTTGAAAGTCTGGAAAGTTAATAACATTTAAACACATTTTGAAGCAGTTTCATCTGTATTATAAAGATAACAAGACTATTTTAAATATTATTATAGATATTGTAGTTTTATAAGGCAATATGCAACCAGAAACCACACCAAGCTGTGCACCGAAAATAATATTCAGGTGAAACTATTACCATCTGGTTGTTTTAATCCTGGCGTAATGGCCCTAAGAAAGTCATCGGGAGTCATAAAGACTTCTGTCCCTTCCATGTAGTTTATTTTCACAGTTGCAAAATAACGAAATATCTTATCAGGTGTTGAATATGCTCGCATACGATTTTCATATTCAATGATCTAACATATTTTATAAGGCAAAACATTAATAATGTGTAAAAGGACATTTTAAAGCCTTCAAATTAATGGACAAAGTAATATCCGTACCTTACGATCACGAAATCCAATTTTTTCTCTGCGATGCTTCTTATGTTTCACTTGCTCTTCAGCATGTACTTCTGGACTTGCTTCATTTGTTAATTGCTCCTCATGGGCATCAACTCGAGGTAAAAACGTCTTCCGCAACCTACAACAGTTGTTTACAAATATGATCACTTATAAACATATCACTTACCATTTGTAATCGATCATGGGAAAAATGAAAGCAGCAAGTAAAAAGGAATACCAATACTTTGTAAATGTGGGTAATTTCTCAGGCTTGTGTCCAAAATTTTTATAATCACGGTTCTGTTCATATTTGTAATCTTGTTTAAAATGTGAGGTTAATATAGGTCGTGTGTAAATTATTTTATTGCTGTGTAATCTAAATGCTAATGTACTAAGTTTTAATATGCTCGGATACATTTTTATCTACTTCACTCCACTTAAACAACAAATATCACAATAGTTTTAAATGATGTCCATATCCATTTAGTTTTGCAAGCGTCTTCAAGGTTCAATTGTGGTTTTTATTTTGACATAAAAACAGCTGATCAATGACAGCTACAAACAACAGGGTGTTGCAAAATTGTGAGAAATCTTATCGGAATAATAATTATTTACTAGTATAAAAAAAAAAACAAGTAGAGCGGCTAAAAAAATGTCCGAAGATATCGATACTGATGGAGTTACTGACTCTCCAAAAAAAGGTTAACCATATTTTTAACAATCTATAGTGGGATTTCCTCAACAATTTGTAAATGTGTTTTTGAAGGACCAACTTTATCGACTTCAACCTCTAGTTTCGAAGCACTTGATCCACATGATCCTAATTTAAGTCGACTTGCTACTACCATGTTTAATAAAACTGCAGATTATTTGTATGGCGAACTAACGTCAACCCAAGAGGAGTATAGATTGTTAGAAAATATGAATAGAACGACTATAACGAAGTATACAGATATGAAACATATAGCAACTAATATTTCTAAAAATATGACAGACTTAAATGAAAAGTGTAAGTGTAAATTGAACTGTAAAGTTTATGTGCAAAACGTGTATATTTTTGTTTAATAGATAATAGTTTGCAACCATTTTTGGATCAAATTGACCAAATTGAAGATAGCGTTACCAAGTTAGAACAGGCTGCATACAAATTGGATGCTTATTCAAAGAGACTTGAAACAAAGTTTAAAAGTTTAGAAAAACGATAATGGGATAGCTTTATTAGTTGATAAGTTGCATTTGTTATAATTTAACTGCATGTTTTTTCTAAGACGATATTTTTTCTCGTTAATGCCTTTAGCGTTTCTGAGTCTACGCAATCGATGAAACTTTCAACCTCTCTGTTGCAGTTTAGTGAGCATTCTGAATTACTCTTGTAGCAAGTAGCAACCTGAAAAAAAAATCAATAGATTAAAAAAAAGTGCAATATCACATAAATAGGTCATGTGAATAAAACTTGAAAATTTTAACTCCAAGAAAATTTATAAATATATGATTAATTTTAAGTTACACACTGTTAAAATATTTTTGTATAATTTTAAAAATATTTCAGCTTTTGCCAAGAAAAAATAAACAATTTAATGCCAATGTAGAGTTCTTTTGATAAATACTGTATTGAAGTGCCTATTAATTAGAAAGAAACCGAAATTTATTTCGTTCCGGTTTACGGTTACGTTCCGTGAAAATGTTTTTCGTTCCGGTTCCGATTTAGCTGAAAATTCCCGTTCAGTTTCGGTTCGGTTGTTTCAGTTTCGGCTCGAATAACAAGTTAAAATTAAGTCTGAATATTAATTCTATTTTTTTAATTCTTCGTTTTCAATAATAGAATTAGTAAAAATATCAGAACTTAATAAGATTAAATAAGTTTGTTGACAAAAACGAAAAAAAAATAAAAAAAAAAATAATTCAAAAACATATTTTATTTACATGATTATTTTAAGTAAGCAATTATAATTAAACTCTATAATAAAAAATGGGTAAACTAAAAAAAAAAGAATAAAAATTACAATTTGTACAAAATAACATCCTTCGTTTTTCGATTCTCCACTCAAATGCAACGTCGGAAAGAATTTTTATCTTGAAGACAACTGCTTGGCGAAAAGAACGAAATAAATTGTTGCTAAAAAACTTGGACGCTGAGTTAATGGTGAAAGAAAATTATTATTAAATGTCCTGCAAGGAATTTCAAAACATTTTGAAAACCAAAAATGTGCACGCAAAACATATATTAAAAAATGCAGCAAGCAACGAAAAATAGAGTATTGCACAGGGTGGTTCAAATTCGACGGGATTACACGGCTATCTTGTTTAATATTTAAGATAGAGAAACGGTTAAATTACCAAAAATATGCAGAGCAATGTTCAAAAATATTCTTTTATTACCGGTTTTTAAGTTATTAGCGAAAAATTGGTTTTCGTTATATTTAGGTATAAAGCTTATATCTCCGTTATTTCTGTAAATATTGAAAAAATTTATGGAAATTATTTAAAGATATGTATATGTAGAATTTAGTGGTACGAAAAAAAAATCAGGCAGTGTCTCATGGTCGAGGTTGCAAAATTACATATCCCATAACAACTTTTTTTAGTTTTTAAAACTGATCTTTTCGTGTAGAATAGTAAAGCGAAAAAAATTTTAGCTTTGTGTAACCAAAATTAGCCGTAATTATGTTTTTTCGTTCCAACCGAAATTAACCGTAAATAAAATGTTGTTCCGGTTAAGGTTTCCGTTTTTAAATTCTGCAGTATTTCGTTCCGATTTCGGTTTTGGTTCTGTTAAAAATATCGGTTAATTTCGGTTCGGTTTCGATTCGATCCTGCTATTAATACAGTGGAAGTCGGTTATAATAACGCGTATTCGGATATACTGTGGGACTTTTTTTTATTAACGCTCCCGGCATGAAAGACGCAGTGAGGGGCAAATTAAAACACTAGAAATGTTGTAGGAATACTTATTGAACACAATAATATAATTCGTAAATTGTAATTGTTCTGTAGTTTGATTTGAGAGCATCGAATCTTTTCTGGGTGCGTAATTGAAAAACAATAATTGTAATTGTTTCGTTTTTGAATGTACCTATGTATTTGCTGATAAGAGTTTATTTATATTTCATATTTTCTAAATAACTAAAATTGTAAAAATGAGTTGTTTATACTTTAATATAATAATCCTCTACAATTCGGTTATAACGAAGTTATCATATAACGCGGTCGGATATATCCCCCGCAAACCCGCTGTATAACTGATGACTTCCACTGTATAATAAAAATTGCTGTATACATAGAAGTGTACTATATTATTTGTTACTTGATTGGAATTGGTACTGTTTATCCTTTTGGGATTAGTACTGTTGATCTTTCTGTGTTATTTATTTTTAAAGTAATAAAAGATAGCCAATTTTGTCTACAAAAAGATTTGAATTTCGGGGCACAAAAGGTGCGTTCGGGACGTACGCTCTTTTTGCTTTATTTGCTCTTTTTTGCTCCACAGCGTTCGGAACGCGACTTTGGAGTAAAAAAGATCGCTCCGAAGGGCGTTCGGGACTGCATAAGTGGAGTAAATAAATCTACTCTAATTTGCACCACCTCTGGAGCTGGGGCAAGCTGAGCTCGCGAAAGAATAAGATACAGTTAACATCCAGGCTTCGTGTTATTGTGTTGAATTAGTTAACAACAATTTTTTGTGGACAGTAATTAACTTTCGATGTAATTCCCTATTATTAAAACAAAATGTTGGGAAGTTAAATGGTTTCATATCATGACATTTTACATCAATTTTATAACCAAATAATCTAACAAATTCGAAGCAATACAATGTGTTGCTTGTTTTACTTACAATGATGTCTGATTAGACCAACTAGACCGGTCTACAACAAAATAGTGAGGTTGTCTTTATATTTGAAATATCCGCTGATTTTCTGCACTTATACGTCCCGAACGCACAAGATTTACTCTTGGAGGCTCTGACACCACGTGATTACAATCTTACTTCAATCCTGTCCAATCCACTCCAATCTGGGAGCGTGCGTCCCGAACGCACCTATAATACGTACGTGACCCGGATAATAAGTAACGCCTGATACATATGCAGCTAAAAATTCTTAGTTGCTGGGTTGCGTTTTGCGATATAAGGGGTCAGTACCGTATTAAGGCCCAGTCTCTAAACATGCTAACAAGTTAGTGTCCCCTTCGCCCCTCGGCTATCCATTGCTTAACGTACTTACACGACATTACAATAAGATTTAATAAGTGCTAAACGTAAATCAACTTTTTTTTTAGTTTTCTTCCTAAATATATAGGTAATATCGTTTTCCTGTTAACTTTTTATGTAACTCTTAAAAGAAGGGCACTTTATTCCTGCGAATATTGCTAAAATAGCTAAAATCTAGTCATGAATTTTTATTGCCATGCCTAAAATTTTATAAGAAATCGATAATAGAAATCGTTGTCAATTGTTGCAGACTTTTTTAACCCTTTGCCTGTCCAAAATTTTACATAAAATTTGTGCCGTACGTCCATTTAATTATTTCACCTGTATCATGTTCTACGGCTCTATGGGATTATTTTATACGTATAATGTAGTGTCAGGATAAGTGTAACGCATCTAGCAAGTGCAAAGATATGTGTTTTTCATGATACACAGAGCGTACGTAGGACCATTTTTTTGTGTGCATCACCGGTGATGCATAGGCCAGGAAAAGGGTTAAATTACCCAAAGTATGTAAAAAATTGTTATCTGAGAGTTAAAGGTATTTAAAATTTAATACAGGATTCGAATTTATTTATGAAAAAAGATACTATTATTAAATTGGGAGATTTTTTGAATGACCCAGAGTATGTAAAAAATTGTTATTTGAGAGTTAGAAGTATTATTTAAAAAGTATCAGAATTTATTTACGAAAAAATACTATCATTAGAATTGATTGTCTGATTGTAAAATAATTATTTTATTTGATTGTACGTTTTAAAAATATCTACCTATATACAGGGTGAATATTATGTTCCAGGCCGATGTTGTTTTTGAATAACCCGGAAATGAATCACATTTTTTTAAATTTGGATTTTTTTATTCAACAGTAGGCTTATGACAATTATGTATGGAATATGACATCGCTCAAGTGACCACCTCTGGCAGCGTTACGAATGCCTGTTCTTTTAATCATATTTTTCATGACATTCTCGCACGTTTCGCGTGTTATTTCCGCAATTTCATGTCGAATATTGTCCTGAAGCATTGGAATTGTTGTTGGTTTATTAGCGTAGACTTTTCCTTTCAGGTACCCCCACAGAAAATAGTCGGGTGACGTTAAATTGGGTGATCGCGGGGGCCAGTCTACTATACGTTGAATCGTTGACTTGCATGGCACATGATGGAGTCCAAAAAAATCACGCAGTTTTCTTCGCGTATTCACAATTGAACGATTATTTAGATAAAATGTTTTAATGACTTCAACACGTTGTTGAGGCGTCAGATGCTCCATAATAAATTGTAATTGACTACTCTTTAAGACTGCCAATTACTAAATGTCAAATGGCCCCCGCGATCACCCGATTTAACGTCACCCGACTATTTTCTGTGGGGGTACCTGAAAGGAAAAGTCTACGCTAATAAACCAACAACAATTCCAATGCTTCAGGACAATATTCGACATGAAATTGCGGAAATAACATGCGAAACGTGCGAGAATGTCATGAAAAATATGATTAAAAGAACAGGCATTTGTAACGCTGCCAGAGGTGGTCACTTGAGCGATGTCATATTCCATACATAATTGTCATAAGCCTACTGTTGAATAAAAAAATCCAAATTTAAAAAAATGTGATTCATTTCCGGGTTATTCAAAAACAACATCGGCCTGGAACATAATATTCACCCTGTACAATACGTTACTTACAAATTTTTCGTTCAACTTCTAGGGTGCTGCAATTTTATGCTAAACGAGTGTTTCACAACTTATTTTAATGCAATATAATATCCTGGATATGGAAGGTACTGATTATAAATGATATTACTTAATTAAATAGGAGTAGTATTTTTTGATAGGTAAAAAAATTCATAGTCAATTTTGTTAAACGTGCGCATTCTACATTCTAAGTTGCTTGATTATTTAAGTGATTTATTTAATAAAATAAATAAGTTTAATTATCAATGACTTATCTTCTTTTGAAGTATTTTTTTTTCCTAATTGTGTAAATAGATAAATAAATGACTCCAACTGATAACGAGACTAGCGTCTTAAAACTACTTTTGCATTTAGACAAGAAATACTTTGAAAAAGATTGGTAATTTTTAATAAAGCTTATTTACATTAATGCAGAGAACAAATACTTAAAGAAACTAAGGTGAAGATCTACCACAAAGTATTTAGCCCAGGCATAATCTATGGATGATAATAATGGACCACAATAAAAATCAAAAAATCCAGATTAGAAATATGAAACTGAGGTTTTTAAGAAAGATTGAGGGCAAAACGCTAGGGACAAAGTTAGAGATGAAACACAAGGAAAACCTTAAAGTGCAAGCAATAGAACACAGAATCCAAGAGGTACAACTAATAGGTCATGGGAGAAGATGCCCTGGAAAACCTATGCAGAACAGCTGGAGAAAAAAAATTAAAAGAGAAGATTAAGGATCTAAAAAATTAACCATAGTACAAAATTAAGTAAATAAAAAGAATGGTCTCCCAAACAGAAAAGAAATATAATCTCAAATACTTAAGCGTTTCAAAATCGTCGCAATTTTTTTTAAATCAGAGATATGTCTTTTTGCAAAAACCACATTTTTAAAAGAAGTTTTTAAAAGCAACAAAAAATCCCTAGTCCCAGTGTACCGTTTGAGTTTGAAATGATGTGGTCACGTTAAGCACTATAAAAACGATCTAATTCCATAAAATTCACACTCTTATTATAGAATGAAAATGTTTGTTATTAAGACATTTAAACTTACATAGATTAATATGATGTATTTTATTACTTAAACATTAAAAACGGATTCTAGTTTTGACGGTGGCTATAAAATAAATCAGTAGAGGTTTATGTATGCATATTTTGTAACATTTATTGGCTACTTTAAAAATATTTAATTTATAGGTGCTAATTTTAATGCCGCCTATGCATTAAAACCGGCGTTTTTCGTTTATAGATTTATTTAAAAATATTTTTTTATGATTTATTATGTTTATATTAAATAAGAGTTTAGTGATATTTTAGCTAGTAAAGTAATAAATATGTTTATAATTACCTGGTCGTTCGGGCAAGGTGGTTTTTTATCGTATGATTCTATATCTGACTCTATTTTTGCCATTAGCTTGTTAATACTTGGCAAGTCTAATCCATATGCCACGGAATGGGCGTCATCGATACATTTGATTTTTATAAACCAGTCCCTGTCTTCTGCGACATGCTCTTTTTTTACGTTGCACTTTCCAGTATTCCCTAAACACAACTTTATTTACAAAAATACTTTTAATTTATGAAGAGTTTATTATAGAAAAGACCAGTTTCAAAGCTCGCATGTCTTCATGTCTTCATCTTATTTACAAGAGATCGTTGATATAATATTGGGTGGGGAAATTTAATTATGCTTAATCAGTATTTTAAACAAATAGTATTGATAATAAAATATCAATACGTGATGAGTGGTCAGTATTACACCAATAAATATAAAAACTGTCAGGCCCGATTGCACAAAAGTTAAACCTGGAATTAACCCCGGGATTAAAACCACGTTAAACCTACAACTAGGCAAAATCGCAACATAATTGACGCTGATATTGCCTAGTTTTAAGATTAAATTGTATTTTAACTTAACACGTGTTGCTTTGTGCAACCGGGCCTCAGTATTTTAAATAGATGGTCAGTATATTTTTTATGAAAACAAACCTATTAGCTTCATTTAAAAAATCTTAAAACGATCTTTAAGCTACGCTCTATTACTGACCAAATGAATGAAGGTCCGGTTAGATGTTACTTAACCCTTTCGGTACTGATGGGACGTATGTGTCCCACAAGGTGTTTAAAAAATACTGTTAGGTATTAAAGTCATTAAAATTGCCCAGTAGTATTCTAAGTCGTTGCAATTGAAATTCATCAGCTGACTGCAGTTTTAACATAACTTAGAGTAACTCCAGTCGCGGTTTGTATGGTTTTGTGTGTATTTTTTTGTGAAATAAGTTGTAAATATGAGTAGGTGCATTAGATTATTGTTAAATGAGATGTATATAGCGTAGAAACTCTATTACATTCATTTATTTATATAAATTGCTTTGCCTATTCTGTTTGGGATGAATATGTGCTGTTCTGTTCTGTAATGTAATAATTTTATAAATTACTTTTAGAAAAAGGACCCTTTGTCGGCAGTATTTTGTGGATTTTGTGCAGTATTTTGTGGATCATTTGTCCGACGTTGAATCATAAAATGACCCATTTGCCACAGACAGTGATTCAGATTTTATTCCTGATATATTACTATTGGGACATATGTGTCCCACGAAAAACCTATTGGGACATATACGTCCCGGACATTTTTAAAAAATGAGTGAAGCAAAAAATTCAAAAATGAAGTAAAACCATAGTTATGCGATATACAGGGTGTCCCAAATTCGAGTAAATGCATGGGGATCTCGCTTATCTTAAGAGCTACGAGGTCGGTTAAATTAGGGAAAAGTTGCGAAATTAGATGCTTATCAAATATCTGCAAAGAAAATTTTCATAGCTGTCTTGGTTCAAAAGTTATTCAAGTAAAACTGAAAAACTTGATTTTCGTTTTTTGCCCCATTTCCTACATTTTTTAAGATATCGACAATCTGGAAGCACTTCTCTATGGCAACTTATTACGTTTTATATTTTGAGATAACAAAGAATTTCTAACAACGTTTCGTCTCTTCAAAACCATCATCAACTTCATTTTTTAAATACGGCGAAAAATGTTTAATCTCATAGTCGGATAGCATTTTGTCTTCTGATTTCAATGATATATGACACTTTATATCTAAAATGATATTTTACCACAAAAATTTGAGAAAAACTCATTTTGTTCGATTTTTGAATCAAATGATCTTGTACAAAAAAAGCAAAATAAAAACAAAACAATTTTTTTGTTGTCTGTTAAAACTGTCACTTTGACAGTAATATGGTTGTGATTAATTGTATGTTTTGCAACCAGTTACAAATTCGACGAATTTGTGTGTTTTTTTTTTAATTGAATGTGACAATCAACACTTTTTAAAGAATTCGAGAAATGTCATAATAAACACAAAATTCTGTATTCTCATGGTATGCTTTTTAATTTTGAACAGGTTATTCAATACTTCATTAAAATCAATTACAATATCATATTTGTAACACCTTTCATTTTCATAATTATTGACGAAAATTATTTTAACAATACTCCGCAATACACGAAGGCAAAGCGAATACACAAATTAATTAAAAATGTTCTACCAGAACATAGTGAAAATAAAAATTGCGAACAAAAGCACAAGTATCTAAGAATTTCTAGCTGGTTGCAAATTATACAATTATTCACGATCATATTAATGCCAAAGTGACAGTTTTAACAGAACAACAAAAAAACAAAAAAAATTGTTTTGTTTTTTATTTTTTTTTTTTTTTTGTACAAGATCATTTGAATCAAAAATCGAACAAAATGAGTTTTTCTCAAATTTTTGTGGTAAAATATCATTTTAGATATAAAGTGTCATATATCATTGAAATCAGAAGACAAAATGCTATCCGACTATGAGATTAAAATTTTTTCGCCGTATTTAAAAAAATGAAGTTGATGATGATTCTGAAGAGACGAAACGTTGTTGGAAATTCTCTGTTATCTCAAAATATAAAGCGTAATAAGTTGCCATAGAGAAGTGCTTCCAGATTGTCGATATCTTAAAAAATGTAGGAAATGGGGCAAAAAAACGAAAATCAAGTTTTTCAGTTTTTCTTAAATAACTTTTGAACCAAGACAGCTATGAAAATTTTCTTTGCAGATATTAGATAAGCATCTAATTTCGCAACTTTTCCCTAATTTAACCGACCTCGTAGCTCTTAAGATAAGCGAGATCCCCATGCATTTACTCGAATTTCGGACACCCTGTATATTGCAAAATTGCCTCTAACGTTTATTTAATTAAAAAAAATAAAATCTGTACCGAAAGGTTTAAAGCTTTTCTTTTAATGAAAACGAACGTATAAGATTAATTTTCATTATCTATTTAAAAAAAATCTCAAACCAATCTTTAACCAGACCCTCTATTACTGGCCAAATAAATAAAGGTCCGGTTAAAGGTTAGTTAATGCCTTTTTTAATTTAAAAAAAAGTAATATTTATTTGTATAAATTAACTTAATGAAAAATATTACACGATTAGCTTGATGTAGGTATATTTTATACTTTAATTTACAGTTATTTATTCTGCGCCCATGGTATTTTAAAGTTCTGTGTATAGTAATTATCAATGATATTACGCTAAATTGTGTTAGTAGTGGTATGTAATTATATATTTCTTATTTTAATTAAATGCTTTAATAAAGCTTCATTAAACAATCAAATATAACGATTTTTAATAAAATCTTTCTAGAATTGAACTTAGTAAATTATTATTAATTGAAGGGCAAAATTTAAGCTTTACACTCGACTAAATACAATTTAAACAAATATTTCAATATAGATTTTTTTTTTGTATACGTAACTGAAATCTGATAAATTCAAATATACAGTCTGTTGCACTTCTACAACAGCTTCCTGGAATTTTAAAACGACTTTCAATATCATTTTATTACTGAGAAAAAAGCGGAGTTTGAAGTTGACTGAATAAACTAAATAAAAATCGATAATGCAAAGCTTCAACAAATATATCACTATATTAAAATGTATATTGGAATTAAAATGAGCAGAATCATCCATGGGATAAAAATATATACTATTTTAAATGATGAATCTAGAAATCTAGATGTTAAAGTGACTACATATAATTCCACTGTTTGCGATTATTTAGCGAATTAATATAAAGTGAAAACCATTTACATGAAAGTATGGGGACCGAAATATCTTTTGGTGTTAAAGGAATTTCGTGTTAAAAGAACTATACAAAAAAGTATATCAATGTTTTTAATGTAATAATAGAGTAAAGATATTTATTTTCCATGAATGCCTCTCATCTATTGCTTTATGCAACTTCAACTCTAAATAAAATAGCACATAGTTTAAGTTAAGCACAGCTTAACATAATACTCAGTTCGGGCACTCTCTTTGCAAGAACGGTTTGCGCCGATCCACACGCGCCACTTCTTAGCCCGCCTTTGAGATGAAAACAACACAGAGGTGGGTATTAAAATCATTATACAGTTAAATCTGTTAAGTAAACATCAGTTTTTAATACTGCGCTGTTATCGCTCACTTGGAATAATATACAAATATTTTGAGTCCTGCCCCGACTTTTACGCTCACAACGCTAGTGGATCGAAAACGACCAGATCAAAAATGCCGCCTGAGAGTACCCGAGCAGGAGTGCGTTCAGGAATTCGAAACTGGTGTTGGTGCGCGCCTTGTAGTGTATCAACCGGTGCGCACACCCGCACACCAGTCCCAGGTGGGGTGTAAAATGTGCATATTGTGTGCACACCAAACGAATTTTTGAACGCAATGCATTCGAGGTTTTTGATACACAGCACACCAGTTTCGAATTCCTGAACGCACTCCTGTAATAAGCTGTGGTTTAAGCACTCATTTTTTGCTCCTGGATTGCAAAATCTTTTCGTGTTAAGCGTTTTTAGTTTCGTATGTAAAAAATATAGATATGTGAATATACGTAGCGTTTTGTTGATACCAGAAGATTAATTCACGTTAAACGATTGTTCATGTTTACCGTTTTCGTATTAAATGGTTTGCACTGTATAAAAAAACTTTAAAAATTTACCTTCTATCATACGCTCTACCAAATCATCAGACAAATTAATGACACTTGTAGTTAAGGCTGTCTCGCATTTATCACAACTTAATGCAGAGCCCATTTTAAAGATATTGATTTACATACAGTGAAGTTGTATAATTGGTGTATCACAAAAAATTTTGTTCAAATACTACATTTTCTGATTTTTTTGACGTACGTCATAATTGTTTTTTGGTCAGTTGACGTTGAAATCGCTGTCGGAGAATTATTATAATCGAATCCCCATAGATTCGCAATTAATTTTTGAATGTTTAGGCCCTTGTTTTTCAACCTTTTCAATGTCGCGGCACACTTTTAACAACGCAAAAATTTCTCGACACACTATACAGGGTGTTTCTTTCATAGCTGCTTTATTATTCAAAACAGAAAAATAGTTTTAGGACACAATTTGTTGGAGATCATAGGATACATAATCTAAATTGTTTTCTGCTATACAGAGTGTTCGGTTTCCGCGCATCGATGTGTAGCTTTTTTACTTTAAATACAACACCCTGTATATTTTTTGTTTTTTAGATTCCAACTTAAATTCTCTTTAAAAAATGTAAAACATTTTATGTACATAAAATCAATAGTTTTTGAATTATTTACGTTTTTTTTTTGAAAATATTGACGGTTACCGTTACGTCTAAAACTAATAATTCTCCCCCTTATTATGTTTTAAAGACAATCAAATTATCTACAACAACAAGGCAGTCCATTAAAAAAAAAACGACTTTTTGGTGTTTAAAATTCTGCTACATGGACCTACAAAAACAACACCCTGTGTATTATTTAAAAAGTTTAATTGTTCATAAGGCACTATAAGACTATTGCTAACAAAACCCAAATTATTTTACTCTGACGTTGTTAAATCGCTTAAGAATATTTTGTTAAAGATCGGTAACTGTCAATATTTTCACAAAAACGTAAATAATTCAAAAACTATTTTAAAGAGAATTTAATTTGGAATCTAAAAAATAAAAAATATACAGGGAGTTGTATTTAAAGTAAAACAGCTACACATCGGTGCGCGGAAACCAAACACTCTGTATAGCCGAAAACAATTTTAGATTATGTATGTATCCTATGATCTCTAACAAATTGTGTCCAAAAGTGTTTTTTCTAATTTGAATAATAAAGCAGCTGTGGACACTAGGTGGACACTCTGTATACAGGATGTTTGAAAATGTTATAAAATTCCGGATTTCACATTATGCCTACGACATAATATACAGGTATACCATCTTATATATAAAATATACAGGGTGTCCCCGTTATCACCGCGAATATTTTAAGTGGTGATAGAGGACCTTTTTCTAAGAAAAAATTTCAAGTAAAATTTTTTCCTTAAATCAAATGCTAAGCTGATATCAACACTAACTTGATTTTTTTACATTTCTGCCTTTTTAAGACTCTGTAGCCGAAAATATCAATTTTATCGTAAAATATCTTAAAGCTTTTTAATAGAGCATGAAATTCTCTACAAAATTAGTTTTATTTATTTTTTGTCTACAGGCAATGGTTTGAGAGTTATAAAGCAGTTTGTACAAAAAAATGTAAAAAATTTACAAAATTTAATTGTTTCTTAGACTTTGCAACCGCTGTATCTTTAAAACGAAAGGTTGTACAAAAAAACCGACGGCCCATTCCGGATAGCACATTTTATGGGCTATAACTTTAGTCTAGTGAAATTTTTTGAAAATCAAACCGATTTTCCGGAAAAGCTGAAAATAAGGAATAGAGTGCAAAAACAAAATTTCCTACAAATATTGTTTTGTATTTAAAAATGCTTTTAAAGAGAGTGCGATTACGTGATTGAAAATGATGGAGGTTATTTTGAACACTTATTGAAGTAATTTTGTGGTTACATGTTAATTGTATTGCGTCCAGATGGATTTGCATTGTTTTGCATTTTATCGTTTTTTTTTTCACCTTTTCACTATTATAGACATTTCTATGATATATTTAGTTTTATTGAACAATATATTTACCGAAGTTGTAGTCCGTTAAATGCCTTATCCGCAATAGGCATCCGTTTTGCTCTACGACGTTTCGTTAAAAAGATGCGGCGTTTTTAAAAATGTACATAACTTATTTATATGCAATTTTACAATTTTTTGTTAAATTTGTTCGTTAGCTCCTTAAAAAAAATGATAAGGGGTGGTTTTCCGAAGAATTTCAAACTTCATAAAAAGCTTTGAAACTGATGAGATCCATAATTTTATGAATGTTGCCGATGCTATGGCATTTTTAAATACAAAATATCATAATACCGGGAGTTTTTGTTTTTCGAAAACGATAAAATGCAAAACAATGCAAATCCATCTGGACGCAATAAAATTAACATGTAACCACAAAATTACTTCAATAAGTGTTTAAAATGAACTCCATCATTCAATTATGTAATCGCACTCTCTTTAAAAGCATTTTTAAATACAAAACAATATTTGTAGGAAATTTTGTTTTTGCACTCTATTTCCTTATTTTCAGCTTTTCCGGAAAATCGGTTAGATTTTCAAAAAAATTCACTTGACCAAAGTTGTAGCGAATAAAATTTGGTATCCGGAATGGGCCGTCGGTTTTTTTGTACAACCTTTCGTTTTAAAGATACAGCGGTTGCAAAGTCTAAGAAACAATCAAATTTTGTAAATTTTTTAAATATTTTTGTACAAACTGCTTTATAACTCTCAAACCATTGCCTGTAGACAAAAAATAAATAAAACTAATTTTGTAGAGAATTTCATGCTCTATTTAAAAGCTCTGAGGTATTTTACGATAAAATTGATATTTTTGGCTACAGAGTCTTATAAATGCAGAAGTGTAAAAAAATCAAGTTAGTGTTGATATCAGCTTAGCATTTGATTTAAGGAAAAAATTTTACTTGAAATTTTTTCTTAGAAAAAGGTCCTCTATCACCACTTAAAATATTCGCGGTGATAACGGGGACACCCTGTATATATTTCGTTTTAGATTTTCGCAGTTACTATTATTTTTAATTTGGTCTTCGGAGTTTACCCATGTAAACATCGAGCCTATGAATATGAATATATTACGCGGATAAACTCCAATTTAAAAATATACAGAGTGGTCCACTTTTTTGTAGCAGGACTTTAACAGTCGATACAAAAACTCATTTTACAGTGAATATTCCATATCAACATGGGTCCATAAACGCTTTATTTTAAAGATACAGGGTGTTGAAATTTTCGAAAAAATATCGATTATTTTTAACCGTTTCCCAACCAGTTAATATATTTAAACCAAATTTGGTATACAGCACCACCTTACAGGTTACCACATTCAGTGAGAATGTCAAACCCCTCTAACAACCAGTGGCGGAGTTGTGGGGGTCAGTTTCAGTTATTTTGATAAAAAAAACTAGTACGGCCCTGTTCAAAATCAAACTTGACCTATTTTTGGGTAGAGTATTTTATTCTAAACAAAAAGTGTCTCTTGACTTTTCTCCGTATCTGTCACTGATTGGCGCGAAATTTGATTTATTTACTATTCTCACGAAAAATTAATTGTACTACCGTCCGAAACCGAAATCTCTCACTTTTTAATATGATTTATAAAATCCTGTTCCGCTTAATAACGATCTAACAAATTATAATAAAATATCAATGGTTTTTTGTAAAACTCCTACATGGTTATTTTTATTTAAATAAAACATTTCTTAATTCTTAATATTATTGCCAAAATGAGTGAACAACGACTAGTTGTCGCGCATTTCAGCACATTTTCCTCTCCTGCCGATTTTATTCAAACGTAGCACTATTTGGTGTTGCAAATGGATCTCATATCTAAAAATAGATACCTATTGGTTTTGTTTTAAGGTATACAAAATAATGTTCAATTTTTGTTTCTAGTAAGTGCAAAGTTTTGGTTAGTAACCTGTTAATTTAAAACTTGTTTTTGCTGCTAAAGAAAACGTTTCTAGTAAATTTTTATTTACACTTATTTTCCATGTACCAAATATTTACTTGTGAATGAGTTTTCAATAATTTTCATTGTTCTTTAAATTTAAAAAATACAACAGTTAGAAATTTTAACAAGCTGCAGATATGATTTCTAATATTATTATAGCTTTTGATGTCCAAATTTAATTCTGATTCTTGAAGAAAGTTACTAAAAGTCGAAAAAATAAGCCGAGCGAGCCCGTTTTCCGCGGAACCCACTGTGGGAAACGTTGATCTACAGCATTAAAATGTTAGTGTTTAAGTTCAATGATCTACAGTCGTTAAAACGCCTCACCCTGTACATCAGTTTCTTCCAAATTGATGTAATTTGCATCCCCTTTAAACTTTAAAGTGGCCGTTATTGGAGATGTTATTGTACCGTTTGAGATAGAGAAGAGTCAATTTTCAAAACAAACAAGTTTTTGTGGAGATACATTACGTATTTTATTCTCAAACCCAGCTTGAAGTAGCGTTTAACATACCTAACAAATGCATTTTATTATTTTCTACCACAACACACTTTGTTAGTTTGTTTTTTCAAGTATTTAAAACTTCAATGCTACTGCACGTCACACATTTCTCATATAACTTCGATAGTGGCACCAGCTGGTTGCAGCTTTGTATACTCGAAATACTTTACGATTATTCTTTAGATTTGACTTACGTAAATAGAAAATTAAGTATATTTTTAAGTGTTCCGCATAATTTTAGTTAAAAATAGTTGAATACTTGTGTTGTTTTGCAACAACTTTACATATTCGCAAGTAATATCTTAACTATTTTAACAAAGTATAAACAACTCAAAGCTTATTAGAAAATTGCTCAAATTCTCATACATTTTTCTTGTTAAACATCAAATTACACTCAGTTATAATTAAAAATTGTAGCTTGATTTATTAATGTTTGCTACAAGTTTTGCAATATTTTACATAAGGTATAGCTCCTTTACAAAAGCTAAACGTACAACCAACATTTTATCAGGAAAAAAAAACTGAATAATTTAAATAAATTTGAATGGTCTTTCTATTTTTGGCTAGTCTTAAACGTAATGTCTTAAATTGTTTGGGCTCTTTCCCTTTGTAATAACGCGTTTTCGATTTACAAATATTACCAAACATTCGCAGCTGAATCTGTTCCTGATTCTGGAGCCACTTAGCACTAAGCTAAATTAAAATTGTTTTTACAGTTTTCATTTTTACTGAAAAATTGTGGTTGAGATACTATGCGTCGCGATTTTTAAGATTTAAATGTGTTGAGGTCGCCTAGTTTTATTATGTTATCTGTGTATGTTTGTTTGTTTAATGTTGAATATATTTATCGTTAAAAACACGTCTTTGAAATTAATTACAAATGAATTTAAATTAAAACTTCATGTGCAGATTTAAAAAAATTTCATTGTGATAATTTAAAAAATAAATAAATTCAGACAGTTTTTTAAAAATTTCTGTACCAGTTATTATTTCATTTTTACGTGTTTCACCCAATAATAACTGGTCTAAAATTGTATTGATAAAAAATGTTTAAATCAAAGTGGTCACCTTCAAGATAGTCTCCTGCTGCTAGCACCCTTTTAACTTTTAGAAGCACTCCTGGTAGGCATTTTTAGTAGGCGCTCTTAGGCCAGTCTGGTTATTCTAAAAATATCGTTAATCGTTTAAAAACGACACCAGCTTAACGAGATCTTCAGATTTTGAAAAGAAGAAATCACAAGGGGCAAGTGTGATGAATATGGAGGTGAATTCTCATATTTGACCATTTTACTTGTCCCGGGATTCCGGGAAGAAATCGGCCTTTGTCCCGGGATTTCCCGGGATCCCGGGATGTAATAAATTATGTCAATATTTTTTAATAAATAACCCAAAAAATTAAGGAAGGGGTTTATTACTTAAAAACAACTCCAACTCATATATGTAATACATTTTGCTGCATGATTATTACAAATAATTTAATAATATTGGTGAGAGAAACATACATTTGGGAATTATAACCTTTCTATTGCTATTTCATATTTATGAATACAATAATATAATTTTTACAATGAATTTTTGTAATGTAATTTAAGAAAACACAGGTGATCTGTGCTTCAGTCAATTAGACTTTTTCTTAATTTATTAACAAAAAGTCCTGCTGCATAAAATGCTCTCTCAGTCTCTATTAATGTAGGTGAAATTGTCTTGAGAGCATCTAGCAGCAAAGAAACATCGTTATTATCAATAAAATTTCATTTATAAGCTATTTTGCTTTGAATTATCAGGGTACACAAAAATAAAACTGTAAAAGTATTTTGAAGATATTAACTTTGTAATGGAGACCGGGCTTCTTTGCGCCATACTAAAAGAGAAAAATTATTTTGAAGTTTTTCCATAATGTAGTGTTAGTAAAGACATTTTAAGCATGAAATTCTGATAAGTTATGATAGTATTACAAAGATCTTAGCACAAAATAAACGAAAACAACACTTTTTTTAAATCCCGGGAATTCCCGGGACAAAAAGCATTTCCCGGCAAATATAAAATAGCTTAATTTGGACCGGGATCCCGGGAAGGAAACCCTAGTGAAGAACAAAGGTGACTTTGGTTTTCGCCAAATGCTGCCCAACTAGAAGAAAAGAGCTAAAACATTCTGGTCTTCTGTCAAGAGATGAGGAACAAACTTTGCAGCTACGCAACTCATGTCTAGAATATTGGTCAAAATATCCTGACAAATTCCGTATCATATTCCTAGTTCTCCTGCCACCTGTCACCTGTCAACAGTCAGTCGTTGGTTTGTACGAATTAGTTCAATAACTTAAAACTGTTTCGTCTGCAGTAGTGTGTTAATCACTATGATTGGAATTTTTTCTTCTTTTAAGAGTTTAATATCCCGTTAAGTACCAGCGTAGCAAAATGGCTATAAACTCACAACTGAACGTTTTACAATACCTTATCACTAGGGCACTAGGGTCTCTCATATTTGACATTTTTGCTTGTTCCGGGATTCCAGGAAGAAACTGGTTTACTTCCCGTGATTTCCCGGGATCCCGGAAAGTAATAAATTATTTCAATATTTTGAAATAAATAACCCGTAAAAGAAAGGGAGCAGTTTATTACTTAAAAACAACTCCAATATTAAAGACATTTTACTCCATGATTATTATTAATAATAAAATAATAATGGTAAAAGAAACATTCATTTTAAAAATATTACGTTTCTATTGCAATTTTATTTTAATGAACACAATAATATAATTTTTACAAGAATTGTTGTAATATGATTTAAGAAAACAAAGGTGATCTATGCTTTCTGCAGCATAAAACGTTTCCTCAGTACCTATCTATTGATGTGGGTGGAATAGTCTTGAGAGCATCTAGCAGCAAAGACATCGTTTTTATTAATAAAATTATATTTATAAGTTATTTTGCTTCGCATTACCAGGATACACAAAAAAAAACTGTAAACGTATTTTTATTATTTAAACTTTTTCATAGAGACATTTACACTGCCTACGGGTGTATATAATTTGTTATTCTAAAGCAGAAAAAGAACTACTTATGACTGTTTTATTCCTTAACTTACCGAATATACCACGTATAATTAAAATGAATGAACGATAACAACTTTTATCAAACAATTTTTTACTTTAATAAATTGTTTGAATCATTTATTATTTTTACTTTAGTTATAGTAAAGAAGAGCCTTTTAGGGCAATAGCTACTGTTAAAAGATAATTGAGAAAACTTAAAACTATAGAAAATTACAAAAGAAATTCGATTTGGAAAGTACCCTACCAAACCTTGTGAACATCAACAAGCTACTAAAAAAAATTAATAGATTTAGATAATAATTTCGCAAATGCAAAAGCCAGAAAAGTTCAGTTTTAAATTCACTGCATTCAAAGAGGATGTTATAACTGAGTTTTGTTTTTGCTTTTTATTGTAAAATTACAAAAATGCAACATAGAATCAAAGAAACTATGTTGAAAATATATTTGTTTTTATTCGTGATTTACTGACAAATTCTAATTTAAACTCAAATAAAATAATAATAAACATATGAGGAGGGACTTGTTGTTGATTTTTGACTAGAAGTCCAAAAGTCGTGCCTACGCAACTGTTTGCAAGTAAGAAAAATCTGTTTTAAAAAAATCTTCAGTCTACGAATAAACGAAAATTCCCTTGAACTTTGTTTCGCGGTAATGTTTACTAATTTAAATGCAAATCATACGAAATAATATAGGTAAAGGTAATTTGAGACAAATACGCAGTTAGCAATTATCTATTCATTCACCCCAATTTAAGCGAATTAGAAAGACCTGCGATATCTCTTAGCCCTAAACTCTGATATAAGCGTAGGCCGGTGATACATTAACTTAATTATAGAAGTGTTAATTACTGGCAAAATAAACGAGCATTTCTATTCACCAAGTATACCTACACTTAAAATGCGTTACCTGATATTATTATTAACAATGGTAAACGTGTTCTATTTTGGAAGCGGTTTTCTGGTGTAACCTTTCTTTGTGATAAAACAGTTGACCTGTTAATTAATAATTTTCAAAGTCAAATGAAACAAATGATAAAATGTGTTTAGCTTCGTCATTTCAGTTTTAAAACACAGAGATTTTCACTGAAATTAACGGTATAGTTTATTAAACAACTGTAGGATGTAGGAAATGTTGGTTACTCTAAATATAGCAACAGATACAACTTCACTTTGTAACAAATGATTTATTTATTTGACCGTAGAGATCCTTTAATTAAATACATTGATTTCGTAATTTTAAAAAGATTATAACACATCTTTTTATGTAAATAGTTAGCACAATTGTTTAATTAATTATTTTTCCTTTGTGCTAGAGATGCACCGATAAGCAATTTTTTTAAAATAAACATATATCTTCAGCATGCTCCATTAAACAATACCTATTATATGCTTTTTGTAATTAAATTAATAACAGCACTTAACCTATCTACACAATATAATATATTATACAATAAAATTCAAAAGTCCTTTAACATAATACTATTAACTTATTTAACATAACTGTTTTGATGGTTTTGTACCAATACCAACTAGGGTTTCTCATATTTGACATTTTTGCTTGTCCTGGGATTCCGGGAAGAAATTTATGGATGGAATCTTCGATATTATTGATAGTGGACTGTATTGTAGTTTATTTACATAGAACAATTCTACGACACAGTCCACTATCAATAATATCGAAGATTCCATCCATAAATTGGTCCTTCGAGCCGGATTGAGGACAGTAGCAATTGGATGGAGTCTTCGATATTATTGCTAGTGGACTGTATCGTAGAATTGTTTTATTAATAGAAAAATCACACTTTTTCTCATTGAACGTAGTTTATTTACATAGAACAATTCTACGACACAGTCCACTATCAATAATATCGAAGAATCCATCCATAAATTGGCCCTTCGAGCCGGACTGAGGACAGTAGTAATTGGATGGAATCTTCGATATTTGCTAGTGGACTGTATTGTAGAATTGTTTTATTAATAGAAAAATCACACTTTTTCTCATTGAACGTAGTTTATTTACATAGAACAATTCTACGATACAGTCCACTATCAATAATATCGAAGATTCCATCCATAAATTGGTCCTTCGAGCCGGATTGAGGACAGTAGCAATTATTGGATGGAATCTTCGATATTATTGCTAGTGGACTGTATCGTAGAATTGTTTTATTAATAGAAAAATCACACTTTTTCTCATTGAACGTAGTTTATTGACATAGAACAATTCTACGATACAGTCCACTATCAATAATATCGAAGATTCCATCCATAAATTGGTCCTTCGAGCCGGATTGAGGACAGTAGCAATTGGATGGAGTCTTCGATATTATTGCTAGTGGACTGTATCGTAGAATTGTTTTATTAATAGAAAAATCACACTTTTTCTCATTGAACTTAGTTTATTTTCATAGATACATGTTATAGTGACGGTTACAATAATTGTAACCGTCACTATAACATGTATTGTAATTATTACAACCTATTATCCCGGAAAATAATAAATTATGTCAATATTTTAAAATAAATAACCCGAAAAAGGAAGGGAGCGGTTTATTACATAGAAACAACTCCAAATCATATACCTACGAAATATATTTTGCTTCATGAATATTATAAATAATAAAATAGTATTTGTGAGAGATACATACTTTTCCGAAATATTACATTTCTATTGCAGTTTTATTTTAATAAACACAATAACATAATTTCCACTATAGATTTTTTCAGGATGATTTAAAAAAAAAACAAAGGTTTCCTATGCTTTGTTACTTAGTCTTATTCTTAATTTATTAGCAGAAAGTTCTGACGCATAAAATGCTTTCTTAGTCTCTATTGATGTGGGTGGAATTGTCTTGAGAGCATCTAGTAGAAAAGAAACATCGTTTTTACCAATAAAATTTAATTTTACGGTATTTTGCGTCGCATTACCAGGGTGCAGAAAAATAGAACTGTAAACTTATTTTGATGACATAAACTTTGTCACGGTGACCGGGCTTCTTTACACGCACTACGGATGTGCATAATTTGTTATTTTAAAGCAAATATTTTTTTTTCAATAAGTTAGGAATTCATAATAAATTCTCATAAATTACGATAGTATTATGATTTATAAAGAAACGAAAATAACATTTTTTAAATATACCGGGATTTCCCAAGACAATAACTATTTTCAGGGAAATATAAAATACGTTAAATTGGACCGGGATCCCAGGTTCCCGGAGAAGAACCCTAGTACCAACTCTTCATTGGTATCATAAGTTTTTCACACCGATATATGAGATGTCTACAGTTTGCTCTTCTTTATTGCATGGACAGATTGGACTATTGGACTATCTATTATCTTAAACTTGTGTAGATAGTTTCTTATTCTTTCCTGCCCACTCACCATGACCGTAAAATTGGCCGATTACCGATCAATCAGCCTTAGCTTATCGGCCGATTACCGATTAATCGGCCGATTTATGACCGTTACTTATGATTAATTAGATTATATGATTAATGCACTCGTATTGTGTGCTTAATAACACTCGATTTTGATTTTATTAGTTTCTTCGTGATGTACGAGGTACGATTATAAATGCAAGAATTAAATTTTGCCTTAAAAGTGGATAAACCCTTTTGTTTCTACATTATAATGTAAGAGTAATAGAATTTGAATATATTCATTGAATGTGTTTTTAGTTATGTGGTGTTTATTATATTGCAAGATGTTTTTTCTTATTTGTAGTTGTCAAAAAAAGTGTTTTTTTTCAAATTTTTAAATGAAGTTTTTTTTTTATGTATCAATAAATAAATATAAGCCAGACATTAAAAATTAATGAATTAGTGAAAAAGTAAAACTATTTCAGTCCAATCAGCCTAATTAAATTTAATGAAACCCGATTAATCGACTAAAGAACTGATTATTTGGCAAAAGAGCCCCCATACGGCTGATTATCGATTATCATTTAAAAAAATTGAAATATGTTAATCGCAGCCTGTCACGCAAAAACTAAAGTGTTTTATTCTTTTTTGTTATTATCAGTTATTGAAACCGCATATATTTTTCATCAAACACAAATACTAAACGTACACAAATAATGTTTAAAATAGTTTATTTAAAAAAGCATATTATATAATTTTTTGTTTTGTTTTTACATTAAACCAATAATTTTTAACGGTAGTTATCAGAAAAGGCTCGGTTGCATGTAACTTTTAATTATAAAACACGTATTCCCTTCCCGTATGGTACTTCTAAATTAAATTATTTATCAAAATGAAATAAATTTAAAATTAAAATTATATTTATTTTTATGATTTTCAAATTTTTTAATATCAAACGTATTTTCATTATATACTTTTTTGTTTACACATTTTTTAAATGTTAATATTGGAACTGTAACTCCGTGTATTATGTATAATTTGAAAATAAAATGAAAAAGAATTTTTCGTATTTAATTATCTAAACATCTGCTTATGTAACGTATTAAAATATTGTCTGAAAATATCTCTAAAAAATACATCTCTTAAAAATATCTCCTAACGTTAAATTCGCTGTAATTTTTTTCCGTTTCTTTAAGATTTTGCGGAAAAGCTTTTATATTCGTCTTATTTAATCAACTTTGATGTGAAATAATATGAAATTTAGTCATTTGTTGTGTCAGTACAGGGTGGTCCAAATTCGATGGGATTGCATGGGTATCTCGGTTAATATTTAACATAGAGAAACGGTTAAATTGTGCAGTTTTTTGAGACAAACAGAACCGTTTTCAAAAATATTCTATCATTTCCGGTTTTCGAGTTATTGAATAAAAAGTGTTTTTTTGTCATATTAATAATGTGTCGTATCTCCGTTATTGTTGTAAATATCGAAAATATTTATGAAGATTATTTTTAGATATTTTTATGTTTAATTTAATTATAATAAAAACAATTTTTTTACGTTCGCCGTTATAAAGTTATGACACAAAATTACATTTTTTTAAATGGGAGTGATAGTTGGCTATGACTTATTTAAATTGCCTATTTTTTTCTCATTCCAAATATATAAAAGTCGATGTATTTATTTTTAATAATACGCAAGTTATGAAGGTTTTTTAGTTTTTTTTTCTAAGAAAATCATAGTAGGCTGTGAAAACAAAAAAAAAAAACAAGGTGAAAACCTTTTTAAACTCATGTGGTACAAGTTACCAAGGTTTTCTAATTTGTTGTTGTGATAAACATTGTAAATATATAAAAATAAGGAAACAACGATAAAGTCAGAATCTGCAGTAATGTAGTTTATTGTAGTTTATCTTATGTTCAAATACATATTTGTAATGTTTATCACAACAACAAATTAAAAAACCTTCGTAACTTGTACCAAATGGGTTTAAAAAGGTTTTACACCTTGTTTTTTTTTTGTTTTCACAGCCTACTATGATTTTCTTAGAAAAAAAAAACTAAAAAACCTTCATAACTTGCGTATTATTAAAAATAAATACATCGACTGATATATATTTGGAATGAGAAAAAAATAGGCAATTTAAATAAGTCATAGCCAACTATCACTCCCATTTAAAAAAATGTAATTTTGTGTCATAACTTCATAACGGCGAACGTAAAAAAATTATTTTTAGTATAATCAAATTAAACATAAAAATATCTAAAAATAATCTTCACAAATATTTTCGATATTTACAACAATAACGGAGATATGACACATTATCAATATGACAAAAAAACAATTTTTATTCAATAACTCGAAAACCGGAAATGATAGAATATTTTTGAAAACGGTTCTGAATTTGTCTCAAAAAACTGCACTTTTTGGTAATTTAACCGTTTCTCTATCTTAAATATTAACCGAGATACCTATGCAATCCCATCGAATTTGGACCACCCTGTATAGGTTTAAAAAAGTTTCAATGTTTTAAACATATAATATTACGAAAAGACAGGTCATTAAAGTAACATACTACTAGTATGAGTCATTTTATATGTATTTTTCTTCTACAATTAATACTCATACATAAAAAGTTTGTTCATCGATTAAAAGTTTCTTTTTAATTATGTTTCTTTAAATAACTTAAACACCTAAAATAACTAAAAAAAAATTAACATAATTATACATAAAAATACAATGCAATAAGTGGACAAGGTCAATGATAATTGAGATATCTATCAAGACATGTCCATCTGGCAATTGTACATCATCCTGTTCAATAACTGGAAGCTTTTCGCCAGTAGTAATACGTTTATAAAGATATTGGTGGTTGTCTAGTTAAATTATCTTAGTTAACATTGTAAAATTACTAATGACACATCTACTGTAGTAAATACAGTTTGGATAAAAAATACGTATTTTTGTTGTATCATTTATAAAATAGACAATCAAACATATTTGGAGGTTTTTTATTATTTTGACTTAGATACTGTTTTTTGCTCATTACTTGACAAAAAGTGGACATGTCCAAAATATTTTAACGTTTGTAGAAGAACAAGATACGAAAAAATATTCAAACAACATGTTAATATAACATTCTAACGCCAGTCATCATTAAACATGCGGAAAAAAATCGTTTTTCTCAATATTTAATGCAATAAAACGTTATTTCTCTCTCCTGTAAAATTGGCATAATTGGACTTGTCCACTTATTGCATTGACCCCCTCAATTACATTTATAATTATGTGTTGTTTTTTTAATTATTGTTATGTATTGGTCCTTTATTTTCACATAACTTGCAGTTGTTTTTTCTGTAAACATATTTGAATAATAGAAAACATCCTACTGACGAAGCAATGCAAAATGTGAAACGTGTACAGGAATATAAGAAAAGAAAAGAAAAACGAAATAGATAGGTGGTTTTTGTAATTGAACACAGAAATACACATAATTATTATAAATATAAATCAATGAAATTAACAATATTTTATTTCAATATCGTTAATAAATAATACATTTTAAAAGTACTTTAAACTTTGTTATTTATTATTGTCAAATTGTTTTACATTTTGCTTTGTGACTGTTTTAATAGCACCTTCATGTGTGTCCCATAAAACGATAAAACTGCCTATATCAAAAAGAGTATACTGCATTAATTTAAATTTCATAATATGCTATCAAACAACTTTATAACAAAGAATTCCTACCACAATGGAACTAAAAAGTAGTTTACTGAGAGCAATATTTTATCGGTAAAATTCGATTAACAGGTTATCAAATCTTAAAAACTTTATTGCCGTGTCTGGGATATAGATAGAGTATAAAGGGTTAAGTTAACCCTTTATGGCTATATTTATGGCCTACATGGTTTACGTTTTAGATTTAAGTACAAGCAGTTAAGATTAATACTATTTAATTAAAAGTGATCGTTCTGTTGGAAATAAACATATTTTTATGTTCAAACCCCTTAACTCATCTGTGTTGCGGTAACAAATAATTTGTTAGAGATAACGGTAACGTGATTAATTTCACAGATTCATTGCCTTAAAACTAACGTGCGTTACTGAGTATTAAAAGTGTATTTTTCTATTAAGTATTAAAAGTCTTAGGACAATAACTATCATGCATATATTATAATTATGTAATGAAGAAGAGTAAATTATCTAGGTACATATTGCAAAGCCCTAATAGTTGTAACTAACTAACTTATACATAATAATAATTATGTTAAGGAAAATCACAATTTTAACAAATAATGTAGAAATTGTGATGATTACAACTGATAAAATTGTTGTTTTAAAGATTAATTGCGGATCGATTATTGTCCCATTAATTTTGCGCAGGCTAATAGTTTGAAAAGCGAAATTGGTTAATAGTTCTTTCTGAATGAAGTGAAGATATCTTCCAAAAACAATAAATAATATTTTGTCATTCTCTATACTTCATGTTTTTTAAAATTCGACAAGAATCTCTTGCAGTCCTTAATTGAAAGCTTTTAAAATTTACATTTTTAAAAGAGTTGTAAGACTCTAAACATAATGGTTCAATTAAAGTTTTATTGCAAGGTTTTAAAACAGGGTGTTGTCTACGTATTTGCTTTTATTGATGTGTAAGTGGTTTGATGTTTTAACATCTACTTGAAAACATTGATGTTGAAGGATTATAAGGTGTGAATAAAGGAATATGGGGTGTCAGGATAATTTTATTACATACATATTATATTTATATACAGGATGTCCCAGATTACATTTCCAGCATGGGAATCTCGCTTATTATAGGAGATACAGGTTTGTTTAAATTAAATAAATTATTCCTTAGTATGAGAGGAGCCAATAAATAAAAAATAGCAAAAAAATATGAAAATGTCGAATTTATTTTTTCTCTCATAACTTTTTTGACTTAATCATTAAATCAATTTTATTTGTACCTTCTGGAGGTACTTTTTTATATAGAAGGTAAATATTATATTAGATTTTTTAAATCACTTTTCATTTTTGAGATATTACCCCTAACTTCATTTTTTCTTATGGGCCGTCAAGTTGGTTTTGGAATGCTTTGGATGTGATTTTTTCTTCTTTTTAACAATATATCACATGTTATATCTATTCTTATAAATAGCTCAGGAACTAAAAAAAAAAACATATTTTACCGGTATTATTCTAAGTTAGCCATGAAACGTATTAAACGGGGAAGTTGACTTTGGAATATTGAAATGTATTATTTTCTCCTCTTTCTAACGATATATCTTTTGTCATATGTGTTTTTATAAACAACTTGGAAAATCAAGAAAAACCGTATTTTACCGATATTACTTATTTTAAGTTAGCTATGAAACATGTTAAACAGACAAGTTGGATTTGCAATAGTTAAATGTGCTTTTTTCTCCTCTCTAATGATATATCAGTTAATCAGTTGTCATGTCTGTTTAAATAAATAACCCGAAAAATAAAAATAAAACATAATTGACCAATATTATTCTAACAATAAGTTAGTTGTTATCATGTTTCACAGCTAACTTAGAATTAGGTATATTGATAATGTGCAGTTTTTCATTTTCTGATTTATTTATTTAAATAGTTATGACAAGCGATACATCATTAGAAAGAAGAGAAGAAGCACATTTCACTATTGCAAAGCTAACTTTCCTGTTTAACATAAATAATGGTTAACTTCGAATAATATTAGTGAAATACGTATTTTCTTGATTTTCAGAGTTATTTATTTAAATAGATACAACAAAAGATATATCGTTAGAAAGAGAAGAAAAAGCACATTTAACTATTCCAAATCCAACAATAAGAGAAAATGAAGTTAAGGGGTAATATCTCAAAGATGAAGAGTGATTAAAAAATCTGAGATAATAGTTACATTCTACATAAAAAAGTACCTTCAGAAAGTACAAATAAAATTGATCTAATGATTCAGACAAAAAATTATGAGAAAAAAGAAATTCGAAATTTTCATCTTTTGCTATAACATCTGAAGTAAGAGGAATGTTGTACTTTTAAAAATTGATTGTGGCCTCTGTCATACTAAGCTATAATTCATCCAATTTAAACAAACCTGTATCTATTATAATAAGCGAGAACCTCATGCTGGAAATGTAATCTGGGACACCCTGTATATATTAACCGTCGACCTCTTCTACCATCAGTGTCAAGGTCTTCTGCAATTATTGTCCTAAATATTAAAATTTGCTACTTGCTCTACCCTTTCTTGTTTTAACACAACTAATGGTTCTTCGCTATAACCACAGTCTTTATCTTTATTATCTACATTCATTACAATTGTTTTTTTTTTGTTAAGTTTTTATATACACATCTAGATGATGATTAACATTACAATAACAAAAGTGGTACAAATGATCTTGATTTTTTTTAAATTTAAGTTAAATTTAAATTTAGTTGGATTTTTTGCTAAAATATATTATTCTATTCTAGGATATAAATAAAATAGAAAGTCTCAACAAACGGAAGAATTTTTAAATTGACCGACGAAGTTTAACTTCAAAATTCATAGGATAAAAATAAATAACCTGTACCACTTCAGTTCAGATACTCTTAATTGTAAAAAAGATCCGTCTAGTGCGAACTTTTATGGCATCTATGATTAATTTACAATCTATTCTTTATGAACAGTAAGTAAATTGTTGTGGCTTTAATTTAACATGAAGAATAAGCTTACCCGCTTCAGGTTACTTAAAAAGTTATTATTGGCAACATATTCTAGTGCGAATGTTGGTTAAAAAAATTGGGCCTAACGGGTCCGCTTCACTTGTTTTTTAGGTAATCCGACCCTGATCGAAAGCTTAACTAAGTTTTTAGACTACCTCTGAAATACAAATTTACTTAAGAAAACGATTTGTTCTTGCAGGGCATAAAAATGCATGAAACGATTGTTCAATTATTAGACAACAGTACATTTTAACAATTATGCACTTTTAAGTACTCTGTAATTTATAAAACAGTCAACCATCACTTGAAAGAACTTTCCAATACATTAATTTTATTACATCTCGTTTAATTTTGTCAAAGCTATTACAAACTTCTTTTAATTGTGGGGGAACTGTTTTTTGTGGGCAGCCTGCTTTGATTGCGACACATTTTAATACCAAACAGATAAAAGAAGTAGCATCAAAAAAACAGGAGATCTGTTGTCGCTCACTATCAATCAAACAAAAGCTGTAACAGTTGTTCATGCGATGTTTAAGTGCACTGCGTTGATTTAAATCTTTCACAAAATGTGGAGGGGACACTCAGTTTCAGGGTTGATGTTGATATCGTGCGCTTTTACATAGTCGCTTTGGCGCGCTCGTTTGTTAAGCTCTCCTTGGCGCTTCGCTTCATGAAAACGCGCTCAAGACGTGTTGCGATGTATAAAATAATACACAAACTTTTTAAACTTCCCTTGAAGGAAAAACAGACAGATTAAATTGCAGAATATTGCTTTAAAAATATTTGTATATGTACAAAAAAATTAATTGAGGTGAATCAACAGGTTTCTGAAAAAATTATGTTCATTTTTCAGTGACTGTAACTTATAGTGATTGAGTTTTTGTGTGAGTGATCTCGATGGGTAAAAAAAATCGTGGGTCTAAACGAAGGGCCGCTACTACGGAAATGTCTGAAGTTTTGGATGGACACGAAAAAGATGAGCACGTCGATATTGAACCAAAAGGTAAGTTTTTGTTTGTCCTATTTTTATTAAAAACTATTCTATAAGTAATGTAACACAACACAAAATTATTGTTTACTATTAACTTATCACCAATAAATGGAATTTTCGCATTTGGTCGTAAACAAGAGATCATTTAAACATCTAATGGCATTTTAGAAAAGGTGTGATAGCAGTAATTAACTTGTCGTTTGTTATTGGTAATAAATATTCGTTTTATGTGATATGGTATAAAATATTGTCTGCGTTTAATCAAAAATGACTTTCAAAAGTTTTTATCGACAACCTGTAGCTATCAAAATCTTTTCTCTCATACACCGGATTTGTAGCACACAAATAAGAATACCTTTATGGAAAAATAAAGTTGATGAACATTTTTGTATATGTGTGTAGAAACCAACTGAAACAATTATTGTTTGGGTCGAAAATATTTTTGATAAAGGCGTCACAAAAATTACTGTTCGTATGATCACATATTAATCACAATTAAAAATTTCACGATGAATAATATTGCAAATAGAGGTCTATTACACTATTTTAAATATTCTTGCCTATGTTCGTCGCACGCAGTTCTGATTGGCTATTAGTTGTAGCTGGGCGTGTCATCCACGGTGTACGTTTGTAAGATTAAGAGTCACCGCACACTACAGACTTTTAATCGGCCGACAGTTTGATCGTCTTCGCAAATGGAATGAGTGTTTATGAGAGCGCGCACACGTACAATTTAAAAGTCGGTCAACAAAATAATACAAATCCCTGTCATGGCCCGATAACGATCAAACTGTCCGCCGACTAAAAGTCTGTAGTGTGCGGTCTCTCTAAGTGCACTGGATGAATAAGAAGCGATGTGACCTGTGAAGCAGGGACTTAAAACGGAACGAAAACGATATTAACCAAAATTTTTATTAGACCGAAAACGAAAACGAGATTATTATTTTTCGTTCAAGAACGAAAACTAAATAAATAATTTCTAAAACCGGTTTTAACCGGTACTAACCGGTTTTATCATCGTTTAATTTTTAAATGTTGAACACAAACGCGAATTTACCGTTTATGCTGTGAAGACTCGCACAAGGCAGTAAAATATCTCACTTGAAATAAGTGAGCATCACTTTTCTCTTTATACATTATCTATTAACAATTTTATTGCTAGAATAGTACCTACTTCCTATTTCGTGCAACACAAGTAACGGTACAGATATTATCTTTTTCTAATTTGTTGATTGGATCATTAATACATAAAACACACTTGTTTGGACAACAACAGGGCGCTTTATAATCAACAAATATGACATTTGACGTTGATGATCTATGATTTGACAAACTAGTTGTATTTTGCACCTGTCGGGTGTTATACTAAATAAAATGCACAAATTTTATTTGGTTATATGTTTTAAATGTTGTTAACAATTTGGTAAATTTAATATGGTGGTTCGCTAGTCTACATTATGCCGTCGATAATGATTAAAATCGAACATATCGCCGCGCCGTTCACAATTTAGAGGGGGCCTAACAATTGCGAAGAAACAGAAAAAAATATGTAAATGGTTTTAAAATTCATCAGACATTTTATATCTCGCATTTATTACCAAAAGTGGAAAATAATCACGCTAAATTTGTTTTTATTTAATGGCGAACTATGTTGATTCACGTATGAATACATACGAACCACCGCCATTGTGACATTTGGCAATCGTTCTTTTTAAATAGTTCTCTGCTCTGAATTTTTTAAAAAGAGATTGGTGACTAACAAAAAAATAGATCTTCAACTTGGCGCTTAAAAAAACGGAAAAGAAATTTAATGGGTGCGAACGTAAAGAACGAAAACGAAATATGTATTTCGATCAAAAACGAACGAAATATTTTTCGTTCTTAGTCCCTGGTTAGAAGTGACTAAACTCATGCAAAATTAAAGTATTAATAAACGACAGTATTTTCATTATTATAAGAGACTGTAATGACTAGCAATTCTTAGTAGGTAGGTACTTGGCGTTAAATCGTTTTGTCAAATCAGTGTAAAAAAATGTCAGATCAGCCGTCTTTTCGGTAGGCGCTAGACCTAAAATTACTACACACTTTACTTTTTAAAAGAGCAAATTTGTTATTAGTTTTTACTGAGTTATTTAAGAATCGTTTTTAGAAATAAGATTTTATCATTTACTGAAATATCTACAAGTTGATATATGTATTTAGATCCTCCAGCTTTTTTTATTATAGATAGTTTTTGAAGTGTGCAAAAACATTTGCTAAGCACCTTTTAACGGTATCGACTGATGATAATCAATTCCCACAAACCTTTTTTTTTTCGTTAATTATTTTTATGAGCAGGATTTCTTATTACATTAATAAAAAACTCGCATCATATCGAATTTTTTTTTGTTACAACGAACAGAAAATGATGTGATATCATCATTTCAAAAATTTTGAGCAATAACAAAGATAAACACGGTTTTTAAAAACCGCTTGTTTTTCGGTTTTTCCACTTTTGATGAATAGCGTTTAAAGTTTTTCAAAATCCTCGTCAGATTATTAATCACCATAAAATTTTGCAGCTTTACCAAATTCAAATCTATGCTTTATCATTATAATTTACGACCTGCTCCTGCTGAAATTCGAATTTCAATCAGCACTCACAAGGGAACTCACTTGGTGGTACTAAAGTCGGTTGTTGGGACTAAGATTTTCCGAAAGAAGAAACGTACCAACGTTTTTGGCCCCGGAAACTCAAAACTTACCGTTGAAAGAAAATTTTTATTTTTGAAAAATTGCACGAAATAGGTTAAACTGTCAAAGGTACTTGAAGTGAACATAATCTTGTAAATAATTATTGTTAAATCATAATGCCTTTATATTTTATTAACAAAATCCGAGTTTTCTCTTTAAAAGTAAGAATTCGTAAGTAACAATAATTTGTTTAATTTTTTGGCGCCAAATTCAAACTTAAAAAAATCTGCAATACCAGGTGTAAATGAACTCTGGCTATTTGAGGTTATACAAATTAACCAAAATAATGCTATTGTACTCAAAATTGCTTCCTCTTCCCAAAAATGTAAAAATATACAGGGTGTTCCATTTAAAATATCAAAGTTAGGGTAATTTCCGGCGAAACCGGAAGTGAAACAATTTTGTGCATGTGCTCAAAAATCCGGTTTCTTACACATATCATATGTCTAAAATGTTATTAATCTAAAATCAAAACTATAGAAAAAAAGAGGGTGTAGCAGAGTTCATTTACACCTGGTATTTAACAGTTTAACCTATTTCGTGCATTTAAAAAAAAATAAAAATTGATTTTCAACAGTAAGTTTTAAGTTTCCGAGGCCAAAAAAGTTTAGTACTCTTCTTTATTCACAATCTTATTTCGGAAAATCTTAGTCCCATCAACCGACTTTAGTACCACCAAGTGAGGTTCCCTTATCAGTCTTCGGAAATTATTGTTTGATTAATTGACTGAACATTTGCTGAAAAATGCGTTTTAACACACATGAAATTAATTAAAACATAAAAAATATGGAGAATAAATAATCTTATACTTAAATTTTGGAACAATTTAATTGTATCATTTATCAATATAAATCACTTTAGCTAAAATCACTTCTCTTAAGCACTGATGAAGAAATGAGATTCTTGAAACAGTCTTAGCATGTTATATATAAATATAGCTAAAAATCGATTTTTGGCACTTTTCAAAAATGTTAAATATCTCGCTTAAACAAAAAGATAGAAGAAAACCTTAAAGACATTTTTGGCATGGTTTTTTGTCCTTAATAAAATAGCGATGCTAATTTTTTTTTCTCATACGAATATTGATATATTACACCTAACTTTCTCATTTTAAATGGCAACCATAAGCAAATTATATATTTTTGAAAAGCGCAGAAAATAAGCTTTCGATTTATGTCAAACGTGGCGATCCGTTAACGTCTGTGCAAAATTATGTATACCTACTGAGGAAAATATAAGTACCTAACCGAAATAACAAATATGAGTAAAACTTCTTTACAGTTAGCATTACTATTTTTATGCGTATTAAAGTGCAAAACATTTAATATATAAAAATAACATAAAAGCTATTTATGCCACTTTAAAATAAACGGCTTAAATAAAGGATGCAGGTACTCTACAATGACAACTTAAAGTGTGAGATATCTCTGCAAAAATAAATTATTACGATAGTAATTTAAGGTTTTTCACATTTTTTAAATATTTCGTCAATTCGATTCAATATTTTATAGATCTGGCAAATGAATTTGTTTTTTTGATAAGATTATTCTATTTTTAACTATATTAAGAAGCTTGATTGAGACAATTTACTATCGATTGAAACTGTACACCGCTTAGATATTTGATATGCACATGTTTCGTTTTGCACCTGTACCAGAAATTTCTTTTAAGATAATTTTGCTACAAATTTATTTGGCTGCTTCAAAAGTGAAATTGATTGTATGCAATAACTATTAATTAGTTTCAAATACTGCAAAAACGTGCTTAAAATATTGGCAATAAATATTTTTTTAATACTTGTTAAAATGATTCCATATTTATATTTTAAGGTCGATATGATGTAAAACGTGAAAGGATTTGTCAGTTTTTGTAGGTTGTTATCAATAAATAGAATGTTTTCGTTGTATTTGAAACTTAAAAGGCATCCGAGAAATGCTTCCAGTACATTTTATGTATTTGTATCTGAATAACAAAGACTTCGTGTCTAAAATTTTGCAACTTCGAGATTTTAAACTTCGTATGAAAAAGTAAAGCAAAAGCCTTTTTTTAGTTGTCTTGTATCCTACACAATAAAAAGTAAAGTTAGTTTGGGTACGTATTTACTTTTTGTAAATAATTCGAAGTGTATAGAAATAATTCTAGGTAGCTTGTAATACTTGTTTATGCAAACTCTGTTTATATACAATAATTGACATGTGTAGTTGATTGACAAAATAATTCTACGCCATGTGGTCACCCCATTACCGCATTATATTTAATCGCTGATAATAGAGTAAATGTATTTGTTATCTTAAGCAAAAATATTATCTAAAGAGTGATAAATTGTTGTAAACGTCATATACCTCTATGATGTAATAAGTAAAAACTCATGATGTCATTTTATTCTGTGTCGAAAAACACAAAATTATCAGCGTTCAAAGATTTACGATCAGTTCTTTCCTATTATATATATTAGGAGAGATGTCATCTTCAAATTGATTTAAGCTCTACTAAGTTTCCTATCATGATTTGAGAACAATTTAGGTATTAATATACTGGGTGATATCTTGTTTGGAACTGCATACCATATCATGTTATTTGCGTGTAAACGATAGATTTAATGCTTGAAAATAGAACCGAATAATAAGTCCTTTCTCAACTACATTTTTCACTTAATAAAACATAACTCAAAAATTATATGCGAGACATTAAATTTTTCTGCATCTACATTCAACACTACGCAGAAATGTACTGTTATTTGGTTCTGGTATATTGAAAAACAAATGAGTTAGGAGAACGTGTTCAACAATACCCGGATTTTATCTTTGGGCTTTATCTCGAAAACGGATTTAGATATTTGATTTCTGATTTCACTGTTAGATGTCTTACATAAATTTGAGTGTATAATGAACTGAAGGTTGTGTTGTAACTTTGTAAATATCGGAAATATCTCTGTACATATTTTTTTAAATCTGATATACGTGGTATTTACCAAAAAGGTTGCTAACTGATAAACTTTGACTAACCACAGAACCAAACGATAATCGCCTTTGTATTAACTATAAATACTAAATTTTAAACTTCTACTGTTGATAATAAGGTAGTCATCAGTGGCGGATTTACCTATACCTATATGCTAAGTAGGTTAGAGCGGCAAATTTCATGGGGCGGCAAATTTTAGTGAAATCCAGTTTTTTTAGTATAAAAAATTATATTTTGATATTAAGAAATACGGCTCTTTTTTAGGAGCGGCACTGTACTACTAAAACAATTTTTGTACCTCTACCTTGACGTATACGCTCCGGGCTCCACGTTTGTTGGCAACTGTGACGGGTATTAAGAGAGGCGAACTCAGGGATCGCCCTGGGCGGCCCAAATTATTATCGATTTGTCTAAAAAGTTTATTCTTAAGAAAAGTTGGTGCATGGCCTAAAAATAATTTTAAGATGAAAAATATTTTAATAAAAATTCATGACACTAGATTTTAGCGATTTTAGAAATATTCGCAAGAATAAAGTGCTGTTATTTTAAGGTAAAAAATGTATTTTTGAGTAAAACCATATTTAATATTTAGTATTATTATTAAATTCTAAACCTTTTTTGCTCCAACATTTAAGTAAAACTTAAAATAAGGGCATTTATTTTACTCACAAATATTTCTAAAATCGCTAAAATCTAGTGTCATGAATTTTTATTAAAATATTTTTCATCTTAAAATTAGTTTTATATTATATGCACCAACTGTTTTAGAATTAAAATTTTTCCATTTGTTGCGGACTTTTTGAATGTTAAAATTACTACTAAAATAAAAATTGGAATTTTAACATAAACATATTTTTTTTATTTGTCCTTATTTTGGAATTCTAAACAACTTTTCCTATGAACTTTATTTGTAAGTCTTAAAATAAGGGAACTTTACTCTTGTGAATATTTATAAAATCGCAAAATTTAGTGCGATATGATATTTTATTAAACTTGCTTCCCTTAAAATTAGTTTAGATCATGCACCAACTTTATCAAAAGTAAAATTTTCTGAAAAATGTATACTAAATTTTTTTCATTTGTTGCATGACGCTGTATAAAAAAAATTATAGGGCGGCAAAAAGTTCTTAGCCTACAAGCGGCAAAATAATAAATCCGCCACTGGTAGTTATTATTTATTAATGAGATATTTCAATTATTTTTAAAGAGATTTATTTTTTTTATAAACGAATTTTTTAAATAATTTAAGCATGCTTGTAGCTTCAAACAAAACACTATAAATACATTTGTTTTGGTTCATTTAAAAATTCTTGTGTCTGTAAAGAATTTCTGTATGATCAGGTAGATATTATGACTGCGGTATACGAGTTCATACAGTATGAAATTATTGTAAAATATCATTTAAAAAACTTAGACATTAACAGATTCATTCAAGTTTTTATGTTTCCTGAACATCCAATTTTTTTTTGCAATGCCTTTTTTGACTTGTTTTAATTAGTATTGCCTATTTTTCTCTATTTTGAAGGACAGTTCTACATCATTTATAATACTCTTTTCAAACGAATGGTAAATCAATTGAAAAAAGGTAATATTTGAAAAAAACCTAATAAAATAATTGAAATAAATTTTGTACATTTTTTTTGTAGCTATGAATACAGAATAATTAAACAAAAAAAAACAACTACAAGCACACAAGTTAAAATCTACAACACAATAGTCGAAAGTGTTATCATATACGGATCAGAATTATGAGGAATACGTCAGTCGGTGAAGTCAAGGATTAAGGCGATGGATATGGACTAATGGCGACGATGCTATGGCTATACAAGAAGACATGAAGAGTAACAAAGATGTACAAGATGAAATGGTTGTAGATGTAGAAATTATAGGGTCAAAAGAACTCAAAATTCTGGGATAGTATCCACACATACAAAGAATAAATAAAGACAGATGGACCAACAAAATATGGAAGTTGGTGCCGTCATATACAAGAAGAAGAGACCGATCAAGAAGAAATTGGGGTCATGAAGTAAGGAAAGCAATGGCTGCAAGAGGCTTAAGTAAAAATAATTGCAAAGATAGACAAAAATGGAAACATGGAAGGGAGAAACGGCTAAAGCCGTATTCTAACTTGCATGAAGATTGATAGATAATTAATAAAAATGTAATGATAAAAAGCTATAAAACTTATGTAAAAAAAATTGAAATTATTTTTTTATGTTCTACAGACACATAAATATCAAAGGAAAACTCATTTTCAAACTTTTACTTCTGCTTGTTACTGATTATTTCTTGAATTTATTGAACTAAACGTGATTTTCCCATTTCGGCAGTGTTCACCTTATTTCTATCGAGCTTGCAACCCTAATTTTAACATCCCTTTCGAAACTGTCACAGGTTTGACCTTTTCTGACCACAAAAATCTAATCGCAGCACGTTCTCATGCGCTGAAAAGCGGAGTACAAAACAGGCTAAGCCTGGGCAACTGATAATGTCTTGTATAACAATTAAATAAAGGATGACGTTATCTTTTTCACAGATATCATGTTTAGTTTTTTGATTTATTTTACGAGATTTAAATTTAACCATTTTTTATCGTTTATTAATTATCACAGGCTATTTGAAGGTTTGAATAAAGACATTAGTTAACAAAGATACATTTGTTCAAATCGTTAATTGAAAGTTGTTTCACCTATGGGTCGAATGTTTGGACAATGAACTATTAAATAAAAACTAGAGTGAGATCAGTAGAGAACGGTTTCTGGCGAAGATGTTGCGGTATGACAACACATGATAGTGTACGAAACGAAACAATCAGACAAAGAATGGGAATAAAAGATACACTAACAAATACTGTTGAAAAGAAACAATTAGTATGGTACGGCCACATGAAAAGAATGGAAAGAGAAAGAACACCCAAACAAATATATGAGTGGACCCCAACGAGAGGAAGAAAAAAAAGAAGACGAAGAACGCGCTGGAAACATAAAATAGAGAGACAGTGATGAAAAAAAACCTTGAAGAATATTCCTGGAAAACCAAAAGAAAATGGCGATTAGGATGTGACAAACGGCCACAGGCTGTAAAATAGTCACTATAAATATATACACAGGCTATTTGATTTATCTAATAGTTTCTGGCTTAGCCTAGAACGAAACTACATATCTGCAAATTAATATTATTTTATTCAATATCAAGTTATATCCAAATCTTTAAAAGATACTTTTAATATTTTGTAATAAACACCAAGTCTCTATCTTTTAAATAAAAAGTTATAAGGCTGAAGTGTTGGAACATCCTGTATCGTGTTATAGTCTAAATAATTAATTTTTTACTTAAAACACCTTGATATAAAGTGAAATTCTAAATGTAAGTGTTTTGAGTATTAAACAAATTAATTTACAGTTTTAGATTTAAGCGTATTAATTTTTAATGAAATTCAAAATAGCAACTGTGTAAGTCCTCCTAATGGCCATTAGTTAAAGTTATTTAATAATTCGTTATTAAAGCATTAAAGGATTGTCCCGAAATATCTCGTTAATCGTTTTCTTTACCAAAGTAACAAGACACTATTATTAAAATTATAAAGGTGAGAACGCCGAATAAATTACTGTTATTAGCAGGCATTAATTTGTAAAAGTGTATAAATTGTTTTAGGCAGTTTTGTACTTATAATGGTTTAAGTTTAAAGGAAGTGTAAATTAAAATACACAGGGTGTCCTAGAGACTATTACTGGCTCGATTATATATTTAAATAAATAACCCTAACAAACTTTATACATTATGATCAACTTTCAACTCCAAAAAATCTCTTCAATAATTCTCATTTATATCAACATATTTTTTAAAATTATCTCTATATTTTAATTTATTTGTCTTAAAAATCTCATTACCAAAAGTTTTAAAATGTTTACATGACTGGAAAGACACGCACAATTCGTTTTTGACTTTAAACCAAACTAAAAGCCATTTAGAAGAAAAAATAACGCTGGTTTAGAATTTAAAAAATATTTTTGAATCAATTGTCTAGTTTTTTCATTATTTTAAATATTTCAGGTTTTTTTGTTTGTTTTTTATTTTTAACAAACCATACAATTAAGTTGGTAACTATCTCTCAAACATCCTGTATATTTAAATTTAGGTTCTGTAGGGCTATAAAAGTCTTTAAGGTGTAAATACATGAAAATTTATATCTCCGACCATTAAATATAAAGATAACTTCTGGTTTTTATTAGTTTATTTTTATGATGACTTTATACGAAATACGCTGTATTTGTTAAAGATTTAATCGGATATAACATAAATTTATATCATTGGTTGGAGCTGAACTTAAACTAATGTGTCAATAAATATTTTATTGTTTGACATTAAAAATTTGGAAATCATGTTAAAAAATTTAAAACATACTTCACTGCGTGTTTTGTAGTTAAGATTTTAAATTAAGATTGAAATAGGACGTGAATTTGGTTTTGATTTTATGGCAATCACAACCACTCAGATTTTTTTAAGTAATTGTTTTTTATAATTAAAAGACATTATAGAACTCTTTATGTGAAATAATCTCAAAAGTTTGGTAAATACTTGATGTATTTCAGTGACTCATTTACAATAATAAATAAGTTTAATTAAAAAGAAAATCACCTATGAATTTACGATCAATCTTTTGTAGATATGCTAGATCACTTTCAAAACTTGCGTCTTAGGACGAGTGTCTCGATGCTGGCTTAACATTTCTGGGAGACTTTCTTCGTAAAAAAAGACAAGGGTTTTTATGTAAACTTATGTACTTATAACGTAAAAGTTTCATAAAATATTGTAAATTGTTTCTCTAAAAGCAATTTTTGGTAATTTCCCAAGACACCTTTGGCAAAAACGTTTAATTAAATAACTTATTTTAGTATGCCTAATTGTTTTATGTGAATCGATGGTACAATATTTCGGGTTTGAACGGTTTCTTAATAGTCACAGCGCTTCATAGCTTATTTTTCCTTCGTTTGAAAGAACAGTTTTTTCAAAGTCTATCTGGAATTTAATATCGAAGAAGTATTATGTTAGTCTTTAGCGTTTAATTTTGGATTTCCCATGAGTTCGAATAATTGTGTGCTGTAGCACATTTTCGTTTGTTCCATGTGACACAAAATGCATATACAGGGTGGACTAAATTCGAATGTTTTACGGGGTAACTCGGTTACCGTAATAGTTGGTGAAAATCTGATTTCGGTCTTTTGAGCTATTTTCTCGTGAAAAGACCGGCCATGTAATCAGCTTTTTTATATCGCTTTCCATTTTGGCACTACAGACGAAAATGAAATTTCATCATTTTTAAAAATTTATTAAAACTTCTTTATTTATTAAAATAGAACAAAATATTATGAAGTTATTCTATAGGTACAGATTATTATGCTTAATTAATAAACAAAACTAAATTTTTTAGCGACTTTGACTTTCGATTTTGTTAAAAGTCGAAAACTTTACTTGGATAGGATGTTTAGTTATGTAATAATTGCAAACATCACTTGTTTACGAAATCATGGCTAACTTCAATACCAACATTTTTACAAAATCAGCCGTATCTCGTTTATTTTTTGCAACACATAAAACTATATATTTTTAAAAAGCTAAAATAATGCTCTTTCATATAAACTCATGGCCAACTAGGATTTCTAAAAAAAAATATAAGTTTACTTCGTATTTCGAAAGTCAAGGTCGCTAAAAAAATTTGTTTTTAAATTAAGCATAAAATCTGTATAAAAAGACCTTTATAACATTTTGTTCTATTTTAATAAGTGAAGTTAAAGTAAATTTTCGAAAATGATAAAACTTAATTTTTCGTCTGTAGTGCCAAAATGGAAAGCGATACAAAAAAGTTTATAACACAGGCGTTGTTTTCTCCAAAAAAATAGCCCAAAAGACCAATATCAGATTTTCGCCAACTATTACAGTAGCCAAGATACCCCATAAAACATTCGAATTTGGTCCACCCTGTACAGGGTGGCCCTATTTTCGATGCCCATACAGGGTATCTCGGTTATTATCAGAGATAGAAAAAAAACTAAATAGGTAGTCTCGAATTCTTTTTTCGAAAGAATATCATTGCCGTAAACACATTTTTGATATCTTTTTTAATTTTCGAAATATAGCCAAAAACCAATTTTTGGCACTTTTCAAAAATGTTAAATATCTCGCTGAAACGAAAAGATGGAGAAAAACTTTAAAAACATGTTTGGCGTGGTTTTTTGTCCTTAATAAGGACAGCGATGTTCAATTTTTTTTACTCATACAAATATTGATATATTATACCTAACTTTCTTATTTTAAACAGCAACCATAAGCAAATTATATATTTTTGAAAACCGCAAAAAGTAAGCTTTCGATTCATATCAAAGCTTTTAAAAAATACATAATTTGCTTATGGTTGTCATTTAAAATAAGAAAGTTAGGTGTAATATATCGATATTCGTATGAGTAAAAAAAAATGAACATCGTTATCTTATTAAGGACAAAAAACCATGCCAAAAATATCTTAAAAGTTTTTCTCTATCTTTTCGTTTAAACGATAGATTTAACATTTTTGAAAATTACCAAAAATCGGTTTTTGGCTATATTTCGAAAATTAAAAAGATATCAAAAATCTGTTTACGGCAATAAATTTCTCTCGAAAAAATAATTCGAGACTACGTACTTAGTTTTTTTCTATCTCTGATAATAACCGAGATACCCTGTATGGGCATTGAAAATAGGCCACCCTGTACATTTAATTTGATAAACTTTTCATGTTTAAATTGATTATACTGTCTTAACAACCAAATAACTTTAAATTACTCAGTAATAAAACAAAATGTAAAATTTACTCGAAATAGATATTAAAATAAGCCGCATATGTATGAGAGCAGGTTTGGTGAAATGCGAATTAGCGATCAGAATGCGTTTTATCATGTGTTAACATATTGCATCAACGTATTTCGAATTGGCACAATGCGAATTAAGTAGTGCATGTAAACGTAGTAGGTAATTGTTACATTTAAGATTTTTGCTGTGTTACCAAGCAAAGGTACGTGACGCCGACAGTTGTAGCGTTATCGCATGTTTTATACTTATTCCGAGTTGAGAGCTTTTGATTCTTTTCTCTTTATATTAATCTTTAGTTTACGCGTCAACCTTTTTGAAGCTAATTTCAAGTACAGAAGCTGTGTAGTTGACAAGCTTCATAAAAGGCAATTTTAGAGGTTTTTTAATTATTTTTATTTTCATATAAAAAGTGCTTTGTAATGCGCTCCTTCAACTACTTTTTACCCAAAGTAATTACTGCTGAACGGTAAATATGTGTAATGGGGAACGCGTTAAGGCAGAGGTATTTTCCTGAAAGACAAATATACTTTGGTTTTGAGATCGATCAAAGAGGTTTGCTTATAGAAAGTTTTATTTGTGTATAAAAATAATTAAATAAACATTATTTGATCTTTGATTCCGTATATTGTATCGTGAGTGATCATTTATAAAGTTAAATATCCTGGGTCTATAAAATTTTATGGTTTTATAATAGTTTTTTTGCGCTTTTTTGCGCTTTTTTTACTAAATGGTTTTAATATACAAGATTAGACGTAAATGCATCATTTGACTTCCAATATATTGCATAGTAAGCTATATTTTCGTTCAATTTTACTGAAATATGGAAAACTAACGCATTTCGAATTTAAATCAATTGTGCAGAGTTCTGACTTACAGAAAACTAATGGTATGTGCAAGATGGAGCTCATCCACACTAAAGTTATGAAGTATTTAAAGTTCTAGAAAAACATTTTGGGAGGAAAGGATAATTGTTCTGGACTTGGAACGTTGGAAAGTGAATAGATCGACCTCCCCACTTTCTTCATTTGAATCTTTTCTATTTGTTATTTATGATTTACTAATAGAACCAATAAAGAGAATTATCAAAATTAATGATCCAAAATCAAGACCGCAGTCAAAGATTATTATAATTTTAAGTAGAACATTAAAGCATCACTTTCAACCCCTATTTCTTTGCAATCAATTTATCCTTTCCATAATTAAATGTTTTGTCCTTTTTCGATTTTTATAATCTTATTGATAAGTTGCTTTAGCTTTTTTGTCTTTTATTTGTCTTATTCTTCTTCACTTCCTGGTTCGCCTATTTAATGTATCACAGTTGTTCCTATTTGTTCAGGGACATTCCTATGTCTCTTCTTTCTTTTGGCTTATACTCGCGTATCATTATTGATAATTTTTGTTGTTTCAATCTTCTAAAGTGTTCCTTATATATATCTCAGGACACTTTAATTTTTTCTCCAAAATCGTATATTTCTAGCTCTTGCTTAATATATCGTTATTTCTTATTATCGTTTGATTCTTCTTAAAAATCTTATTTCTGCTCTTTGTGTCTTATTCTTTTACCTTATATTTGGTTAATTTTAATTTTAAAATGTAATGATCTGGAAAATACTTGTACAGAAATTTTTGCTGTATGTTAAGATCAATAATTTTCTTATTGCTAAATAAAACATGAATACGTAAAGAAAATAGTGTTATCAATATCTGGAATAAGATAATTTGCGTTGGAATACCAGTCTTTTGTTTTTAGACTTTAATTTAAAATGTACTATGTACTATGTGTATTGTATTTAATAAAGGAACTTAAAAAACTTAAAAAAAGATTGCGATACACTATAGTTTTTCTTTTTCTCTAATAATCGCAATAATCTACTGCATATACATCAAAGATTGCCAAAATCACATTCCAGCAGTATTATTAGAACAATTTACGATGATAGCGTTCCAAAGTTGTACTAATGCAATAGCTCTCTGTCGAACCTGGCAGTTGAAAACCACAGAGAATGGAAAACGTTTTAAGAATATTATAAGATACAATGACAGAAAAGAAGAAGCTACTTGATATTTTTGTATGTACACGTTATAAACTTTATCTGTTGTATCTCCTTTATTACTGAGAAGAGAGAAGAAAAAGTTCATTTAGCAAGGCAAACTACTGCAATTAAAGTCCAGTTTTTGTGTTTGTCAATTTTTTTAATATTGTTCCAAGATTAGTTCAGTTTAAGTGGAAAAATGGTTATATACTTTTCAATTGCATGGCTCTCATAATTTTTTATAAGCTCGTTTTATTCCATTTAATTTCTTTTGACGATGTAATTACTTTTATTCGGAATTTTTTTAATGTAAAATAAATTAAATGCACTTTGTAAGTCTTACATTTTAATCCCTAGGTACAAAAGTTGTAAGACTTTTTGTAACTAGTAAAATTAATTAGTGTTATCCGGAATTCAATCTTGCTCGGCTTTTAGTCTGGTTAGGTTCAGTTATAACTTTTTGTAAAAACAAACATCTTCAATTTGCTTCTTACTTTTTTTTACCACGTCTTGAAAATGGTTTTAATAAATTGCAAAATTGTGAACATCAAAAGAACAAAGTAGCTTTCATTAAATGTGCAACAATGTAGATAATAAATTGGTATTGAATGACTTGGGATTTCAATTTGCGACAAGATTTAAAAATCAAGATCAAGGAACTTTTAATATTTTTAATTTTGGGATGCCTTTGATAGTTTTTAAATATTTGCGGAAGTACAGGACGGGCTAATTTCTCTTAACTTTAAATGTGAAAATCAATAGAAATACAAACTTTTCCTTTTTCCTTTTCCTATTTATGGTCGTTTCCTGGTCATTACAAATTTGAATTTTTTTCACTTTTACTTTACTTAAAGCTTCAAATGGTATATTATTCATATCTTCGGTGATCTTTCATATAAGCGCACAAAAAAATGCGGGCTGTAATGTCGGGTGATCTTGCAGGACACGGTATAGGTATCTCCAAATCTGGAATAAAGGTCGTTTGGAAAAAGATTATCATGGTTTTATGAGAGCCGTAGCACCATCCTGTTGAAACCATATTTGGCCCATGAGTAATTTTTCTAGCTCCAATTGACTTTTGAAACTGACTTTTGGCTCTTTGGCCTTGAGTTATTTCTTCCCTGGAAATTCACCATGTAGACATTTTCTTCAGGGTTTTGATTTTGGGTTGTTCCAGAGCGATTCTTTCTCCATCGAAACTATACTTAGACTGAGTTTTGTTTAAAAATATTTTGGTGTATTTCTTTCATACACCAAAATCATTTTTCATCTTTTGAAAAAAAATTGATTACTTTTTTATTTTCATTTTGATAGCAAAAACGAAGTCTTGTTAAGCAAATAAACTCCTTCCGTAGCTAATTGTTAAAAACATTCGAAATAAAGGTCTTATGTATCATTGCTAGATTGATTGGAAAGAATCTTCTCTTGTATAAACAACCAGTAACGGTTTATTCACAATGTGCCTCAAATATGCACGCTTGAATAACCCTGTATATACACTGAAATGGTGAATGTAAGATTCAATCTTAATAATAACAATAAGTATCAAATTTCAGCTTGCAATTTGTTATTACTAAACTAACATGCACAACGCACCACGACATTTTGATTTCTCATTTATTTGCAAGCCGAAAATAAAAAAGCAAACTAAACACTGCAAGTCCTATCATATTACGTCCTTCCACACTCTAATGTAGATTGTATAACGTGTTTACGTGTTATATGGAAACTTGTTTATGAAAATAGCGTAGGGATTTTTTTAAAACATTGAAAATTGCATAACGTATATTGTTTCTTGTGCTAATTAATGCCATAGACCGTAGTGAGTCATAAATAACGTGATTTTTCTTTTCCTAATGGTTTTCAGTTTTAAATTATGTTTTTTAAACGTAAACACCATTGGATTTGCGTTGTTATACGTGTAATCAACTTTAAGAAATATTTTCTTTGATCGTGCTAAGTCACGTTTTAAAGTTTACATACGCTGCACAAGCAGTGGCGTAGCTAAATTTCTTGGGCCCTTAGGCAAGAAATAATTTTGGCCCCCTTATTTTTAATAAAATAAATTTGAATTCAGTTTAGTGTATTTACCCTACTTCGTCTTTTAAATTTTAGAAAGACACATGAGATAAATATAATAGATACTACTTATAAAATACAATTTAGCTCACAGAAAAAAATATACTATAATTAATAAATTTGCGGAAATATAATACTTTTCGCACTTTTTCATTTGAAAAATTTCTGATAATATCTTTTGATGTTATTTTATTGGCATATTTATGCTTAATAATTAATATTGCAAAATTGTGCAGTCTACTTTGAGCAATACCATTTATAATATTCGTTATTCACTAAATGATCTTTCGCCAGAGGCAGCTGCCATGTACAAAGGTAAAAATCAACACAAATAAAGTAAAAACGTTGAAAAGTTACTTTCTAGGGCACTATATATTTAAGAATAACACATAAAAATTGTTTAATAGACAAATCGGCTAATAAATCTTGTTAATTAAGTGTGATTTAATCACAATATTAAATCGATAGCTGAGAAGAGAATACAAATGAATACTTTTTTTAATTGGATTTTTACATTATTTTAATGTATAATCAGCATTTGGCACATTATTTTTTGGTTCTAGTATTGCAAAATAATTTTTTACCAACTTCATACTTTAGAATCGATTTTTTATTTGCATTATAATTTGGTCTAAGACTATGATTAAAACAATTCTCTTATGAAACAAAAAATCTGAAGCTAATTCATCGTATTGTCTTTTACTTCGACTTAGTGTTTGCCCTCAGATTTTGAATCTATCTCGAATTCCGTGGTAATTTTCTTAAATTCGTATAGAATATATTCATGTGAATTTCGAATGTCTTGTAAATTTTTACTGACTCGATTCAATACAGAAACACCTTCATCAAGGTGTTCATCAAGGTTTTGTAGTTTTTCTAATTTTCGCACACGTTATTCACAAATAAATCATTTACAGGTCGAATGGATTTTCTTGAAGTAGGTAATAGTAAAGAAATTAGTTAGAGTAAAGATTTCCTGGATCATTTGAATACTATGAAAAGTAATTTTAATAATTTTTTTCCGTATCCTGATTCCAATAATGTAAATTAAATTTGAGACATATAAACTATAAACTTATAAACTATGATAAGGTTGAAAGCAAGGTATACATAATCCTACATTGCATTTCGAACATTCAGTTCTAATTGTAGATTTGCAGTTACTTCCAGCACAACGTCTCTGCTTATTGTTTCCTGTTTTTTTGACAAAATGTCCAATTTTGTCCAAACGAGCTATAGTAGCTCCAGATGGATTTTTCTGTTTCCTTCCTTGCCAAATCTCGACGAAAACTATGTTGAGACATTTTTGTAGAATTTGTTTGTGATCGCGCTAGCAACCAAGCGTTTTGTACAGAAACGTCTAACATCCATGTAAATAGTGACCACCACCATTTCTTTCCACGAATGGAAATGCGATAAGCATTTACATTTTGATCCATTCTGTCAGTACCACCCATATTTTGATTATAATTTTGAATGGAATGCGGAATACTTACAAAAATGTGCTTCAGGTCACTCTTACTCCATCGCTTGACGCTTCCTTCAGGATCAGCTGCAAAACTTGAAGAAGCAACTGTTACTACTGCATTATCTTTCCACCGAGTTACAAAAAAATTGTTTCCGTCGAATTTTGCAGTCGCAATTTCTGTATGGCCTCTATTTTTCTTTTCAAATTCTTTTGCGTTCAAAAGGCAGCTGTTGTTTCCCAAGCGGTTGGCTCTTATTGTACCGGTGCAATTATATCCACGATCTTTTAGTTCCGATAGTAGAAGAAACGTGGTAAACAAATTATCGCAATAGATATGGTACGGATATTCTGACTTACTTATAGGATATTGGTCTAGCAAGTAAAGCACTGTAGATGAACATTTACCAAATTTACTCTCCATTATTTCATTTCCTCGATAAGTTTTTCCTTGGTAAGGATCAAAGGCGATTAGATAACCAGATGGTGAATTTTGACACCAAACCTTGTATCCAAATCGTATTGGTTTATTTCTAATCGCTTGCTTACATCCGTGCCTACCGAAGTATTCCACCATTGCCTCATCATGCGATATTGCTGAGGTGGGTGTATAATTTTCCATACATTTTTTTTGAATATATGAAATTAATGGTCGTAATTTGGAAAACTTATCGAGCTTGTCTAAGTTTAAATTTGATTTAAAATGAAGTGATTTCATGATATTATCAAATCTATCCCTCCGCATAGATTCATATATCGCAATATTGCGCAAATCACTACATGTACTCCAATACATTGCTTTTCCTGGCAATGGATTGTACCCAGAAACAATTGAAATGGCAAAAAATACTCGCAGTTCCTCTTTGGTTAATTTTATATCTGGCCAGTTTTTTGATAAGCAATATTCGGAACTGGCAGTAATAATTAATTCGATTAAAGTATCATCAAAAAACCGTTCAAAATATTAAACAGCAGTGACTTCATCAATATTTTCTTCTGCCATAAGATGAAATTGACTAGGTTGTATATGTATAGTTTTACCGCCACTGCTCCATATAATTTGATCTTTTTTTGATTTTATGGTGATCTTTGGTAATTTGTTTAGGTTGGAAATAGTTGAAACTTCTTTTCTGGTCTGTTTTTTCTCTGCCGGTGCCATTAGTTGATTTCTGGATAAACAGTTTATATTCGTCCCTTCTTCTTCATCTGAATCTTCGTCTGTTAGCTCATTAACTGCAGGTGGTTCAATAAAAATATCTTGGTCACTATCATCATTTTCTAACAAATCCATCATTTCGGCTACACTCAAAAATCTAAGGACAAATAGGGTATGTTAGTACATGCATTCTCCTAGCGTCGTCATATGACGACAATCAAATTTATAGCAAAATAACTCCCTTATAAATGTTATTATAAATAATTACATTTTATATAAAAAACACTTGACTATTATATATTCAAAATATGTAAACAAATAAAATATTTTTACCGTAATTATATTATTTAGTACTTACTTTTTTGACGACGTCATGGTTTTCGTGTTCTCTCGTAAATTGGTCACTTTTAACAATTAAATATGTTCGAAGTCTGCAACTTACTGCGATGCAATGGCTACATTTATGAAAACAATTGTTTACCTGAGTAATTAAACTTAAGCTGACAGGTTTAAAATCATCAGGTACCTGACAATACACCGTTATTACAGGACAGGTAAACGTCGTCATTTGACGACGCTAGGAGAATAAGGGTTAAATCGATTAACGCGATTAAGGATTCTTTTAATGAAGATAAAAATATCGAAAAAAGGCTTCACATTTTAAGAAGAAGACAACTTAGTGGAGATTTCTTGTGATGTTTAAGACTGTTGCCTTTTATATTATTTCTAATACCGAATGCAAAACCAAAGGCAATACTTTAAGTAAAGTTAAGTCAGTCCTTTCAAAGGTTTCCACTGTATTTTTCGGGTTTAAATAGGGGTCCTTCACTTCCAAAAGGTTGAGAAGCGCTGCTTTAGTGTATGTAAACGGGGCGCCCCCTTCTGTTTCTGTTTGTGGGCCCTGGTGAAGTAGGACCTCTAAAATACTAGGACCCTTTTGATATTCTGTAGTTACGCCCCTGCGTACAAGACAAACGATTGTATACAACTAGAGAAAGTAGGTAGGCAGGGTTTTATATGAATATCGTGCTCAAACGCAGTACACATCAGATGTTTAGTTAGATTTTTATTTTCATTACTGTCTCTTACGTTTTGTAATTTGTCGATTGTTTATTTGATAGGCGTAAAGATTTCTTTAGTTGTTTATTGCCCACATACACGAGGCGGAATTTTTATTGTACGTTTTTTCCGCCGTAGGATCCTACTGACAAAACTTTTTAAGCTAGGATAGTGATAACTTTGTTGCGTATTAAAAAGAAATAAAAATATTTTTGTGGTCACACAAGAAATGTACTCGTAAATGAGCATTGTGAACAAATAAATAATAAAAAGATTTACATTACATTAATATTTCCTTATTGTTATCGATTCATTAATAAATTACGGACAGATCAAGATAGTTAATCGGTGATGGATCTGCATAATTTATTGGCTTGGAATCGAGACTTCGTGAGTTCGAAGTAGAACGTAATTCGAAGCGGTTGCAATTTTTATATTTATTGTTTATTGTTGTGCTACATTAAGAACCCGTCCTTAATATAACTAAATTTGTATCGAATGGCAAAAATTAGCAAAGCTTGGGAACCCACCACTTCGGTAATCAGATTTTTTATATCGCTTTCCATTTTGGCGCTACAGACGAAAAATGAAATTTCATCATTTAAAAAAATTGAATATAACTTCTTTATTAATTAAAATAGAACAAAATGTTATAAAGGTTTTTTATGCAGATTTTATGCTTATTTAAAAACAGAATTATTTTTTTTTAAGCAACCTTAACGTTTAAGATATGAAGTAAACTTATATTTTTTTAGGAAACCCTAGTTGGCTATGACTTTATATGAAAGATCGTCTTTTTAGCATTTCAAAAATATCTGTTTTTATATGTGTTGCAAAAATAACAGAAGATATGGCTAATTTAATGAAAATTTTATTATAAAAATAAATTATGCCAAAGCTTACCATATCTAACATAATCTAATCAAACTTAACCCAATCTAACCCAACCACATTACCACGCTTAACGAAATTTTCTTACGTAGTATAGCTTGTCTAGGTTACTTTATTTTATAATTATGATTAATCTGGCTTACACATTGTATATGTTTTGATTAATGGTAGGCATTAGGTGATGCGAACACACAGACGCGCGTATTATCAAACACTTTGGCGATTTTGTAGTGTAAATTAAAATTTAATTTATTCAGGCAACGAAAACGCCTTTGATCGCTAAATATTTAAGCGACGTTAATTTTAAAGTTAAAAAAATGTATTCGTTTTGCTCACATTTTAAAACCTGAAAGGCTTAAAACAAAACAAAAAGTAAAGTGCATGTTGTGATATAAAATTGCCTCATTAAGAGAATCGATATTTTTATATATAATAATTAGTGTAAGTCATTAGCGTTCTCATTTTAAAATTGTCTTCATTATGTCCTAATTACCTCACCTCGGTGTTTTTAACTACCTGTGAGACACCATTACATGTTATTATATTTCTATGCTCTTGAATAATTAAACTGTCTTAAAAATTAAAGAAATAAAATTTTGATAATCTGTGAATCAAAAAATTAAAATAATGTATGGTATGGTATATTATTATTTGTTTGTAATAAAAAACAAGGAGAAATTCAGATTTTAAACATTTTTGAACAGTTTAAGTAACACAAAATACATAAACATCGTTTTTATAAGACGTTAATTTATGGTAGGTATAAAGTATAAAGTATAAAGCATTTTACGTGGCTGTACATAAATGGTTCAAAGTAAATTTATTCTATCAAATACTTTTTAAATGTTTTATTTGTCTTTTATATTTTTTAGTCTTAACTAGGGCTTAGAATACCGGTCCAAAATCTTAATACCGGTATTATCTATTATTAGAAAATTTAGTTATTAGATTTTTACCTAGTTATTATGACATTTAAAATTAACATTCAAAAAAGAAATAAAAATGTATTTTTTAAATTAACCTCGACTACAAAAAAGGAATTCCATTAATGTAACATTTTTCCTTTACAAGTAAATACAACAAATAATAAATTCTATAAAAATAACAAAATTAAGTCTTTTTAAGTGTAACTGATAAATGAACTAATAAATAAATTAAAATTGTCCATAAAGTATTTCTTTATTAAAATGCGCTCTCGAAAAGCACAAACTGTCGATGGTTTCATCATTAAGGGAGGACCGAATTTTTGTGCAGATGTGACCAGCCGCAGAAAATGCCCTTTTCGGCTCCACACTGGTCGGTGCAATAGTCAATAAGTAATCGTATGCTTTTTTTAAATACGTCCCTTTTGTTCCAGTTTTTTCAAAATACGTGATCTCATCTTTTATTTTTTGCTCAAATCTCGTTATTTTTTTAATTTGTACGTGTTTCCTCTACTATTACCTCTTGCAGTTTTCTCTTTAACACGTCACAGACAGACCGAGCTAGATTCTAAGATCGTTTTAATATTAGATGCCGAGCAGGATTCTTCTTGTACATCTGTAACATCTGTAAGTAATGTTTCTTTCTCTAAATTTTCCTGTGAAAGCCGTTTAGATAAACCTATAATATTTTTCGTGAGTGTAACTTAAGATATACGTTGAAATAACATGTTTCTGTCATCTTGTGCGCCCCCTTATGTGTTATGTGTTATATTGATGAGCCTCTTTTAAAACATTTTCACTTTACATTATGTCTTTGTGTAAATTTTGATTTATTGGTCACATTATGAGACATATTTAATTTTTAACTGTATTAAATACTTTTATAAAATGTAGTATTTATAGAAAAATATTAATACCGAAATACCGGTATTTTTTACATTAATACCGGTTTTCAATACCGGACAAAATTCGTCCGGAATAGTTCGGAATACTTAACGAAACTTTTGCTACACTCTATGTTATGATTTCATCATTATTATAATAATCAAACTAACATTTTCTACACACTAAAGAATTTGAAGCTGAAGTGTGGTATAAAAGCGAAATAGAATATAAACAGAAGTGAATAGTTTTTTGCTTGCATCAGCTAGAAATGCTGTTCTAAATATAAAAAATTTATAGCCTGGGCTTAAATAATAGCACGCATTTGTTTTAAGGTCCATTAAACATTGTTCTACATTTTATTTGTATATGAATGATGCCTCATAGCTCATAACATTAAAAAGTGTTAGTATTTTCAGATTTTATGTGGTTTTGCAAAATTATTCTATATTGTTTATGTGTAGGTATAGAGAATAACACACGTAAAACAAAAATAAATTTTGCAAATTCACACATTTTTACTGTTTTAACATTATAAACAGCTGCAAAGTTGTTAAGTAATAATATTAGAATAGCTTTGAGAATTAGATATTATAAAAAAATTAATGCTTTTAAATATTTTGGCAGGCTAAGTAACTTTCCACTTTAAAAATACTGATTATGTAGGTGTAGTTGTTAAAACTTTATTAAAAGTTTTTAAAGCTTTATTGGATTTAAATACATCTTTTTATTGATTCCGTTATTAATGTGGAGGATTGCATGATTAAGAAATAACAGCAATAACAAAAAAAATAGAGGTGGATCAAACGACTTACAGCCGTAGAGACACAAGTAAATAAACAGAAATACCATAAAAATTGTACTGTATACATATACAAGGTGTTTGAAATTCGAGTTTAAGAATGATAATCTAGCTTGTTATAATTGTTACTGTATAGTTTAAATTTGGCAAAGCTGCTAAGTTCGGTGCTCATTAATAACGCGAAGAGAAATTGTATATTATCTTAAACGGTATCTGCGAAAATTAGAAAACCGGAAAGTATAATATTTTTAAATCGCCTTTAACTCCATGGCCGGCCACAGTGGGATTGCAGCGGTTTTAAGGCACCTGGTCACTGACCTGTACATGAAGCTTAACAAAAAGGAAAAAAAGACATAATAAACAAAATTAATGAATTTAAATGAAGCTTTAATTATGTTTACTGCTTAATATTAATTTAATTTTTTATTGTTTAAGAATTAACTAATTATTATGTGCACCCGGAGCCGTTCATGGTAAAGGCTGGTCCTGCAAACCACTATTGTTAAATTAGAATCTCAAAAATTTCATTCATTCGCGTTCTTTGAAAATTGCGTGTCTATTTTTAGGCTAAAATGTATTTAATAATTGTGCTTTCAAATATGCAATAAGAAGGTGATGGAAAAGCTGCGCTCAAACCACTTGAGAAGCGTAGTCGCGAAATTTTCCGCTTGGGTTGATCAGTAACACAATTTCTGCACGTAAAAGACGCTTCATTCAGGTGATTTTAAATGCTGCGTAGGTAGATTCATATAAGTATTTGTGCAAACGGCTGAGCACGCGATTTACAATCTTTTAAAAGCAATCAAGCGGACTACCTAATTTTTTATTTTAGTCGACTGTCCAACATTAAAAATAAAAGTTTAAAATAGAACGCAATCATCGCATTTTTATAAACTGAAAGTCAGAAATTATTTTAATAAACTTGTATTGGTCATAAATTGAAAAACTTTCGTCGTAAAATATTTATTGGAATTTATTGCCTCCTCTTATTGATTATTCACGTTTTCAATTATTTTTATCCCATTATCAGGTAACTTTCCAGTTTACTGTTACAATGTTATCTTAGATAACTTGCCACAGAGTTTTTTTCATCAAAAGTATCGTTCGTTTAGTAATTTAAATATGGTATCAATTTACTTAATAAGATGAAAGCAATTTTTTAATACACTGGAGTTTATTTTTAGATACACCGAGATTCTTTTGTGCTTAAGGGAAAATATCATATGCATTCGTAATTTAATTTAAGCTCAAAGTTGCTTTATAGAAGAAAGGATATTAGAGAGAGTATTATTTGTATATATTTGTGATATTTTGTAGCTCTTTCATCAATATTATTAGTGAATACAAAATAAGCATTTTGCCGAATATTAATATTTATTATTTCTTAATACACCTTACAACCCTTACTTAGCACCCTGCGACTTTTTTTGTTCAGAAATCCATAAAAAAGTTCAAGGAGCAGAAAATTTACTATCATTAATGAGCTAAAGATAACTGTTGATGCCTATTTTGCAGAGCTTTCGAAAAAAAAATTCTTTAAGGGATGTGGCAACTCGACAAGTGTATAAATTTTAAAAGTAGTTATGTAGAAAAATATTTTTTTTTTGGTTCTCTTACGTGCTTTCTTTTATGACTAGGTAGATTACATACAAATACGCCCTCGTACTAAGTACAGGGTGGTCCAAATTCGATGGGATTGCATGGGTATCTCGCTTAATAAGCAAGATAGAGAAACGGTTAAATTACCAAAAATGTGCAGTTTTTTGGGAAAAACTCAAAACAATTGTCAAATATATTCTATCATTTTCTGTTTTTCTTGATTATTTTTTGTTTTCACAGCCTACTTTTTGCTTTTCATCTTTAAAAAAATTGAAAAACCTTTGTAACTTGCGTATTATTGAAAACAAATACATGAACCCTTATATATTTGAAATGAGAAAACAATAAGGAATTTAAATAGGCCATAGCCAACTATAGCTTCTGTTTAAAAAAAGGTAAGTTTGTGTCATAACTTATTAACGGCGAGCGCAAAAAATTTTTTTTTAGTATCATCGAATTCTACATAAAATCATCTAAAAATATTGTTAATAAATTTTTTCGACATTTACAACAATAACGGAGATATGACACATTATTCATATGACAAAAAAACAGTTTTTCTCTAATATCTCAAAAACCGGAAATGATACAATATTTTTGAAAACGTTTCTGAGTATGCCCCAAAAAACTGCCCATTTTTGGTAATTTAACCGTTTCTCTATCTTGCCTATTAAGCGAGATACCCATGCAATCCCATCGAATTTGGACCACCCTGTACAGTAATCCCTCCATTTACGAGGATTCACTTTATCGCGGTTAAACTTTTTTTAGCGCAATGTTCTAGCGAAATTGCGCTTGTTAACTCATGATTTCTGTTCTGTGCGTCTGTGCGCACCAATCTTGCACTTCTATCTACTCCTCAACCAGACCACTTAGAGACTTCGGGTTTTCGGCATTATGTTAAGGAAGGTCTAATCTCGGGAACGCACAAAAAAAATCCAGGAAAAGATTTTGGATTTCCTGGAAATTCCGGAAAAACTCATAAAACTCATGATTTCTGTTCTGTGCGTCTGTGCGCACCAATCTTGCACTTCTATCTACTCCTCAACCAGACCACCTAGAGACTTCGGGTTTTCGACATTATGTTAAGGAAGGTCTAATCTCGGGAACGCACAAAAAAAATCCAGGAAAAGATTTTGGATTTTCTGGAAATTCCTACAAAATTCCGTTTTTTTGCAAATTTCTCGGCAACCATAATAGCTATCGAGTTGAAACAAATTGCAATCGATAGCTTCTAAAATTTACAATAATATTAGGAAAAGAATTAATCAAAAGTCTTTCCTTTATGCTTCACCCATGAGGTGAAAAAATTGCGCTAAAACACTCACTGAGTTTTTATTACTTGTTTAGTTATCTATTACTACTATTTGAAGGTCTGGCGACAAATATTTTTTTAATGTTATGGGCATATAGAGGCTATAAATTCGTATCTATCCTTTATATTTGACGTTTTTGTCTCTTTTTTAAGGGAGTAATTTAATATTGCCAATTTTTATTGCTAGAGTAACGTTGGTAAATAAATGATAATTACACAAAAAGAGAGTTTTTTGTTAGCAGTAATCTCTTATATGGACGTATACAGGGTGAGTCATTAGTGGCGGATCGGTCGATTGTGGCTCAACGGTTTGAGATAGAAAGTTGATTCAAACGGTATTCCATAAAGTTTTTTCTTCTAAACACGATAAACATATTTTTAAATATACAGAGTGAGTCACCTCTCTGGAACCAAAAGCAACTTTTATATTTCAAATACAGCACCCCATTTTTTATATTATATTCTTGACTTGACCGCCTTCATTTTAGCTTTACATCGATATAAAATAGTACAGGTTTTTATGCGGCCGTCACTAAAAAAAAATAATTTTCTAAATTTTTCAAGGTTTAAAGTCTTTATTGGTAAGGACATGCAGAAAACATTACTCTATCAGCTCGATACGAAAAAGTTTGAATCACGCCTACAGGGTGTTCATAAATAGGTGGCAACTTTCCTGATTTTCAAAAGCTCGTAATTTAATTTTTTCAAATGCAAACCCCTGTATTTTTTTATGTCATTGAATTCGTCTTTAAGAGAGCGTTATCTTTTGTTAAGTATGTCCTATACCCAAAACTCATACTTTTCGAGATATTCGCCATTTTTTTTGCTAATCGTTATTAACGCAAATAGGATGCCGTGGAAATCGAAAAAGCTGACTGTTCACTTAACTAACGTCAAAAACTTGTCATTTGTTTCTTGAATTATAGCATTTCCACAATTAATTTCACTTTACAAGAGCAAATTGATATGGTTTATTGCTTGAGAGAACCGAAAGAAATCCTTTGCTGGCGGCAAGGATTTACGCACATTTGGATTAATATGCACTTATAGGCTAACTAGTTTATTCAATTTCATATTGATATACGGATAAGATACATTAATTATATATAAATATATTGTCAACGTACTTTACATTACATCCTCATGTCACATAACATAACCTTAACCTCTATTGCCAACCTCTACTTATCAATCCCCTACATCCCCCTCATTAAGTTTATTGTAAATATCTTTTCGGTGTTTGTATAGACCTAGCACTGCGCCTTAAAGGTAAAGTCACTATCTCACTTTTGTCTGTCACCGATTGTTTTTCTACTGTAGGCAGTGGCTTCAAGAATCTCCGGTTTCTTCTAACTGTTTGTTTCTCGGTATGAACCAGATATGATCTTGGTTCATTTGCTGGTTTCACCACTTTCCCTTCTCTCTGCATATCGACGATCCACACTCTTCCTCCGTTCTCCAATTCTGGTAGCTCCTGTGTCCTATGCCGTTTGTCGAAGTTTGCTTTTTGTTTTAGCTGCTCTTTCTTCATTTTTTCCCTTATTTCGTTATGATCAGGTGTTGTGGGTTCTAGGTATGTTTTGGTGGTTGGGACAACGTCTTTTAAATTTCTTCCCATTAATATTTTTGCAGGTGATTCTCCTGTAGCTAACGGTGTGTTTCGATATATTAGTAATGCCAAATATATGTCGTTATGTTTGTTTTTCTTTAACAAGTTCTTCATGGCTCCGACCCCTCTTTCTATTTTGCCGTTTGATTCTGGGTACTTTGGACTACTTGTGGTTACTTTAATTCCATAATCTTTGCAAAATTTTTTAAATTCTCCGTTATCAAATTGTGGCCCGTTGTCGCATCTAATTTTTTCTGGAATGCCGTGTCTAGCGAATGTTGCTTTTAATTTATCTATCACGTTTTCGGTTTTTGTTTTCTTCATTTTGTACAATTCAGGATATGCTGAATAGTAGTCTTCTATTAATAGATACTTTTTTCCTTCCAACTCAAATAAATCGGTTCCGATTACTTCCCAGGGTCTATTTGGAATCGGACTGGGTATCAACGGTTCTATAGTAACTCTTGAGTTCTTTATGCAGCTTTCGCACTGTTTAACTATTTCTTCTAAATGATTATTAATTTGGGGCCACCATACTGTTTCTTTTGCTCTAGCCCTGCATTTTTTTATTCCTTGATGTCCTTTGTGGATGTCTTCTAATATTCTTCGTCTATCTTTGCTCGGTATGACTATGCGGTTTTTGAAACAGATGTACTCATCCATTATTCCTATTTCATCTTTGTATCTGTAATAAGGTAGTATTTCTTCGGGACAATTTTTTTTGTTAGGCCACCCTTCTTCTAGATACTTTCGCAATAACCGTAATTTTCGATCTTCGTTTTGGTTTATCTTGTTTGATAATTCACATATGTTGATCATTTTATTTTCAATTATTTCTTCTTCTAATATATCCTTATAATCGTTAACAATTTTATTATGTAAATTGAACTTTTTTGCTTCATCTATTTGTGCCTCTTGAATTGCTATTTGTATTTTGTTACCCTTACTGATAAATTTTGCAATATTTAACTTTACTAGGTCAGATCTCCCTAGTAAATTTTCTTTTGTATTTAAAACGTACATTTTTAATTCTGTTTCGACACCATTGCATGTTGCATGTAATTTTACTTTGCCTATAACATCTAATTTAGTGTGGCCTGGGCCCATTAGTGTATCTGTAGTTTTGGCTATGAGACACTTGTATGGCAATTTTTTATATGTATCCCATGCCAAAATGCTTTCATCAGCACCTGTATCGATTTTGAATTTGATTACTGATTTTCCTATTTTTAATCTAGCATACCATTTTTCTTCAAATTTATCAACATTGTTTATTCTTATTATTTCACCCAATTCGAATTCACTTTGGGTGTTTTCATCTTCGTCTTCATCTATTTCAAATATTTTCTTAGTTCGACAATATTTGCCATAATGCCCTCGTAATGAACACTTATTACATTTTACATTACGAGCTTTGCATTCGTAATATGAATGTTTTGGCTTTTCACCGCATCTTGTACATTCGTTTGGTTTTTGAAACGCTAGTTTCTTTTTTGTTTCTGGGTGTTGATATCTTTTCTTGTTTATTTTTACTACATCAACATCTTTATCTGTTTTTCTCATTTCTTTTGCCTGTGCTTTTACTGATTCAGACTGCAAAATCCGATCTATTGCCTTCTGTAGCGTTAATTTATCATCTAGTTGTAAAACTTCTGATAACTTTGGATCACGGACCCCTACTACGAGTCTATCTCTAATTAACTCTTCTTCTAAATTTCCATAGTTGCATCTTTTGCCTATTTCGACAATCGCTGCTATGTATTCTTCAGCTGTTTCTGTTTCGGACTGGTTCCGGCTATTAAATTTGGCCCGAGTGTATATTACATTTGTCTTTTTGACATAATAATCTTCAAATAGCTTTATTATTTCATCGTAGGACTGTATCTCTTCTTCCTTTTTTTGTATTGTTGATAACAACTTGTTCACTTTGTTTCCCATATGTAAAAACAAATGGTTGATTTGGATTTTTTGTTCCAACCTATCTAACTTTACAGCTGTTCTGTACCTTTCGTAACTTTTTTTCCATTCAGTCCAGTCTTCTTTTTGAAATGTAAACTTATCGGGGGCTGGTACCGAATATAGCGTATTATGCAGGTTTTGCGTCTGCATAGTGACAATTAAATCTTGCAACTGTTCCACCTGTTGGCGTAGTTCTTCTGCCTCACTCATTTTGTTTGGCACTTGTAGGTACTGCTATTTTGTTTTATTTAGCACTTACACTGCTGCTGTCTATGTTTTTTTGTTTTATTTAGCACTTGTATTGCTACTGTCTATGTATTATTTAGCACTTACACTGCTACTATGTTTTTTGTTTTATTTAGCACTTGTATTGCTACTGTCTATGTATTATTTAGCACTTACACTGCTACTATCTATGTTTTTTGTTTTATTTAGCACTTGTATTGCTACTGTCTATGTATTATTTAGCACTTACACTGCTACTAAACTTGATTTTACTTATTTTCCCTCCTTTTGAGGTATTCGCTTTTTCTTTTTTGAGGTTATTTTTACACTTGTTATTTTCACTTGACTTTTATGCCTTCTTTTTCCGTTTCCCCTCGTTAAATATTGACACTTATGTTAATTAACACTATGTAACAACCTGACACCATGTAAGGTCGGATACGGATAAGATACATTAATTATATATAAATATATTGTCAACGTACTTTACATTACATCCTCATGTCACATAACATAACCTTAACCTCTATTGCCAACCTCTACTTATCAATCCCCTACACATATAGCAATGACTTTTTTAAGTTCTATTATTTTATTTACAGATTTTTTTTTTTTTTTGTGGTTTTAACAAATAATTTGTCCTTCATTTTCCATTTTTATTTGCGCTCCCTTTAAGGTTTACAAACACTAGTAAAGTTCATAACAATAATAAAATTGATTTGGTTGCCAATTTATTTATTGCTTATAACGAATCCACAAGACTATGTACGATATCTACCTACTATTAATAATTAAATACACGAAACGGTGATTAAACGATGTCAATTTGCTCTTGTAAAGTGAAATTAATTGTGGAAATGCTATAATTCAAGAAATAAATGACAAGGTTAGCGAAGTGAACAGTCAGCTTTTTCGATTTCCACGGCATCCTATTTGCTTTAATAATGATTAGAAGAAAAAATGTCGAATATCTCGAAAAGTATGAGTTTTGGGTATAGGACATACTTAACAAAGAATGAAGCTGTCTTAGAGACGAATTCGATGACATAAGAAAATACAGGGGTTTGCATTTAAAAAAATTGAGTTACGAGCTTTTGAAAATCATGGAAGTTGCCACCTATTTATGAACACCCTATATGCGTGATTCAAACTTTGTGTATCGAGCTAATAAAGCAATGTTTTCTGCATGTCCTTACCAAATTGCAACTCTGTGCTTCGAAAAATGACTTCAGGAGAATTTTTTAAATAAAGACTTAAAACCTTAAAAAATTTTAAAAATTATTTTTTGTGCGATAGTACTAGAAACAGCTGTTTGACGGACGCGTTAGCAACCATAAAGTACTGCATTACCGGCCCTATCCTTAGCAACGGCCGTAAAAGTTACTTTTCAGGCCGTTACCCTTAGCAACCTCCGAAAAAGTAACTTTTACGGCCGTTGCTAAGGACAGGGCCGGTAATGCAGTACATACGCCGTCATCTGTCAGTGACAGAATGTCACGTAGTTTCTAACCTATAATTTTGAAAATTACTAAAAACTTAAATTGTTTTTAATTCGATCGCACAAAAAATGTAATATGCACCTCGGCCAAAACGTACTTTTTGGCCTTGATACATAAATAACTATTTTTTAGTCACAAGGCCGCATAAAAACCTGTACTATTTTATATCGATGTAAAGCTAAAATGAAGGCGGTCAAGAATATTAAATGAGTGGTGGTATGGCAGAAGTTGATATGTCCAAAATTTTCATTTTTTAGTTTTCAGTTAAAATGTCTTCTTAAAAGAGGTTTTCATAAGTTGGCACAATTCAATAAGTCAAAATTTTACAGACGAGAGGACTATGGGCAGTGGCAAATATTGATATGTCTTAATCTGTAAAAAGGGAGGTGGGCAAAACATGATATGTCCCTTATTTGGTATTGCTCATGTCTACATACGTTGCTTTACGTAACGGCCAAACTTAAGGAGCAAAAAATGTTATATTAACAATAGTCCAATACTCGATGGTTATCGAGTTACAGACCTTTAAAGTTTATTAAATAAAAGTAAATTTTAACATAAAAAAGTATGATATACTGATTTTATCTTCTAAAATATTGATTTAACGACAAAATGTTTTGTATAAAAGATGCATGGCTATCTGTTCTGCGCCTTATGGTGTACTCGATTTTATTTTGTTTTTTACGGTTTATTTGCTATGGCAACCAACCTAGTTATTTTAAATAGAACACCCTGTATATTATTACATTTTTGGATTTGTCTTTAAATGTACTTTATAAAATGTGAAAGGTCATATAGGCCTAAAATTAACCGTTTTCGAGTAATTAATTTTTTTCCCGAAAATTTTGAGCGATGTTGCAACAAACGCCCTGTATTATATTTCAAAATTTTAAATAATACAAATCTTGTACACAGTTATATAAAGCATAACTTCCAAACGAATTTCGGTTGTCACACATTTCTTAAATATTGAAAATTTTTGAAAGAACTACATCGCTCAAAATTTTCGAGAAAAAAATTAATTACTCGAAAACGGTTAATTTTAGGCCAATATGACCTTTCACATTTAATAAAGTACATTTAAAGAAGAATGTAAAAATGTAATAATATACAGGGTGTTCTATTTAAAATAAGTAGCTTGGTTGCCATAGCAAATAAACCGTAAAAAACAAAACAAAATCGAGTACACCATAAGGCGCAGAAAAGATAGCCATGCATCTTTTATACAAAACGTTTTGTTGTTAAATCAAAATTTTAGAAGATAAAAGAGGTATTTCATACTTTTTTATGTTAAAATTTGCCTTTTTTTATAAACTTTAAAGGTCTATAATTCGATAACCATCGAGTTTTGGACTGTGTTCTTTATATAACCTTTTTTGCTTAAATTGACTCAAGGAACATGATTCTTAAGGCCGTTACGTCATGCAACACCTGTTAATATGATTGTACTTATGCTAAGTCTGCTTATTCCGTAAATGCAAATTTTTAATAAAATACCAGCGATTTATAATTGTTTGATATTCTATGGGTAAAAATTGGCAGTTTTTTTTTAACACTGTGGGTGGCTTATTTTGCCTCAGTAGGGGGCTAAATTTGCAGTAGAGCATCAAATATGCACTTTAATATCATGTGGCTTAATCCATGGGGTGTCATGAGCCACCCCTTGAATTTTGAAAAATTCAAGTTTTTATGATTTCTGAGCTTTTGTCAAATTATAGGGCATGGAGTTTGTATCCTTTCCTCCAATTTTCAAACACAGAACCTTTCAACTTTTATAATTACATGAAAAAACGTAAAAGACTTTGTGGAAAAATGGCGCGACGGTACTACGTAGGTGTCATACTCGCCCCCCACCCCGAGATTAAAGATTATTTTGATTGAAAACAGGTAGATGTCAAAGTATGAATATAACCATTTATTATATTAAACTTACTTGTGATTATATACCTACTCACATTTAGTGATTTTATAGTAACGACTGAAAGTTATTTCTTTGATTTCTCAAAAATATGAAAAAGGGAGATATCAACTTCTGCCATACCACCACAGAAATAAAAAATGGGGTGTTGTATTTGAAATATAAAAGTTGCTATTGGTTCCAGAGAGGTGACTCACCCTGTATATTTCAAAATATTTTTATCGTGTTCGGAAGAAAAAACTGTATGGAATAGCGTTTGAATTAACTTTCTATCTCAAACCGTTTAGCCACAATCGACCGATCCGCCACTAATGACTCACCCTGTATAAATAATATTAATTAATTTTTTTCTAGTCCATATTTGAGAATGCGGAACAGATCCCTATTTAAAACATGCTTTCTATGGCTCCATTTACACGGTGTTCATTAAGGCGCTGTTATTGCAGAACGAATTTCCCGCTTAAATGGAGGGATTGCTGTATACATTTTGTTAATAGTTTTTACTAAGATTAATATCAACTGAAGATAAACAACACAAAGGAAATGTTTTAATAATTATAAATTACTATCACACGAACTTATAAACTAAAAGTACAACATTCAAAACTAGAAGCTTAAAAAAAATGTTTTTAAATATGTACTTATATCTTCATGGCTGTTGCACTTAACTTAGAAAAATGTTTTATGCGTCGTTTTCATAAAAGCCTATAATTATGCAACTATTGAATTGAATATTGACTTCTCTTTTTTTACGTAGGTACATCATACTTTACCTATTAATTGTATAAAAAACCAAAATCATTTAAATTATAGAAGATTGCATTCACTTAAATGAAAACAACACGTTTTGACATAAACATTAAAAGTAAGTTGACGCTTTTGTTCAACAACTTAAAGCAATTCTCAAAAAGAGCAAGAAAAATTTTACTTATTTTGCAGTGTCGGTTATTGCAGTTGTACAAAAAGCCTTCGATGGAAAACAAAATTCATGTCTTGCAAAATATTTAAAAGCAGGGACATAGTTTATAAGTTTACTCTGGTGATGTCATATTTATTCTGATGAAAATTTAAAGCTTTATTCGGTAGAAAATTTTATGGAAATACCTTAATCCTTAATACATGCAACCAAAGAATGTCATATCAGAAGGTCTGACTTCTTAAAAAAAAAAAAACCTTGGTTTGGGAGTTGAGCAAAGTAACAATCTGTTTGTGACATGCGAAGAGGAACTTGTTTAATGCCATATCGATTCAAGTAATTCTATAACTACGGATTCAACTTCAAACTGGTAATACAGGGCTATTCAGGATTAAGATTACAAGCAAATGTGCAGAATTATGTGGAAGCATTTCGGAGTAAGTTGTAGCACTGACAATTTTGATAAGGCGCATTTGTAGCAAATAATCAAAATAAGTTACATAGAGACATTTGCTATTAAAATTAGCGATTTTACAAGAAATTTTGTATCAAATTTTGTTTTAAATCAAGGAAAATATAACTTAAAGGCCCTAAGAATGTGCATTATTATTATTATCTAGCTCTCGTTAGATGTATCAAGTATCATGAAGACTTTTAGTAGCTTCTGAGTTGAAACAACTTCACAAATCTACTGATAATAAGAAATTAATGATTTTTCAGTTGTGCGTGATGATTTTTTTAAAAATTTTATTCTAAAACACTAGGTGTTTGAACACTAAAACTGGTGTAAGAAGTAAGACCAACCATTAGTATGTATCTGTTAAATCTTCAATCTAGGTTACTTAACTAAGCTCAGTCCAGCGACGTCTTTGTTATCCTTAAGGAAATATATAGACTAACACTTGCACAATGCTCTGCTTTTACACAAACCACTAGGCGAATTCGCACGGCTTGGTCGTCAGTCTTCGACATAGGTTCTGGTTTTCTGGCAGCTTGAGAGCTTCTGCATTTTCGTGTAGTTGTTCTTTCCACCTCAATTTGGCATCCAGAGTCATACCAAGATATTTTGCAGTGTTTGCGTATGAGACAATGGTTTCATTGATTGTTATTTCTGGAGAGTTTCTCATTCTTTTATTTGTTAAGTTGATAAGAACGGATTTCTTTTCATTTAGTTTAATTTTCCATTTTTTGGTCCATTCGTATATGGTACCTATAGTGATACCATAGCTAGTGAGCTGTTTGTAGTTTTTGGGTGGAAACCAATTAATTTAAAAAAGAAACTTAAAAATAGTAATGTTAAAAATGGGCGATAGAATCTTGTAATTGTCTATCTAAATTTTTCATATTTTATTAATATTGGTGACTACTTTTGGGTGTATTGTATGGGCTAGAAACAGACGTCTACTTATTTTAATATTTTCAAAGCTACGAAAGACTTCATCAAACAATTTTATTGATGTTCAATTTTGTACCATTTGGTAATGCTGTTCATTAAAAATATCCAGAAAAACGTATTTTAAGGTACATCATGATGATGTTTCTGCTCATTTAGCGTTTCACATACTATAATATAGCATGAAGCACTATCCCTATCGTTATAGCACTTGTTCTTTATGCCCACTGGAGTTTATCCCCTTGTGTTTACTTTTTATCCTAAATTTATATTTTCCTTGTAAGAATATGGGTGAGTTTTTTGTGAAGACATAGATTTGCAAACATTAAGTACATTATTCACACACAGGTAATAAAAAAAAATAAAGAAAAATGCATCAAAAATTCTTTTATAAGTAGAATGTGTATAGCATTGGAAAGAGATTAGTCTTAATAACCTCTAAATATCGGTTCAAACGTTGAACTTTTTGACTACATCGCGTATATTTTCGATATTAAATAATAAATATACACAACAAATGACTATCTGTTCCACCCTGTGTAGAAAAGGATTTGAGTTAATTAATAATTTAAACTCTTTTTATAGAATTATGATATGTTTCAACTTTTAATAATCTTTTTTTGCCTTAAACTGTTATGTAATTTATTAAATACTCCTATTTAAAATGGAAATCAAAATATAAGTTTGTACATTTGCGATAAAATATTTTGTATACAAAATTAATTAAATGTATGTTATATATTAATATAGTCGATAGGGTCGTGATATTTCTAATTAAAATATGGAGATACATTATAAAATTTGTGTTTATAAATAAATGTCTTTAGTTTATAAATATGTTCTTATCTTAACTTTATGAGTGCGTGGCAATTCTACTAGCGTCGATAGGACAGTAACCCAGAGCCATCAAAATGACTTTTATGTTTATTGCATTTACTAATTTATGGATTTGTTTTGTTGTTTTTTCTCTTCCTTTTTTTGTGTGGTCAATTACTTAATTTGGTTGAACAAATTGTTTACAAATGGGAGGTCTAGTGAGCATCATAGAGGTTTGGTGAATGTTTGAATAACTGAACTGAATAACTTTTATCGGTTTGCGATGTTATTAGAAAGTTCTTATCTACATTGTTGAAATCATAACAGACTGAGTATTACGTAAAACAGGGGTGGGCAAATCTTTTGATTGTCGGGCCATATTGCGGATGAAAATTTGACCGCGGGCCAAACAATTTCTTTTTCTAATTTTAAGTAGGTATAGTTGCTAAGGAGGTTATTTAATAAATTTTAAAACCAATATTTTTGAATCAAAACATGTATTTATTAAGCAATTTAAAGGAAAAACTTGAAAAGAAAATTTTTAAACATTAACATTAGATAATTATCAAAGTGTACAATACTCATACAACATAAAAAAACAAAATGAATAAAAATTTTATAAAATAGTTTTAACATTTTTTTACAACATAAAATTAATTTTTTTTTTTATGAAAACATGCAATTTTAAATAAAACAAAAATGTAATTGAAAGAATGATATTTACACATATAAACGCATATCATATAACATTGAATTTACAAAAGATAGAATTTTTCATTGGTGTGAAGAATTAAAACTAAACTTTTGGAGGTGACTGAAATTTTCTCAAAAATTACAACTTTTATACATATCAAAATTTAATGGCTAAAGTGAAATTTTTTAGCATCACTTATAATTTTTTGTATGTCTGGTGAAAATTTTGTTGTTGAAATTCTTAAAACTGCCTTTAAATGTTCATCACTAATACAGGATCTGAACGGGTTTTTGTTAAAATTTAATATTGAAAATGTTTGTTCGCAAATGTACGTTGATCCAAAAATACCGAACATTTTTTGGGCTACATTTTTTAAATTAGAAAACTTATCCGAGACCAAAGATTTATAAAAGGAGCATATTTCTTCACTACAATATAAATCTTTTAAATTATTATTAAACTGCTAGTCACGGCTAGTCACCCGACTGAACATAGGACCAGACCGCCGAACAGATTAGGGACAATATGCAACTGGACGACTCTGACGGTCAGTATGACATAAGTTTAATGTATTTTTTGTGCGATCGTACTAGAAACAGCTGTTTCCCCTTAGCAACGGCCGAAAAAGTAACTTTTACGGCCGTTGCTAAGGACAGGGCCGGTAATGCAGTACATACGCCGTCATCTGTCAGTGACAGAATGTCACGTAGTTTCTAACCTATAATTTTGAAAATTACTAAAAATTTAAATTGTTTTTAATTCGATCGCACAAAAAATGTAATATGCACCTCGGCCAAAACGTACTTTTTGGCCTTGATACATAAATAACTATTATTGGAACCGCCTTATTCAAATAATGTATTGAATAATATTTTTTTCTAACATTTTTTTTATGCGCCAATTTAAATTGGACAAACAGTAATATTTTTGCTTTTAATAATGATTTATAAAATGCTTCGCGGGCCGGAGAGAATTCTACTGCGGGCCGGATCCGGCCCGCGGGCCGCCATATTTGACTACGCCTGACGTAAAATGTGATGTGATTTTTTTACGAAAAATGAAAGATGCTCACTTTATTGTTTTCTGTTATTTGGAATGCGCTGATTTCAGTACAGGCTTACAGGGTTTTGAAAATATTGTGTCCAATACAATATTTTACGTAGAAGTTGTAATATTGACTAGATGTTTTATTACTGTTTTAAATCGTTGTGTATGGTACGTATAACAATAAATTGTAACTGGCTTTACAGAGTTAGATGTCAGGATGTCACTTAAACTTGGTTAAATTGTATATTTATTTAACAGCGTGGAATATCTTCTTAAGCAAAATAAATATCTTTAGTGTTATTTTTTTTTTAACTCGGCCCTTTATTAACTTTATTAAAATATCCGGCCCGGCCCCACATTTGTTTTCGAACACGGTCCCGCAAACCCTAGGACCCGGATGTTGCGCAACCAAACAGTTGCGCATGCAAACAGTATCAAAACCAAACAGTTAGCCAACCAGTTGCGCAATGAAACGGTTACGCAACCAATCAGTTGCGCTTCCAAACAGTAAACATTTGCGCAACCAAACAGTTGTGTAACTGTATGGATACGCAACTGTTTGATTGCGCATCTGTTTGGTTAGAATCAAACAGTTTCGCAATCAAACAATTGCGCATCCAAACAGTTGCGCAACCAAACAATTGTGCAACCAAACAATTGTGCAACCAAACAGTTGCGCAACCAAAGAGTGGCACAATCGTTTGATTGAAACTTCTAAGTTTCTCAATCAAACAGTTGCGCAATCAAACAGTCCACCGTTGCTTTTTGCAATGTCCTGTGAAATTTATAAATTCTTCTTGTGTATTGACTTTAGACCTTGGCGAAAAATATAATTTTTAAGGGTTGTATTTTTTTTGAATACTAAAATCGTCTATTTTGTGTAGGTGTTCTTTTCGTGCAGTTTTATATATATATTTTATTATTTTTTCCGTTAATGTTGTACATGTACATCTGAAGAGATATTTCGCAATATTGATCTTAAAAATCTCAAATCATTGCTTTGTTTTCTCTTTTTTAATTGTTCCGTCATAGTTCATGTTTCACTGCACTGTTTTATGAAATTTTATTATAGCTTTTTCTTTAGTGTCCTTCTAATTGTTCCATTGATATACCTGCTTAAGCTTATATTTTTCAAATTTTTTAAAACATTTTTGTATATTGCAACGTGGTAGCCCAGGAATTTAAAGTTGATTACTTGTTCCATCAGTTTATTCTTCAGTATTATTATTTCTTTACCTAAAACAGCCATTGTTTTTGTTTTTTTCAGGAGATATTGCTAAATTATACCTGGAGAAGGTTCAATCTGCTATAATCCTAGCTGTAGCTGTAGACTATTTTCCGAATTTGCTACTTATAACTGGTCGTCCGCTTATAACATTTTAAAAATGCTCTGTTGTAGTTGTAGTTAAGCGTACAACTTTTCATTTCGCATATGCACTTTCTCAAAGCATCATACATATTAAACAAAATAGGAGATAAACTACAATCTTGTCATTGCCCCATGTTTGTATTTTCTTTTAGTTTTTCATTTCCGGAAATACATATTGTTTTTTGTGTTCAAATAAAATTCTTTAATCACAGATATTAAGTGATTTGAAATACCTTTTTTTGCATTATTTTCCACAGTTTATGCCTAAGCACTCGATCAAAAGCTTTTATATAGTTTACAAAGAGTATAAAGTCTGTTTATTGTATTCCTTGTGTTTTTCTACAAGCTGCTTTAAAGTAAATACGTTATCAACAGTAGACCTTCCTTGTCGGAATCAATTTTGTTCTTCCAATAATATGTATTAGCAATAGTTCCAAGTCTGTTGTTTATAATTTTGGAGTATATCTTTAAACCAGTATTTATTAAGGACTCTTACGTCTCCATGCTTAGCAGGGTTAGCTTTATTTCCCTTCATCAAGAACGGCACTACTATTGCCATTTTCCACTTTTAAGAAGTTTACCTGTGTATCCAACAATAATTATTTTTTCAATAACTTTTAATGACCCAGTTTAATTTCCTAGCCGTACTCCTCGTCCTAAAATTCTCACCCGTGTTGCAGTTATTAGTAAATGTTCATTACACTTGCAGTAGCTGTGAAGCGAATAGTTAGTCAAAGAGACTTGTTCAAAACTATTCAATAAAATATTACGCTCATACAACTAAATCAAAACAACATACGTTGCACGCTTTTCTATTGTCTCCATTGTTCTGGAAATAATTTGCTTTAGCTGTTGCTAGCCAAACATTTTCCATTATTTTATTTAATAACCGATAGTGTTAGAAAATATTAGAATCGCTTTACCAGAGAATAAAGTGCGTATGATAAATGGCTAGCCATGGATGTTCGACGTCTGTAACCGTTGAAGTCGTTTCTTCTTATCTATACGTCGTAACGGGGCGTAACCTTTAACTTCATAGGGCTTCGGGTTAAAACAATCACAAAACTTCAAAAGCCAGCGATAAATCAGTAAGAACAAGATTCCACTCTTTTCCATATCCTATAATTTGTAGTAAATAAATTTTAGATAACTGCGTTATCAGTAAATATACATATATGGAGCAAGACGGTTTACAAATGGCGCTAGAAATATTTGCAACGCGATTATTTATTTGAATCATACAATCATATATGTAATAATAACTATATTGCTTACATTTGCAATTTTCTGCAATATGTATAGGATCCTCTCATTTTATTCCGGCGATTGGACCATGGTCAGCTAATATACGTAGGTACCTTGGATTGGACAACATGAAAGCGCGTGTATTGGTCACGTCATTTTTGACAGTTTAAAAATATGACATCTGACGATGATCTACGATTTGTAAAAACTACAAAAAAATATATATAACCCTGTTTTAAGGTTTGTAGTAATTCGCCTCTGATTTGCAAAAATTACGTTTTGTAACATAACATCAACAATTTTTATGCAGTTTGGTAAATAATCCTAGTTTTATTTGATTTTCTACGATTGCTGCCAACAGTCAAAGAACACATTAAAAATAGAGGAATATACTTTCATTTCACTTCATCGGCTTCAGTCGCCATTCATTGTGTAGATGGGGAATGCGCTATAAGTAGGTATAGGTATATCTACATATATGATTTGAATGTAAGAAAACAGTAAAGTTTATGGGGGAGTAAGATATACCGGGCGTTTCTTAAATATTGCAAAAAAAATGGGAGGTGATTCCTTATCGAAAATTAAGGGGGGTCTTTTATATACAATTTTTTCCTTAGACGTCTTCTTTCGGAGTTACAGAGGGGAGCTGTAAAATTAGGTTTTTATTTTATTTCTCAAATTTGGATATATGTAGGAAAACGATATTTGGTAGATATTTTATACTTATTAAAAGGTTTAAAGTAATATTTTTAATCATGTCCCACCTTCACAGGGGACTGAAAAGTGCAACCCAGTTGTTTTTTTTTATCAAAACTTTTTGGTGGGTTAAAATTTTTTAATTTTTCTGAAACGTTGCTTTATTTAGAAACTTCTTTTATCCTTTAGTTTTTCTCGTAAAACTTACCGTTTTTGAGTAAAAAATAAAATAAGTAAACATGCACCATTAAATTAATAATATTCCAATATGAAACGATTTATTTTGGTGGTTACCTTCGTTTTTTTATGTTCTAATTGGGTAGAACCGACGTGCGTTTTAGCATTTAAAAAGCTAAATTAAACTCAATAAATTGCTTATTTACTGTCTAGCAAATATATATTTCCAAATATTGTAGTATCTAAATGTTGAGATTATTAATAATTTTGTATAAATAAATAAAAAATTGCATTTAATTAGTTTATATAAAAATAATTATTTGTTATTGATCTATCAATTGTTAAATAATAAGTTTATAAATCTGAAAATTTCCTTCACCTGTCAAATTTGCGTTTTCAACCAATCACTAATCTTAAATCTTTTAGATCTAGAGACTACCAATAGGACCATTATTACACGGTAATAATTTTACATTCCCCTGTCAAGTGTTTGATCCTCCTGTCAAATTTGTGTTTTCGACCAATAACAAACTCAGATTTCCTAGAAACGACCAATACACTAATAATATCCTTTTCGCAATTAACAGATTTTCATGCGTTTATTGGTCGTTTCTAAGAAATCTGAGTTTGTGATTGGCCGAAAATATAAATTTGGAGAGGGAATTAAATATTTTGGTCTTGAAATTTCTTTGACGAATTCCGGCGACCAGTAGCGTTACTTTAATATAGATTAAAACACACCCCAGACGCACCACTCTGACAGTACTAGTAAAATTTGGCATAAAATACATTTAATTTGACAGGTAGGTTAGGTGGAAGAAATTTTCTAACAAAATATAACTCGTGCATTGCAAATAATCTATAATTTTTGACAAATCTTCACTCATGCAAGTTGAATCAGAAAAAATCACTCGTGCATTCGTGTTTTTTTCAGCACAACTTGCATTCGGTCATATTTACCAAAAATTATCGATACTTTTCAATGCACTTGTTATATTACCACTGATAATATTTAAGATTTACAAAAATAACTTATTTTGATTTGTTTGATTCTATAAATACAAAAAAAAACTAAAATCGCGAATTCAGTCGTTCCTTGTAAATATTATTTGAATTATCATGAATATAATTTTTTTTTGGAAATCAATTCAAGATTATATTAAATTTTCGGTGTAGTAGTAAACTCAACGTACCAATAGCAGATTTACTGAAAATTATTCATTCATAAAATTTGTATTGGCTACAGCATTTTGTGGTTTATAAAATAGGATTTAGCAAGACGGAGTAGGCAATACTGTACGCTATAAATATAATACAAAAGTTGAACGTATATGGAAACTAAAAAATTCTTCGTTCATGCGTTCCATTTAAAAAAAAATTACATATTTGTGCGTGAAGTTTAGTAGACCAAGTCCGGTATTAAAAACGCCCTGTGTATTATTTTAAAACTTTAGCCAGTCAGCAACTACTACGACATTATTGTCAAAAAAATTCCGGCTTTGCTGAATTGTTATTTATTTAAAAAAATTACAGTCCTGTACCTTAGGTTTACTTTAAAAAAACATATATTTTTAAAAAACATTTAATATATAACCCAAAATATACAGGATGTTCTATTTAAAGAAAAATTGTTCCTTAAAAATTCTGTGTAAATGCAAATAACGTTAGATCATGTAATAATTAACCACACATATATTTATTTAATTTTTTTATTTTTTTATTGTTACATATAACGTAATGCGTTTTGGCTGAGACACTGTGTATTATAAACTCTTTTAAAATTGAATTAAAATTGTTATGGCATTATGTTTAGGCATAATTATCAGCTTCTGTTAAGATTAAAAGTAATAAATAATGATTTATTATTTACAAATTATAAATGTTAAATATAAATCACTTAATTGCTTTGTTGTTATCAGATTGTTATATAAATACTCTTAAATCATACTTTTAAATGTTTTTAATTATCAATTAAAATGCGACGTTTGCAAATTTTAACTTCGTAATGTAAGTTGTATAAGCAACTAGCAAGCGCGGAGGCCCGTAGGGCCTCCTTGTTGCTAGACCGAGTGTTGCGCACAGAATTCTCTTTCGCCGGTTACGCCCAAGTTTCCGGCCTTCGGCCGAAAACTTGGCCAGCGAACTACTCGCGCTTCGCGCTCGTACCGGATGTTGCGCACGGAATTCTCTTTCGCCGGTTACGCCCAAGTTTCCGGCCTTCGGCCGAAAACTTGTCCAGCGAACTACTCGCGCTTCGCGCTCGTACCGGGTGTTGCGCACGGAATTCTTTTTCGACGTTCGTTAGTATGTAGCGCGTGCGCGCGCCTGCGCTTTTTCTCGTTCGTGGTCCAAATTCAACTCGAAAGTGGGATTGTTTGGTACGTACTTGTCGGGGAGGGCGAGACGATTCCGAATCGGTACGATACATGCGCGAAAAGGTCGAATCGGAGAAGGTTCGAGCGTTCAAAGTTCACGTCAACATGTCAAATTGTCAAATTTTGACGAAATTCTCGCTCCCGACGACCCGATTTAAATGTTGCGTGTAAGATCTTCGCACGTTTTCCTCGATATCTTCTCGGGACGATTTTTGGCGGCCTCGGGAGCGCGCGCGATCGAAAGACCGGCCCCGCTTACGCCCGGAACGCCGAAGACCGCGCCTCACACCCTTCCGCGCGATTTTTGATCGACTTTAGAAACTCTATTCCTTGTTTCGTTAGTATATATGTACTAGCGAACCCTTCGGGGTCCGCTAGACCCGCCTTGCGCGTAGAATTCTCTTTTTCGCGTAAAATTCTCTTTCCGAGTAGAAATCTCTGCTGCACGTATAATTCTTTTTCGCGCAGAATTTCGCTTGCGCAAAGAATAACTTTTTTTAATTTCAAATTCGCTATAATCGCTACCGCAACGACCGTTGCCGCACGCATCTACCGTCGGACGGACAATTTCGCGGAAAATTATTTCCACATGCACCCGGATTCGAACCGCAGACGCTTGCGTCGTGAGCGCACGTCGAACCGCCCGGCTATCACGACGCGTTGCATGGATATCGAAATGACAGAAGTCAATTTATAGGTTATGCTGTCATATTGTCATTTCTTGATTTCTAGGTTATGCAGTCAGTTTGACAGTGATGACATTATTCAATTTTTAGGTTATGCTGTCAGCCTGACGGTAGTGTCATTTTGACACAACTAAATGTCAAATTTTTTACGGCATCATTGTATTTTCACATCCCACGGTCTTAATTCGACTCGAAACTTGTTTTTTTTTGTACGTATCTTTAGGGGAGAGCGAGACGAATCCGATTCGGTACGACGCGCGCGGCGGAAAGCCAATTTGGAGAAGGTCTGAGCGTTTTCAATGTTTTTTCGTGAAAAACCGACATTTTTGCACGTTTACCTTAATAATTATCTGAAACGATTTTCGAGGGGCTTCTTGCTATTTTATTATGAAAATTTCATCCTTTCTACGATTTTACGGCATTTTTTCGCGATTTTAGTTGTTTATAATTACCTGCTATAACACATTGCTGAAATTTGGTTCATATTTTTAATTTATAGTTGAACTTTTTAAGTTTGACAAGTAATTTTGTAAAATAATCGCTTTTAAATCCACAAGGTAAAAGTTTGGTTTATTTATAATATAAAAGCATTGAAGTGGTAATGTATCGGATTCATTTGTAGATTATAAATCTTATTGAAATTTTAAAATATGCTGAGCGTATGATGATATTCTTTGTTAAAGTCTTCATTTCCTGGTTGTAATCTAAAAAGTATTGTTTTTAATAAACTTATTAATGTAGTTTATTTAATGTAAGAAGAAAAGTATTTTAATAACCTGATAATGTTATGATTTTTAATTTTAAAATAATCGAGGGTTTCTCCTAACTAATTTCTGAGTGTTTATTATGGTCTGTATTTTCTGAAAATGTTAAAGACACCATTAGTAATTAAGAGTTTTGGAAAATATTCCAACGGTATACCTTGTGTTGTACTAAATGTCTCTCGACAGCACCCATCCAAAAGCAATCTTTTAATAACTCATTCGTTACCACAATTTTTTTAATTTTTTATTCAAGTTCCCAACTGACCAAGTCCACTATACTTTATAATTCATATTTGAGACCTAATAAATACGGCTTCCTTAAATTTTTATTGGATTTTTACAACCTAATGTTTTTCCAAATTCAACCATGCTTGTGCTTTTTTTTTCCGAATAATCTCACTACACTGCCGCAATGCGCACCCTAACCTATTTCAAATTCGCTATAATCGCTACCGCAACGACCGTTGCCGCACGCATGTACCGTCGGACGGACAATTTCGCGGAAAATTATTTCCACCCGCACCCGGATTCGAACCGCAGACGCTTTCGTCGTAAGCGCCCGTCGGACCCGTCCGGCAATCACGGCGCGTTGCATGGATATCGAAATTCCATATATAATAATACAAAGTTGTCAAATTTTGACAGTGACAGAAGTCAATTTATAGGTTATGCTGTCATTTTGATATTTCTCGATTTCTAGGTTATGCAGTCAGTTTGCCAGTGATGACATTATTCAATTTTTAGGTTATGCTGTCAGCCTGACGGTAGTGTCATTTTGACACAACTAAATGTCAAATTTTTTACGGCGTCATCGTATTTTCACATCCCACGGTCTTAATTCGACTCGAAACTTGGTTTTTTTGGTACGTATCTTTAGGGGAAAGCGAGACGAATCCGATTCGGTACGACGCGCGCGGCGGAAAGCCAGTTTGGAGAAGGTCTGAGCGTTTTTGATTGAAATATCTTAGTAAAAAAATGCTTGAGTGCATGTTTATTCCTAAAATGATGCATTTAACTTTACTTATGACTACATTTTTTCCTTATGCGTTAACATTTATTATATTCTTCATTTTTATTTATTTCATTCAATTTTACAATTTTTGGTTGTTATAAGCTTTTTTTTCGAATAATCTCACTACACTGCCGCAATGCGCACCCTAACCTTATTCAAATTCGCTATAATCGCTACCGCAACGACCGTTGCCGCACGCATGTACCGTCGGACGGACAATTTCGCGGAAAATTATTTCCACCCGCATCTGGATTCGAACCGCAGACGCTTGCGTCGTGAGCGCACGTCGGACCCGTCCGGCTATCACGGCGCGTTGCATGAATATCGAAATTCCATATATAATAATACAAAGTTGTCAAATTTTGACAGTGACTGAAGTCAATTTAGAGGTAATGCTGTCATTTTGACATTTCTCGATTTCTAGGTTATGCAGTCAGTTTGCCAGTGATGACATTATTCAATTTTTAGGTTATGCTGTCAGCCTGACGGTAGTGTCATTTTGACACAACTAAATGTCAAATTTTTTACAGCGTCATCGTATTTTCACATCCCACGGTCTTAATTCGACTCGAAACTTGTTTTTTTTTGGTACGTATCTTTAGAGGAGAGCGAGACGAATCCGATTCGGTACGACGCGCGCGGCGGAAAGCCAATTTGGAGAAGGTCTGAGCGTTTTTGATTGAAATATCTTAGTAAAAAATGCTTGAGTGCATGTTTATTCCTAAAATGATGCATTTAACTTAACTTATGACTACATTTTTTCCTTATGCGTTAACATTTATTATATTCTTCATTTTTATTTATTTCATTCAATTTTACAATTTTTGGTTGTTATAAGTCTGATGGTTTTAATTTTAAATAACATTTTAAAAACTGACAAAGTGCCATTATTTCTTTATCTATTTTAGCGCATGAAATCTCGCACATAAATTTTATTTTGTGAAAGTCGATTGTTTAGTATTTATTATTATTATTATGCGTTTAGAGGTGTGATAAATTGTCTGAAGTCAATTTATAGGTTATGCTGTCATTTTGACATTTCTCGATTTCTAGGTTATGCAGTCAGTTTGACAGTGATGACATTATTCAATTTTTAGGTTATGCTGTCAGCCTGACGGTAGTGTCATTTTGACACAACTAAATGTCAAATTTTTGACGGCGTCATCGTATTTTCACATCCCACGGTCTTAATTCGACTCGAAACTTGGTTTTTTTGGTACGTATCTTTAGGGGAGAGCGAGACGAATCCGATTCGGTACGACGCGCGCGGCGGAAAGCCAATTTGGAGAAGGTCTGAGCGTTTTTGATTGAAATATCTTAGTAAAAAATGCTTGAGTGCATGTTTATTCCTAAAATGATGCATTTAACTTAACTTATGACTACATTTTTTCCTTATGCGTTAACATTTATTATATTCTTCATTTTTATTTATTTCATTCAATTTTACAATTTTTGGTTGTTATAAGTCTGATGGTTTTAATTTTAAATAACATTTTAAAAACTGACAAAGTGCCATTATTTCTTTATCTATTTTAGCGCATGAAATCTCGCACATAAATTTTATTTTGTGAAAGTCGATTGTTTAGTATTTATTATTATTATTATGCGTTTAGAGGTGTGATAAATTGTCTATTTAGTTTCAATAAAGTGCAATAGAAAATTGTATTTATGTTTTAATTCACATTAACACCTGGTAATCAGTAAATCATATCTATTGCATAAGAATTGTTGGAGCATGTTGTGATTTGTAATTTAAAAATAATCGAGGGTTTCTCCTAACTAATTTGCGAGTGTTTATTATGATCTGTATTTTCTGAAAATGTTAAAGACACCATTAGTAATTAAAAGTTTTGAAAAATATTCCAACGGTATACCTTGTGTTGTACTAAATGTCTCTCGACAGCACCCATCCAAAAGCAATATTTTAACAACTCATTCGTTACCACAATTTTTTTAATTTCTATTCAAGTTCCCAACTGACCAAGTCCACTATACTTTATAAATTCATATTTAAGACCTAATAAATACGGCTTCCTTTAATTTTTATTGGAGTTTTACTACCTAATGTTTTTCCAAATTCAACCATGCTTGGGCTTTTTTTTCGAATAATCTCACTACACTGCCGCAATGCGCACCCTAACCTATTTCAAATTCGCTATAATCGCTACCGCAACGACCGTTGCCGCACGCATGTACCGTCGGACGGACAATTTCGCGGAAAATTATTTCCACCCGCACCTGGATTCGAACCGCAGACGCTTGCGTCGTGAGCGCACGTCAGAACCGTCCGGCTATCACGGCGCGTTGCATGGATATCGAAATTCCATATATAATAATACAAAGTTGTCAAATTTTGACAGTGACTGAAGTCAATTTATAGGTTATGCTGTCATTTTGACATTTCTCGATTTCTAGGTTATGCAGTCAGTTTGACAGTGATGACATTATTCAATTTTTAGGTTATGCTGTCAGCCTGACGGTAGTGTCATTTTGACACAACTAAATGTCAAATTTTTGACGGCGTCATCGTATTTTCACATCCCACGGTCTTAATTCGACTCGAAACTTGGTTTTTTTGGTACGTATCTTTAGGGGAGAGCGAGACGAATCCGATTCGGTACGACGCGCGCGGCGGAAAGCCAATTTGGAGAAGGTCTGAGCGTTTTTGATTGAAATATCTTAGTAAAAAAATGCTTTAGTGCATGTTTATTCCTAAAATGATGCATTTAACTTTACTTATGACTACATTTTTTCCTTATGCGTTAACATTTATTATATTCTTCATTTTTATTTATTTCATTCAATTTTACAATTTTTGGTTGTTATAAGTCTGATGGTTTTAATTTTAAATAACATTTTAAAAACTGACAAAGTGCCATTATTTCTTTATCCATTTTAGCGCATGAAATCTCGCACATAAATTTTATTTTGTGAAAGTCGATTGTTTAGTATTTATTATTATTATTATGCGTTTAGAGGTGTGATAAATTGTCTATTTAGTTTCAATAAAGTGCAATAGAAAATTGTATTTATGTTTTAATTCACATTAACACCTGGTAATCAGTAAATCATATCTATTGCATAAGAATTGTTGGAGCATGTTGTGATTTGTAATTTAAAAATAATCGAGGGTTTCTCCTAACTAATTTGCGAGTGTTTATTATGGTCTGTATTTTCTGAAAATGTTAAAGACACCATTAGTAATTAAAAGTTTTGAAAAATATTCCAACGGTATACCTTGTGTTGTACTAAATGTCTCTCGACAGCACCCATCCAAAAGCAATATTTTAACAACTCATTCGTTACCACAATTTTTTAAATTTCTGTTCAAGTTCCCAACTGACCATGTCCACTATACTTTATAAATTCATATTTGAGACTGAATAAATACGGCTTCCTTTAATTTTTATTGGAGTTTTACTACCTAATGTTTTTCCAAATTCAACCATGCTTGGGCTTTTTTTTTTCGAGTAATCTCACTACACTGCCGCAATGCGCACCCTAACCTTATTTTAAATTCGCTATAATCGCTACCGCAACGACCGTTGCCGCACTTGACAAATTCAACCATGTTTGGGGCTTTTTTTTTCGAATAATCTCACTACACTGCCGCAATGCGCACCCTAACCTATTTCAAATTCGCTATAATCGCTACCGCAACGACCGTTGCCGCACGCATGTACCGTCGGACGGACAATTTCGCGGAAAATTATTTCCACCCGCACCCGGATTCGAACCGCAGACGCTTGCGTCGTGAGCGCACGTCGGACCCGCCCGGCTATCATTTCTCGATTTCTAGGTTATGCAGTCAGTTTGACAGTGATGACATTATTCAATTTTTAGGTTATGCTGTCAGCCTGACGGTAGTGTCATTTTGACACAACTAAATGTCATATTTTTGAAGGCATCATTGTATTTTCACATCCCACGGTCTTAATTCGACTCGAAACTTGTTTTTTTTTGGTACGCATCTTTAGGGGAGAGCGAGACGAATCCGATTCGGTACGACGCGTGCGGCGGAAAGCCAATTTGGAGAAGGTCTGAGCGTTTTCGACGTTTTTCGTGAAAAACCGACATTTTTGCACGTTTCCCTTAATAACTATCTGAAACGATTTCCGAGGGGCTTCGTACTATTTCGTTACGAAAATTCGATCCTTTCTACGATTTTACGGCATTTTTTCGCGATTTTAGGAGCGCTCTGGGTATTTTTAATTGATTTTCGAAAATTCTGGAGAACGTCCGTTGTATTATACGGACAAGGAGTGGCTCCAAAATTGGTATCCTGCGGTTCTCCTAAATTATTTCATTAGCTTATTTGCGGCAAATTACTTTTAACTTTTCTTTGGACCAACAACATTTTTTACTTTTCTTATTTAAAATAAAATGTATTTTTAATAAAAAATGCACAAATTTTATTTCTGTGGATATTCCAAATAATAAAATGACTCATTTTATATAAATCCTAACACAGTTTTATATTGGATTTTTAATAGTCACCAGTAATATTCAGTGAAGTTTATGAAGAAGTTTGCTAATATATTTCTATGGATATCCAATGTTAAGAGAGTCTTCTCTATATTATTTTGCACAGATGACCCACAGCTTGATAAGTCCTTTTTCTCCATAACTTTCTACCGTGTGTGTGGTGGAATCTAATTTGTTTCAAATTATTTTTCACCATATTTAGCTATCTGTTCTTTTGATGTCCTTTTCTTTATTTCCCTATAATTTCCAAATGAAGTTGTTCGCTCTTCTTGATGTTCTTGTTAAATGCTCCAGTTCCACCCACCCCTACGTGACGGTTACTTTAATTATGTTTGATTTTCAAAATGCTTCCATAAATTCAATTTGTTAAGTTTTTAATTCACATACTCCTATTTTATTTCTTCCATATATTTTCTTACGAAACTCATGGTTATAGAGTAATTTAATTTTCCAATTACTTTGCAAGTAAAAAATTTGCTATAAAAAGATTTTCCATCGATTAACAAAACATTATTTGTATCTTTAAAATATACTCTAAAAATTTAAAAAAGTATTAAGGAGACTAAAACAGGAAGGTTATTTGTTATTTACAACTTTCAAAAAAAATAAATTTGAAGGTTAGTCTAATCAGTTAACGATAACTGTAAATTTATTTTGTCATGATCTACCTTAAGAAATAATCCATGTTGTGATTTATATGATTATTATAAGTTTATAATCCAGCATCAAGCAATACAATCATTTATCAGGACATTGGCTACCCATCATATAAACTTCACAAGTCTTACATAAAGACGAAACTAAAAATTATTATCTGCAAACAATTTTGTTTACAAGTAAAAAAACTTTTGAATTTAAATTAATCCAATTTATTAAAGCTGCTCATTTATATCGTCAAAAACAAAAAAGGAGCACTAAAATGCGATATTTAAAACTGATTAATATTGATCAAAGCACTCAATTCGTATGGGATAATAAAAAATTAAGTTTGCTAACTATTAGTGAAAGCTTAGTTTTAATCTAATAATAGGGCATTGCAATAACTTTGTAAATCTATTTCTTTATGATCTGATCAAAATAAGGAAAAATTATCAAAACATTTCGTGCATTAATTATGCATAATCAGAGTGCATAAAATAATTTTGTGCACATTAAAAAACGTGTTGGGTTTTACGTGTAGTGTCCTCTTAAACGATCGAGTTTATTTTTAGAAAATAGAAAGCCTGTATCAATGTTTCCGTCATAAAAAAACAGTTTATTATGCTTCGCCATTTAAACCAATTCTTCAAGCTCCTAAACTGGAACAAACCGTGTAGGCAATAATAATTAATATTTATTATTACTACCTTTTTATTTTAAAACAATTGACTAGCGGCCTACGCTATCTTATTTGTTATTCGCTACCGATTTGTTTAGGTCATGTTCATGCGTTTGTATCAAAAAAGACGACAAAGTAGTACTGCCGCATTTTCCGGTAAAAAGCTACCGATAACGGAGGCGGTAACTGTGCCATCAATATTACAGTATTTTGTTTTATTAAGTGATTATTTTTGATCAAGAAGATATGACTGTGACAACCGGTTTGATTCACCGTAGCCGCGAGCATGGACCACCACTGTGTTGTTGCGAGAACAATAGGATGTGAGGTTCTTTTCCGAACGCTGTATGGGTTTCTTTTTTAATGTAATGAACATGACATGTTTCTTTTCCCCAGTAGAGATAATCAAATGTCCAGACAACACTTCAATAACTTTGTTACAGTTGAGCATTTTTCTTATACAGGATGTTACAAGCTTAGCGTGCAGTGTATAGAGTAATTTTAAACACCAGCTTTTTGCAATTTTTGAAGAACTTAGTACATTTTTCATTTTGCAGTTGATTTTAAATTCTTATTTAAATTCTGGGACGACCATTGGGACTACTAGTAGAAAAATATCGTAGCTTTACATTTGGCAGAGTTGCAAAATTTTATGGCGAATAATGTTCCTTCTCCTCCTAAGTGCCTTATCTTTTATCTTAGGCCAGTTCTCAATATTTCGTGGCAAGATTTTCTTTTTATTCCTACGCTTTACTTTTCTTTTATTTTGTCTCTTAAAATATCCTGTAGCAGTTCACATTCTACCTCTTAAAAGACATCCTAAGTAAGCGGTTTTGCATAATTTGATGATGTTAATTTAATGCTGTTGTGGTTCAAATCTCTTACACACTTTTCCATTCTTTACTTTTTAAATCAAGCTTATTCTTTGCATCGTTCTGTACTGCTACAATTCAAAGTTTTGTAAACATTTAACGAATTTTTTAAGTACATGTCTCAGAACCGTAAATTAACATAGCTAGTCATCGGTCTATTCCTTATTTATTTGATAAATCAACTGATTTATAAATAAATATGAAATTAACTGATGAATACACAAAAAATTATGATAATAAAGAGATTCTTCTCTTATTTAATTCTCTTAACCTATTTATAATCATTGATGTTTTAGTAAATATAAACTAAAACTTCGGTATTCGTTTTTTAAGTACTTATGTATTTTTTTATGAGAACTGGGTGATTACATGTTTCGCCTTATTGTAGCTCTTTTTAAAAGAAATACATTTCACATGTTTTTAACATTGCGCAATTTTTGTGTTATTTGGCACAGCTAACTAACTACTTATGACATATATTTTAGGTGTGACTTTTTTAAAGTAATAAAAAAATTAATTAAATTAAAACTACATTTAAATGGCACACAAAGAAAAGAAAATTACTCAAAAATTGTAAAACCAATAACTGAAGTCTCTGTTAAAAATTCTCCTATTATTTCAACAATTTTTTAGCACAAATTATTTCTTTCTGTAAGAATTTTATCTCTTAGTGTATACATATTTTCTGTTTCCTAACATTAGCCACAAGTAAAATAATAGTAATAATTTTTTTTTTCAGAGTGCACTATATTGTTTATTATTTCAATTGTGTATAAACTAATGGAGTAAAGATTTTCTAAATAAAAAAAGATAAATTTACACCGATAACAAATAAGCAGATAAAATGAGCCTGAAATTTCAACGCGCGTGTGATATATCGACTTTATGTCGGTATCAGAACTCTTCCTAAAATATAAAATTCAAATTTGTAGCGCTAAGCTTTTGTGCTGCCTTGATTTGATCTTGCAAATCTAAACGTAAATATTTATTAGGCGATTTACAAGTATATTCAGTTATATTGCAAATAAACCAAATCAGATTATACGATTCTAAAACAAATATCATACTAGGAAATGAGCTTTTTTTATTAATTAAACTATATTCCCAAGCTTGTAACTTATTAATTGAGTATTTAATTTTCTAGTTGACAAATTTTGATTATACATAAAACTACTCATGTATGTTCTAAGCGTCAAGTAACAACTTCATTGTTACACTATCGAATTATCGACAACAGTTGAACTAAGAAACAAACAAGTTCATAACGCGTAGTTGCAAACCAAGGCTAATGGAATTTATAACTTATTATCAAATGTTACAATAAATTTTTAGTTAGATTACCTCAGCATTTATAAAAGATTTCAAGTAATAATATCCAATCGACACTTTTATTTATCATTTATGTGAACAACATCATACATTGCGAGTTTGATAGGTGTGACAGGTTTTGTTTGCATTTCTGCTAATGTTTTTGTATTGTTCAGTGTACACCGTACACAGTAGAGTTTAAAACTATGTTCGATTGACAGTAAATCTGTTAAGTCTGTTTTATAATACAAACCTATTTTTCGTTTAAGAAAATCGTATACGATTTTCTAGTACGGTGTCAATCAGAAATTACAAATCTTGAACCAAAAATTAGTACGAAATAATTACTGCATGCTCTAAATGCGTCCTATTTTAGAATGGGCGTGTTCTTTGGCATGGGCGCATGCGTATTCTACTGCAACTGTATCTGACCGCATGTCATTTGTGGGTTAGGTTAACTGAAACAATCAAACGATGTTAAATACTACTTATTACCGTTATATCCCTCACAATTCATGTTGTAGGAATAAATATGTAGAATGGAACAAGCGTTAAATATACGTTAAATTTGAAAATAATTCGCTTTCTGTTGTGATCAAATTGAACATTTGACATGGTTACTCCAGGTGCCAACAAATATGATAAAAGTTACTAAAAAGTAACCAAAATATATTGGGGTTTTCGTACCAAAAAATAGTACAGTGTAAGAGGTTCATATTTTCCATGCTAAATTCTTGAACGAAATTTTTGTATCAAAAACCTTACAGGTTACCACATTCGGTGAGAATGTCAATCCCCACAAGCAACCAGTGGCGGAGTTTTGGGGGTTCAGTTTGAATAAATTTTATAAAAAACTAGTACGGCCTTATTCAAAATCAAACTCAAACTTGTTTTTGAGTAGAGCATTTTATTCCAAACAAAAAGTGTCTCATGACTTTTCTTCGTATCTGCTACCATTTGGCGCAGAATTTGATTTATTTTACTATTTTCGCGAAAAATTAGCTCACAAATTCGATCTAAAAATATCGCTAATGTTCGAAATAAAGAATTAATTACCGATTGTTGCAGTTTTTAATGATAGAACATGCTAATAATGAGCGAAGAAATTCCACTAAATTAACGATTAATGATCCACATCTGAGCGTTTACTCTGCAACTTGCAATTTTCTGCTTTTCGCGGTATTTTTAGATCGATCTTATGAGCAAATTTTTCGCGAGAATAGTAAATAAATAAAATTTCGCGCCAAACGGTGCAGATACGAAGAGAAGGCATCAGACACTTTTTGTTTAGAATAAAATGCTCTACCCAAAAACAAGTTTGTTTGATTTTGAACAGGGCCGTTACTAGTTTTATATAAAATTTATTGAAACTGAACCCCCACAACTCCACCACTGGTTGCTTGTGGAGCTTGATATTCTTACCGAATGTGGTTACCTGTAGGGTGGTGCTGTATACCAAATTTGGTGTAAATATATCTACTGGTTGGGAAACGGTTCAAAATTATCTTTAAATTGAAGCGTTTTAAAATGAGTTTTTGTATTGACTGTCCTGCTACAAAAAAGTGGACCACGCTGTATACTTTGAAGTTGAAGCATAATACTAATATTTTTTAAATAAAAACTACAAATTCAGCCAAGTACAAGTACATTACGTAGAAAATTCATCAAAATAAATAAGTAACAATTTGGTAACAACAACAAAAAAAGCCAGTAGTGTCGTTATAACACGTGCACAGTATGTAATTTAAACATCTAAATTGTAAAAGTACATAAAACTGTAAAATTTTGTTCATCAAATCTGTAATTCAAAAAATTCTTCTTCTTCTTCTTCTTCTTCATCGAATCCACCTCTTCTTTGCGGTGGCGAGATATGTTTTCTCAGTTTTTAATTATGTTTCTACAACTTTTTTAATAGTTGGCTAATAGTTGTGCATCCATCCAGCCGACTCCTTTTTTTCTATTCTTTGTCTCACTTCATTTTCCCATTTGTTCTTGGTCTTCCTCTACTTCTTAATCCCTCAATCTTCAATTCCCATTTCATTTTTGCTTATATTTTTTTGGCATGCGTAGTAGATGACCCAGCCGTGTAAGTAGGTCTAATTCTATCTTTTTCTTTACATCTTCCATTTCAAGGCTTTTTTCTGATTTTATTATCGCTAATCTTATTATTTGTCGACATCCCTCTATTCTTATTAAAATTTTTATCTCCTGAATTTTTGCTTTGGTGTTAGGACCCAAACTTTTAAACTCTTAACTGCAGGGCTAGAAACCGAAAAAAATTTTGTTTAACGGTTAACCGAATTTAAGAACTTTATTTTTATAACGGTTTTTGTTGAAAAACCGGTTTTTTCCGTAAAAAACCGGTTTTGAAAAAACCGGTTAATTTAACCGGTTTTTAACATTATCCAGATTTGGAATGCAAAGTATAAAAAGATATTATCTATTTATAATTTTATAATATATGTACAATCAAGCATTCAGTAATTACTGTTGGTAAACTAATCACATTTAATACAGATTTTGTATTTTTTCAAAATAATTTTTATTAAAAAGAGATGTTTAAAAAACCGGTTTTTTATTATTTTGGTTAAAGGTTACCGTTTTTTTTGCCTTTAAAAATAACGGTTTCGGTTAAGGTTAAAAATCACAATTTTGGACAAAAAATAAAGGTTAACCGGTTTTTTAAACCGGTTTCATGCCCTGCTCTTAAGTAAGAATTGGTTACGTATACTGCATTAAATACTCTTGTCTTTGTTACTTTTGAGATCTTCTTACTTATCAAACATTTACTAGTAGAACTGTAAAATTTCGTCCCCCTGTTCAGTTCTTTTTCCAATAAGTCATTCTCTGCAATGTTTGTTCCTAAATATTTTCTACTTGCTCCATTATTTTGTGAAATAATATAATTGAAACCGTTTAATAATTTTTCGCTGTAACCATTGCCTTGGTCTTTGTTACATTAATGAACATATTGTATCTTTTTAATGTTTTTGTCCCTACATCTAGATCAGTGTTTCTTAAGCTTATTACTCTGAGGATCCCTTCGACAATTAAAAGTTTACAGAGGACCCTAATAAATTGTTTTGTAGACAATATTTTTGATTTTGAGTTTTATTCGCTCGGGGGACCCCTTTAGAGGGATTCAAGGATCCCCAGGGGTCTGCAGACCACTCTATGAGAACACTGATCTAGATTATGCCATAAGGCTTTTTTATTTTTAGACAGTTATATGCATAGTTTTTTTTTTGTTTTAACGCAAAAAAAATGGGTATACTATAACTGCCAAAAATATTGGTTGTAGTAGTCTTAGTTGGTTAGTTAGTTCACTGGAAGCGAAATGATTTAATTCAAAACATGTTTTCATACGTTAAAATAAAATAATTGTTTTAGTTTAGAAATTGTATTGACAACCCAGTATATCATTTATCTCTACCAGATGAAATTTATTATTTCTTAAAAGGTTATCAACATCATACACTTTTTAACAGTTTTATATATTAATCGTTTACAAGTCTTTGAACCCAAAAAAAAATTCGGATCCAATAAATCTGAACTAATTGACAACCCTTATCTTTGACAAGAAGATGCCTGGAGTGTAGGTTAAACAATACACGCGCCACCACTAATGAGTTTAATGCCATATCACCGCATGATCCTTTTGAACAAAGTTTATCTACCTCAACTTCTTGTCGGAGACACTGTTATTTTGTTTAATTAAATATTCACCCTGCAGTGTTCTGGTAAATTTGAATGGTAACTAATTTGATAACGGCTGCCATCAAGAGCTATGTGGTTAGTTCTAAAATAGAGCAGTTGGTGACAGTTTGGTTTGCTTTTAACTGCAAAATTGGTACAATTTCTATTAAACGTATTAAACTTATTAAATAACTGTTGAATGTGAATGTAAATTATTGTAGGGCTACGACACTCGAAATAAAATATCGTTTCGATACTGAATTAAAAAATCGGCAAAATGTTCAAATAGACATAGTTTTAAGTATCTATTTTGGACGAATATTTTTAGAATAAAGTAAATAAATAAAGCAATTGTACTCAACCCAGACATTTTTTTAATACAATGCCTAGAAGTTCTAGCCAATTTTTTTGTACAAAGGCATACCATAACATTTAAACTTCTTCCTGAACGCGGATTTCATTAGATTTTGTATCAGATGATTGTTTATTTTGGACCATAATCAAATTTTTGATTTCTTATAAACGCCACATTAAATTTTTATAAAAAAATGTAGCACTAAAAATTCTCAATATAATAATATAATGTACCATATACCTAGGTACTTGCACCAGTTGAAAATTTCCAAAAATAGCATATTTTTATTAAACTGCTATGAAAAAAAATCATCCAAATAAAAACGAAATTTTGAAAGTGCTAAGTTGCCAATAGTTTTAGAGTAAATGCACTAGTGGCGGAGTTGGGGGGTTCAGTTTCAATAAATAAAAAAAAAACTAGTACTGCCCTGTTCAAAATCAAACTCGTACTTGTTTTTGGGTAGAGCATTTTATTCTAAACAAAAAGTGTCTTTTGACTTTTCTTGGTAACTGCCACCGTTTGGCGCGAATTTTGATGTTTTTTACCATTTTCCAGAAAAATTTGCTTCTAAGTTCGATCTAAAAATATAGCTAATATTCGTAATAAAGAAGTAATTACCGATTTTTGCAGTTTTTATAACAGAACATACTAATAATGAGGGAAGAAGTTTCGCTAAATTGACGATTAATAAACATTTACTCTGCAAGTTGCATTTTCTACTTTTCGCGATATTTTTAGATCGAACTTAAGAACAAATTTTTCGCGAAAATAGAAAAATAAATCAAATCCGCGCCAAACGGTGGCAGATACGAAGAAAACTCAAGAGACACTTTTTGCTTAAAATAAAATGTTCTACCTAAAAACAAGTTCAAGTTTGATTTTAAACAGGTCCGTACTAGTTTTTTTATAAAATTTATTGAAACTAAACCCCCACAACTCCGCCACTGGTTGCTTGTGGGACTTGAAATTTTCACCGATTGTGGTAACCTGTGAGGTGGTGCTGTATACCAAATTTGGTTTAAATATATGTACTGTATCTTTAAAATGAAGCGTTTTTGGACCCATGTTGATATGGAATATTGGTTTTAAAATAAGTTTTTCTATCGACTGTTAAAGTCCTGCTACTAAAAAGTGGACCACCCTCTATTGACAATTATTTTTGAACTTTTAAATTCAATTGTTACCCTAAACAGACCAAAAATAATTTTTTAAGTACCTACTGCAAATATTACTTTAATGAAATAAAATAATTATAGTTGTTTGTCAACATTAATTTGTGCTGCCAGGATCGGAATAAACCTCATGTGATCAAGAACAAGACTGTAACCAATCATTCATGGGTTTCTGAATTGTGACATTTCAAATTATAGCTTATTTTCTGTAAAAAAAAAAATAGAGCGCTGGGTACTACCAAATGATTAATGATAAGCACGAAAGTAGCATAGGTAAAATAACATATTTATAAGACCATATATTTTATATTAAACCAGTTCGATTCTTGTCACGAATTGTGTGATTGTTCAAGATGTGAAGCTTGCTCTCTGGTGTCGATGATTAGACCAGTAGCAGAAAAATAGTATTACTATATCAATAAAGAAAAAGTATTGTCAACATTTAATATTCATTATGAAGAATAAAAGTAAAGATTATGATTGTATCGTCAATAAATTAATAGCCATTTGTTACCAACAACATTGATAGTTAATTATAAGTAATCACTTTTAACTGTTTTACATTGAGAGTATTTAATATTTCAATAACTTAATTGGATTGTGTCAGTTAATTCTAGTAACATATGCATTTTAAAACAGCTGACTTTGTACTGCTCACATATTTGAGCAGTATATTTTGAAAGTGGTATAAGTCACTGGTTGCGAAAAATACGTTAAAGCTGTTTATGATTACAAAAATGCATGATATTTTCATCTTTAAACATTTTACTTGCAATTTCTTTAGATTTATCACCACAACGAGAAAGACCAAAACATTATTCACAAACAGAAATGAATACTTAATACATAGGTGCTCGTCCTTGTAACTGCAGCAACATACGAGGTGGGCTGAAAAGTTTTTAGGATGATGCATAGATGGAGCTGTTTCGGACAGTTTTTTTTGGCGCGTTAGCAAGTTCACTTCTTTAGACTGTCACCTGTCAAATTTTAGATCGCTGCGTTTATTAGTTTTGTTTTGACAGCTGTTTAATCACTGTGATCACAGTATAGATCATAGATGAAGAAGTATAGATTAAACAGCTGTCAAAACAAAGATTAATTAGGAGCGTCAGAGTTTTTGACGAAATGGATAGTGTTGAAATTCGTGCTGTCATAAAGTACCTTTTCTTAAAAGGCTTATCAGCAACTGGAGTTCATAATGAGATAAAGGATGGTTTGAAGGACTCGGCTCCTTCCAATGTTGATAAATGGGTTCGTGAGTTTAAATGTGGTCGTACAAGTATTAAAGATGCCTCCCGTTGTGAACGCCCGAAATCTGCCACTACACCAGAAATTGTTGAAAAAGTGCATGCTATGGTGTTGAAAGACCGTCAGTTAAAGACGTCTCGGAAGCTGTAAATATCTTAAAAGAACGCGCAACGTACATTTTGAATGCAGAGTTGGCCATGAAGGCATGAAGAAGCTGTCCGCGACCGCTTGGTGTTGATCAAAAATTGGTGCGGATACAAATTTCTCGTGAATGTTTGGAGCGTTTTCGAAAGAACAAAGTGGATTTTTTTGCGCCGATTAATCACCACAGATGAAACTTGAGTCCATCATTACACGCCGGAAACAAAACAACAATCTAAACAGTGGCGGCACAATGATTCCCCCTCCCAAAGAAGGCAATGGTGTTCGATCTGCAGGGTAGGTGATGGCCTCCATTTTTTGGGATGCAAAAGGTATTTTTCTAATTGATTACCTTCCAAAAGTCCAAACTATTACAGGCGAATACTACGCAAGTCTTTTGGACAAATTAAAGCAAAACATTAATGAAAAGCGTCCTGGTTTAGCCAAAAAGAAAATCATTTTTCATCAATACAGTGCAAGACCCCACACGAGTGCTATTGCTTTGGCACAAATTAACCTTCGATTTGCTGCCACACCTGCCTTATTTGCCAGACTTAGCAACGTCAGACTACCACCTGTTTTCACGCCTGAAAAAATACCCAGCAGGCCAAAATTTTTTATCAAACGACAATGTTAAAGCTACCGTGGATGCCTATTTTGGATCATCGCTGGTCTAAATGTATCGAGGTGGCAGGTTATTGATTATGTTGAAAAATAAACGTAATTTCAAACCGAAAAGTTCTGTTTTTCATTTTCAGTCCACGAACTTTTCAGCCCATCCTCGTATAAAGATAATTATGATGGATTTGCTTTCCTATATACCCCCAATTTACCACAGTTATGATATTTGAAAAATTGAAAACAGTGAAATATCCGTAGACTTTATCACTCCTCTTAATGACAATCATTATTAATTTAATACAGGAATAAACGTTTACATGAAATACTTATACTTTTATTTCAAAAGGTAGTGATGAATTTGCTTATTACTTATGGATATTAAAAATAAAGACAAAATACGTGAGTATACTAAAAATAAAATACATTGTATAAAATATTTAACTTATATTATATTATTAACTCATCAATTTTTTTCAAATACTGTCCTATCTTACATCATTTTAGAAAAACACGTTGGATAAAATCAACATAAGTCCGCAGTTTTTATAAAGCATTAGTTTTGAAAGTGACTTGTCACTACAGTGATAAAAAATAGCGATCGTTAACATCTGTGCAAAATTAAGTATAGGTACTGATTGTGAGAAAAATATAATTAACCAAAATAACAAATATAAGTGAACTTTCTCTATAGTTAGCATAAATGCAAAACATTTAATATCTCAAAATAATATAAAAGTGACTTACGCCACTTTCAAAATAAACGGCGCATTTCTAGATATTTTATGGATTTTTAATAGTTAAGGCAACAGTAGTGGATTCTTGTCATTTTAAATAATATGTTCAACATTTTTATTAAAACCATTATCGTGTTTAAGTCACTACCACCAATAATATTTTTTGTGCTGTGATAAAAACAAAAAATTAATTAAAGGTGTTGTAAATTAGGTTCTGATTATCCAAGATAAACGATAATGAGTACCGCCATGGCGGTCTTAAATAACAACAACTGTCTGCTAATATTTCATAAATTATGTAAGTTTTAATGAACTAACTGCCTACGAGCAGGTATTTATCACACGTCGTTGTGATTAATACGCATGTGTATGTTCAAAAACGATTAACATTTAATTACCTTGCATTACATTAATGTGCTTATGCTACCTTTGTAAATAGCCGCTATACAAGATGGATTTTTTTTTAAATCTCTATCATCTAAATTTAATTAGCTGAAGCATTTTCAATTTCCATGTCGGGATTATATTGTTAGTTATTATGGCACGCGTAATTACTATGTAATAAATGTAATTGTTGCAGTGTATACTGCCTACACCTCCAGCTAATTGTGATGTTGATTATGGCTAAAGAATATTTTCTTTTCGAAAATAATATGCATATTCGTATAACGATGGATCATAAAAATCGCAAATATTGTGGTTTAAATAGAAAAAGCTAAATAAAAACTGTTGAATGTTAAATTTTGTTTAGAAAAACAAAATAAAGCAAAAAAAAAAAATCAAAATAGAACAAAAAGATTTATCAACAATAATGTGATATGTTTTTTTTTAAATTGAAATATTAAGAGTAAGCAAAATAAAATGAAGGTAGTAACAATCGATTTAATTAGGTTAGCAGTTAAGTAAGTTCAATGTTCTACAAAGTTTCAACAATATTATTTATTTTTACGAATAGAAACCATTAATGTCAATTTTATAACAATTATTATTTAATTACTAGGTTTTATAAATTACTAGCGATTCCGGAGCCCCTTCTGGGCTCCTTCACCGCTAGATCCCGGCTTGCGCGTAGAATTCTTTTTGCGCGTAAAGTTCTCTTTGCGCAGTAAATTACCTTTCGTTTGTTGCACCTTACATGTCTCTATGTTCCCTAGATATATCGATTATTGCTAAGCGTGTCGTTGAACAATCGATTGGCTCAAATTTTTATGTACAACACTCCTTCCTTCACCGCTAGACACCGCCTTGCGCGTATTTTTCTTCTTGCGCAAAAAATTATCTTTCGTTTGTCCATAACTGACTTCGTTCCTGAGATATAAATAACTCAAAATTTAATGTAAAACAAATTATTCTTCTAGTGAGAGCATTGCGTAGTCGATTCGTTTCTAATCATTTCAGATGAACGGGCTTGAGCATTGCGTAATCGATTCGTTTCCAATCTTGCTTCCCGTTGCTCGTCCATTTCAGATGAAAGGGCGAGCATTGCGTAATCGATTCGTTTCCAATCTTGCTTCCCGTTGCTCGTCTATTTCAGATGAACGGGCTTGAGCATTGCGTAATCGATTCGTTTCCAATCTTGCTTAATAACGTTTGCAAGCGATTTTTTCCGAGGTCCTGAGCGTGCACATATTAAAATTCGATTCTTTATACCACCCTTCCAAGAAGTTCGCGATTTTTAGACGCCCCCGAGTATTTTTCATCGCTCTTTGAAAAAGGCTTTCTACGTTCGTTAGTATGTAGTGCGTGCGCGCGCCTTCGCTTTTTCTCGTTCGTGGTCTGAATTTAACTCGAAAGTGGGATTGTTTGGTACGTACTTGTCGGGGAGAGCGAGACGATTCCGAATCGGTACCTACGACAAATGTGCGAAAAGGTCGAATCGGAGAAGGTTCGAGCGCTTAATAAACGTTACGTCAAATTGTCAAATTTTGACAAAATTCTCGCTCCAGACGACCCGATTTAAATGTGGCGTGTAAGATTTTGGCACATTTTTCTCAATATCTTTTCCGGACGATTTTTTTATATAGCCTATCTTCTTCCCATGGTCCTATAGATTGTCTGTGCCAAATTTGGTCAGGATCGGATGAATGGTATAGGAATGTATAAAGGACAAACATCCATACAAACATACATTCATTTTTATATATATAGATAGATAACGTAATTTTGGAAGAAAAATATGGCAGATTAAATAAGGGCTTAAAGAAATATTTTTCAGCTAATTTTAGGTCAGCAATAATAATAAAACACTAATCTTTTTTTAAAGTTAAACGGTTATAGATATATAAACCAACCTAACTTTTTGTTAAATAGCAACCTTAATTATTTGCGCCTAGCAAATGTCTCATTTAATTGATATATGAGTTGCTATACAGGGTGTTTCTTAAATATTGCGAAAAAATTCGAGGAATGATTCCTTATCGAGTCTTCCATATAATTTTTTCTTCTTATACGTCTCCTTTCGGAGTTACATCCCCCTAAAGGGGAGCGGTAAAATTAGGTTTTCATTTTATTTCTTAAATTTCGATGTATATAGGAGAATTATATTTGGTAGATGTTTTAAACTTATTGAAAGTTTTCCCATAGTGAAATTTTTAATCATCTCCTACCTTCACAGGGGGCTGAAAAGTGCGACCCCTGGTTATTTCATCAGAACTTTTTGGTGGGCGAAAATTTGCAATTAAAAACCTTTTTTTTTAAGCTTGATTTATTCAGAAACTTTTTTTATCCTTTAGTTTTTCCTAAAAAACCTACCGATTTTGAGTAAAAAAAAAAATAAGTAAACCTGCTCCATTAAATTAATATTTCAATATAAAACGATTCATTTTGGTGGTTACCAGGCATGGTTTGTTTATGTTCATATTGGATAGAATTGACAGATGTATTCATTTTGACGTTCCGCGGCGACAACGCGAAACGCCCGTCAATTCTATCCAATATGAACATAAACAAACCATGACTGGCAATCACCAAAATGAGTCGTTTTATATTGGAATATTTAATGGTGCATGTTTACTTATTTTATTTTTTACTCAAAAACTGTTGGTTTTTCAGGAAAAACTAGCTAATAAAAAAGTTTCTACATAAATCAAGCTTTAAAAAAAAAATTGAAATTGGAAAATTCTCACCAAAAAGTTCTGATAAAAAAACCAACAGCGGTCGCACTTTTCAGCCTATTCGCAATATTTAAGAAACACACTGTATATAACAGTAGTATTTTTTATAAGTTCGATAAGTTTAATTTGTAACGGAAAGTCTGAAATCTAAATTAACGTTCTTGCTCAATGTGTTTACAAGAAAGTAAAAGGCACACAGAGAAAATGTGCAAGTGGCACGTCAGAGGTTGATGACTGAAAATGATCTTGTACAAATTGGGAATTCTTCTATTGTCATCAAATGTAATATGTTTCGGGTAGTTTCGCGTCCCTCAACGAAAATTGTTTTTTGACCTTTTACCGACCATTCACTAGACATTTTCGCAAAATATTTGGAATCCACTGCACATATTTTTGCTTAAAAGAACTCTGCTGATAAGTCGCCAGGAATCATATATCATTCTACCTAGATATTACTTTTCCACGAACGGTATCTGAATATATAGCTCATATTTTGTAACAGTTGTGATAAACAGCACTATCAACAAGTTATTTGTCGATCGACAAAAGCCAGTATTTTATTGTAAAAATTTTTGCATCGAATTTGAAAGTCCGCATAAATTTGTTTACTGTTAAGCAATTTTAAAAGCTGCTGAATTCTCGGTATCGGTTATACAGTTGCTATGAAAAAGTTTACAAAAGTCTATCAATAAAGCATCAAGCATCAAGCAATTAAGTTTAGGGTTGGATACCACAATTTATACAAGTAAATATAATTTCATTCTGGTATATGAACATGTATGCAAGACACATAAACTAAATGGCTTGTATAGTTTAGGTGGTTCGTTCATTAATATAATTAAATTTAATTAAGAATTGCCAATCATTTACTTTGAAGGATATCTTGCAGAAATGCAAGACTCTTATTCATTTATCTGCACACACGCAGCCGTTGTAGCAATTTTTGCATTAAGGGGGAAGGTTATATTTTAGACAAAAATTGGAAGACGTGGTTGATAATTCTTTTAACCACATCAATAAGATAAACGTTGTTGCCAATGATAATCGTTGTCACATCTACTTTTGTGTAAATAGATACTACTAATACGTAAGACTGCAACTGATAAAAAAGATAGAGTCTTGAAGCTGGTCTACCATTGCGATCAGAGATCGTTTAAGAAAATAATTTTTAATGAACCTACTTATTTATAAACTAAATTTTAATTGTATGTGTATATAACAAAACAAAAACTGTTGTATCATAACAAACATTAAAAATAAAGATTCTAGTGTTGTACCAGTGATAATTGCTCACTCAAACGTGCAACATTGCAAACTTATTTACAGTAACGTATTCCAAAACTTTTTAATAAATTATTTGCATTTATTATTGCAACCTCAATACTTTAATCGAATCCGAAAAATACGATAACTCTTAGATACTAAATTTCATTGCAATATCTACAATATTATTCTAGATATTTGTCTGTTTCCATACTTTTGCGCATCACTGTATAGAAAGTTATAGAAAATAATTATTTTTTTAGTAACTTTTAAAGGTTGTGGCAAGTTTTTTTTTAATTTTTTCAAGTTCCAAATTGCGCATCATTGCTTTAATTTAACTGACTTGGTGAATCTTAAGATAAGAGGATTTGGGATCTCCTGCTTACCAAAAATACCTATTGTTTTGAATACTAATCAAAACCAATTTCAATTGTGAAATTTCGATTTTTGTTCTGTTTTTCCATTCAATTGTTCTTTGCAACGCCTCAGCGTACCTACTAACATAAGCAAAGAATCATTACCAGATTTACATATTTTAAGTTCTCATAAACTCCATTTTAAGCTGTAGCGTATTTTTTAGTTATTTTTTGCAGTCAACATTATTTTCGGAACTTCAGACTCCATATCACTTGCTTGTAGCATGTTACCGGAAAGAAGTATTTGTCGCCCGAAACAAAGAAAATATGGGACATTCAGTTCAATATTTTTAAATAACTGTTTTTATGGGTGATTCTCCAAACTATGCTTCTTCTAATGCTTAAAAACGAATTTCTGTGCTCAAAGGTGAGTCTCCATGCAGGCAGTACCTACGACAGAGAAACTGTGACACTGCGTTTAAATAATACTGCGTTCACAGTTCACACAGACTCACCTCAATACATATTAATAATTTTAAACAACGTTATATGAAACACTTGCTGTTTTACTCCATGTTTTTATTTATAACTTACGATAACATCTTTTACACTTTACATTAACGACAATAAATCTAGCAGTAACACGTACAATGTAAGCATAAATTCCATTATACTCGTTCACATTGTTGATGTTCCCCATATAATATGCAGTTTCTCATAATGTCGGTGTACATTCTCCGTTACCATGGGCTTGAATCGTTCAAACTGGGACGCTTCGAAGGAATATACGGGAGACAAAAACTCAAGGTTTGTGTTATATAAACAATAGCTTTGATGCTGCCGAAGTATTGTTTTTATTTGCAAGACGTAAATAGTTTACTGACACTGTATGTTGTTTCATGAAAGTTATTGCTTTTGTGGAATGCCGATGTAGGTTTTATCTTGTTACAGGAAGATTCATTTATTTTACATTACACAATGGAAACATTTTTTGTTAAATAAGCTTTAAACAAAAATACAATAAAATGTATTGCAGACACAAAGCGTATGTAATATGTAAGTGGTAGAATATTACAATCTGAAATATTTGATTGTTTAATAATAAAACAAATAGAACTGCAAACGATTGTAGGGTTTTGTCTTTATTCATGATACATTATATCTACTCCTTTCATCTAATGGATGAATGGACGAATGGATGCATATTTAAACTAATAACAGAGATTGCACCATATCTATTTATTTAGAGGGGATGGTTTTTATAGATCTATTGCAAGTGTCTATAGGGCGTTACATTTTAAATTGGAAATTGAATATTTTAAAGCAATCTCCACTAGAGTGTTTTATTGTTTGAACAATACACGTGGTGCTACTTAAAGTTCCCAATATTTATTTACTAAAAATTACACACTTATAAAAAATGGTCTATCTCATTTCCTGAAAAGTAATCGCCTGTTGGTTAGATGTATCTGTCACAGCGCGATTTTAATTTTTGGAACACTGCTGAAAGTCATTTCCCGTCAGCAGTGCCGTAACGAGGGTATGAAGCGCCTGTGGCAAGTGTCTAACTTGCGCTCCCCCCCCCTAACCCAAAAATGATCAAAATGTTGAAAAATGTAAATGTTAAATTTTATTAAATGCAATATGTTAAATACTTATGATAAACCCCATCAAAATGAGTTACCTGTAAACCAATTATACATTGGTATAAATAAATAATCTATTAAATACATTTTTATTTAAATTCAATAACAAACGAATTAAAGAAATACAAGATATATACCGGGTGTAAATGAAATGTGGTACACCCCCTTTTTTTTCTATAGTTTTGATTTTAAATAAATGAAATTTTAGACATATGATAGGTGCAAAAAACCGGGCTTTTTGAGCCCTTGCACACATTTGTTTCACTTCCGGTTTCGCCGGAAATGACCCCAACATTGTTATTTTAAATGGAACACCCTGTATATTTTTATATTTTTGGAAAGTGGAAGTGATTTTTGATTCAACTGCACTATTTTCGTTAATTTTTATAACCTCAAAATTGTTTTAAAACAAAATTTAGTTTTTTGTTAAGGGTGCCGTGACCTGCACAAATAGATTTTTATTGTGTCAACAATTGTCCTAAAAACGTTTTTGTAAATTTTAAACGATATTTAGGTTACTTTATTCGGCTTTGAAGGTTGCGGAATCGATTTTTTTGACAAAAAGTCAATTTTTTTAAATGGAACCATGCTATCGGTATCAATAACTTGTATTTTTATTAAGAAACTACTTCAAAAATTTCAAATTGTGAAAATTTATTAAAAGATCCTTTTAATCGCAGTAATCTAATTATATAAAAATGATTACCAAAATTTTTAGACTTTTTAATTAAATGACTATAGTAGTTAAACATAAAACAACGATCATTTGTTTTGTTTTAGTTATGCACAGTGTACTGCGATTAAAAGGATCTTTTAATAAAGTTTCACAATAATATAAAATTTTTGAAGTAGATTCTTAATAAAAATACAAGTTATTGGTATTGATAAAAGATGCTCCATTTAAATAACTGCTAGTACCAGCATGGTTCCATTTAAAAAAATTGACTTTTTGTCAAAAAACCGATTTCGCAAACTTCAAAGCCGATTAAAGTAACCTAAATGTCATTTAAAATTTACAAAAAAGTTTTTTGGACAATTGTTGACATAATAAAAATCAATTTGTGCAGGTCACGGCACCCTTAACAAAAAACTAAATTTTGTTTTAAAAAAAATTGAGGTTATAAAAATTAACCAAAATAGTGCATTTGTATCCAAAATCACTTCCTCTTTCCAAAAATGTAAAAATATACAGGGTGTTCCATTTAAAATAACAAAGTTGGGGTCATTTCCGGCGAAACCGAAAGTGAAACAAATGTGTGCAACTGCTCAATAAGCCCGGTTTTTTTGCATATATCATATGTCTAAATTTTCATTTATCTAAAATCAAAACTAAAGAAAACAAAGGGGGTGTACCACACTTCATTTACACCCGGTTTAGGTACCGGGTGATTCAGTTTGACTGTCGCACCCCTATAACCTTTTAATTATTGAAAATAACCGCAACAAACCTTATATTTTTGAAAACGGCGACAAATTCTCTATTAAGTGATGTGCATTTGTTATCTCTACGATGACGTTTGTCAAATCCGCGATAGGCAACTGTTTTTTTTTAAAATTTACATAGTATACATTTTTTGGTTGATTCGGATAGAGAATTTAATTCTGAATCCAACCATGTATTAAAAAAGTATGCATACATAAGAAAATTTTCGAGAAAAATCAGTTCCAAGCAGGGCTAGAAACCGAAAAAAATTTTGGTTAACGGTTAACCGAAATCAAGAACTTTATTTTTATAACGGTTTTTGTTGAAAAACCGGTTTTTTCCGTAAAAATCCGGTTTTGAAAAAACCGGTTAATTTAACCGGTTTTTAACATTATTCAGATTTGGAATGCAAAGTATAAAAAGATATTATCTATTTATAATTTTATAATATATGTACAATCAAGCATTCAGTAATTACTTTTGGCAAACTAATCACATTTAATACAGATTTTGTATTTTTTCAAAATAATTTTTATTGAAAAGAGATGTTTAAAAAACCGGTTTTTTATTATTTTGGTTAAAGGTTACCGTTTTTTTTGCCTTTAAAAATAACGGTTTCGGTTTTGGTTAAAAATCACAATTTTGGACAAAAAATAAAGGTTAACCGGTTTTTTAAACCGGTTTAAAAAACCGGTTTCATGCCCTGGTTCCAAGTTTATTCAAATTATAGCAAACAGTCTATTTAACATAACAAAAAACGATCAAATCTTAAAAATTATACTGTAACTATCAATGGAAATCTAATAAAAATAAAAAGAAATAATAAACGTCGACATAAAAAAATTAGACTTCCAAACACAGTTGTCCTCTATGTGTAACTGCTTTTTTTTTAGAGTCTAATTTTTTATGTCAACGTTTATTATTTCTTTTTATTTTTATTAGATTTCCATTGATAGTTATAGTATAATTTTTAAGATTTGATCGTTTTTTGTTATGTAAAAGACTGTTTGCTATAATTTGAATAAACTTTGAACTGATTTTTCTCGAAAATTTTCTTATGTATGCAATGCATACTTTTTTAATACATGGTCGGATTCAGAATTAAATTCTCTATCCGAATCAACAAAAAAATGTATACTATGTAATTTAAAGAAAAAACCAGTTGCCATCGCAGATTTGACATACGTCATCGTAAAGATAATAAATGCACATCATTTAATAGAGAATTTGTCGCCGTTTCCAAAAATATAAGGTTTGTTGGGGGTATTTTCAATAATTAAAAAGTAATAGGGGTGCGACAGTAAAACTGAATCACCCGGTATATACAGGGTTCTCGTTTTTCGCGGGCCACTATGGGGATCTCGTAAACGGTAAGATTTAAGACTTCGGTTAAATTGGGGCAAAGTTGTATATTCAGGTGCTTAATAATTTGACGCAAACAGAACTTATCTAGCTCTTTTAGTTTTTGAGATATAGGGAAAAAAGTAAAAAAGTGGATTTTTGTTTTTTGCCCGTAAATTTTTTATTTGATTTCAAATTTCATTTTTGTAAAAACATTTTCATGGCCACTTTTTGCAAGGAATCAAATTCCCCAATTATATTTTCCGTGCGACGTTTCGTTTTTTTAAAACCATCATCAGGTCAATTTTTTCTTATAGACGCTATATCTGATTTTAACGCCAATTTGTAGAGCATTTTAGTTTAAATTCGACAATGTATAACACTTGGCACTTTTTTAAAACAATTGTTGTTAAAAATGGCAAAAACAAATATTTTATTTAAAACAAATCCTAATCGGCATGGTAAATAATTGTCTTTGTCCCTTTTTCCTTGGAAACAGGTAAGTAAACCGCATAAAACTATTAATTGAAAAATAGGTATTAATAAATATGTTAGGAATGCTTTAACATTGGTTCACTTATTAACAAATATTTTTAGAATATTTTCTTCAGTAAAGTAATAAATGTCTCTAAAATGTGTATTTAATCCCTTATTTGACATACAATTATTTGTAACAAAAAATAACGAGTTATGCTTTTTATCTGCGTTAATGACTTCTAATAAGCAAAAAGCGTAAACAGATTCTAGACGTTTTTTGTAAACTATGAACACTTATATTATTTGATTACGAACATTTTGTTACAAATATTTGTATGTCAAATAAGGGATTAAATACACATTTTAGAGACATTTATTAAACGAAGAAAATATTCTAAAAATATTTGCTTATAAGTGAACAATGTTAATGCATTCCTAACATATTTATTAATACCGATTTTTTTAATTAAATCCCTTTAATAGTAATTTGATACGGTTTACTCACCTTCTTCCAAGGAAAAGGGGACAAAGACAATTATTTATCATGCCGAATAGGATTTGTTTTAAATAAAATATTTGTTTTTGTCATTTTTAACAACAATTGTTTCAAAAAAGTGCCAACTGTTATACATTGTCGAATTCAGAATACAATGCTCTACAAATTGGCGTTAAAATCAGATATAGCGTCCATAAGAAAAAATTGACCTGATGATGGTTTTAAAAAAACGAAACGTCGCACGGAAAATATAATTGGGGAATTTGATTCCTTGCAAAAAGTGGCCATGAAAATGTTTTTACAAAAATGAAATTTGACATCAAATGAAAAAGGTACGGGCAAAAAACAAAAATCCACTTTTTTACTTTTTTCCCTATATCTCAAAAACTAAAAGAGCTAGATAAGTTCTGTTTCCGTCAAATTATTAAGCACCTGAATATACAACTTTGCCCCAATTTAACCGAAGTCGTAAATCTTACCGTTTACGAGATCCCCATAGTGGCCCGCGAAAAACGAGAACCCTGTATAAAATAATATAACAAAAACATAAATAGGTTCAGCATATTTTATATGTTAATTTTTCTAGAATTTTATTTGCAAACACATCGTCATAATTTAATGTTTTTGCAATATCTTTTTCAATTGTAATTAGGTATATGTTTGTTAATCGCTCTTGGCCAATAGAAGAACGAAGGTACGATTTTACGATTTTACAATTTTCAATTTGCTAAACGAACGTTCGCAGGAAGCTGTTATTTGTATCTTTGTAATGAGAGTTCGTAATTTTTTTGGCAAGATTTGAAAAGCCAAAATTTTGAAAAACTACCATGGCATATTTGAAACTCGCAATTTCACAGACAAGTTCTATTATATTTCAATGTCAGGTCAGCTGCGCATCGTTTGAGATCATCTAGTGGCATAATTTTTAAAGCTAGTCCGTTTAAAAAACTGCAGTCATTTGAGATCTTTTGTAAATCAGTAAAACTATCAATGAGTTGTATGAGTATTAGATCTGTCTTTACTGGAATGTAAGTTTCAATATTTATTGTTTCGGCAAAACTTTTCGCCGAATGGTGAGACAAATCGAAAAAATCATTTTGGTACTGTTGAATTTCATTTTTTAGAGCTTTTATCATTTTCGCAGCATTTTAACAGTGTTTTTTTTTGTGAAAGTAAATTTACATTATTTATCTTTCCTAATTGCATCCCAAAATATTAGTAATGCTACAAACTTAATTTTTGTTAAAAATTTTAGCAACATTCGAGGATTTGTTACAGAGTCTACTGTAACTTGTTTTTGCCATCCAACTTGAAACGAATTGGGACTCACCAGTGTTAACAAATGTAGCGAAATCCCGCTGTGTTGTAGATATTGTATATCCTAAGCGACGTATTACCGAAATATAAAAATAAAATATACAATAGCAGACTTTTATATTTATTTACTTAATTTTTTTTTACATTTATTATATTTTGCGCCCCAAATCTAGTTGCGCCCGTGGCGGGCGCCTCTTTCGCCACGCCCTTGTTACGGCTCTGCCCGTCAGCCTCTTCATAACGTTCTGCGATACCTCTCGAATCTCCTCTAGTGTCACATCGTTTCCCCTTGAGCTTCATTTTGGGTAACAAAAAGAAGTCGCTGATGTTTAGGGTGTGGCTAATTGCTGTTATGTTCGTAGAAACCAACAACTCACGCAAAATGAGTGACGAATGTGCCGGAGCATAGTTCTCAAGCCGCCTCAAGTTCCAGGTTCTTCCGACAAAATTGGCTGGCAAGTACCTATGACAAACTTAAAAGTTCACAAACGAATTGTTTGTCGACTATCTTCACGAATTTTTTCATTAACTTTAGCGATGTTGGTGTTTGTGATGCCAGTTGAAGGGCGCCCATTCTATTTGTCATCTTCAAGGGATATTCTGCCGTTTTGAAAACTCTTAAACCACTCGTGGTTTGAGTCTGACCTACAGCTTCATCACCAATAGCTTGTTTCAACAATTTGTGTATCTCCGCTCCTGTATTATCGAGTTTAAAATAAAAATTAACACAAACTCTTTGGTCCTTCAAGTCAGTTGTATCGCCAATTGAAAAACACCAAAAACATTGCCTCACATAATCGCACAATGTAAACAAATGCGATCTTCCACGGCAACACAAAGCGCTAGATGGGTTCATTAGTGATACTGGAGGCTGGACCTTACGGCGCAGTTTTGTACCACACTCGCCCCTTGAGCTGGACCTTTTAATTCCGGAAACTTTTGGGTGGCACCACATATAAGGTGTGGGTTGGATATTGCATCTTCAATTGCTTGGAAAGTAGTTTGAATTAAAAAAATGGAAAGTTGTGATTTTCAAAAAATTTTCCTATGAGTGGAAATTACGAAATACTAATGGGGTAACAAAAAATAATATTTAAGGAACAACGTCTAAAACCACTGGTGGTATCAAAAGTTTGTGTAAAGGGATGAATCGCTCAAAGATAAATATGAAGATCCCCGTTCAAAAGATTATTTTAAAAAGGGTAGGTATATTTATGCTTTAATAACGTTGGTATTAAAGTGAATGGAGACTAATTTGATTAAATAAACTTACTTTCAATTAAGTTATTTAATTGTTAACCTCTACTTCCCATTTTATTTGTAACATCTTGATAAATCGCCACTTTAATGTATTTAAACCCAATTTTTTTTTTCGTGCATTCAAGCTTTTTAATTATCTATCCACATTCCACATTGCTTGCAATAATCGAGAAATACTACTTTAATAATTGTCTCAGGTAAATGTATCTTAAACAGTAGAACGTAATTTAAATGTAGTTCTGTGAATACGCAGTTTACATATGTTTTCCATGTTTAAAGTTTGCAGTTAAATTTAAACTTTATTATTTTTAAGTATTATTATACACATGTATGTCTCATTCCACAACATCAAATAGGTTAATTTCCTCAACAGTGTTTTTGTATATCATTCGTTCGTAATAACCAACAAGTGCATACTTGAGTTATTTGAGATGAGAAAAAAGAAGACGACAAACACGCAATACAGTAATAACAGATCCGAAAATAAAGCAAAACGTAAAAGCCGTTACCTCGCTTTGCGATTTGATGTCGTGCGAAACCTCCACAACTCAATATCTAGTTAATAATGTTGCGTTAAAATGACAAGTAAAAATCGAATATAAGTAATATATTCTAAGTAGAAGTTATGTGTCATTACGAATACACCCCGCCGTGTCCATTATTAGTGTGTGTTGGTATCAACACAAATCAAGCGGGTTGAGATGCTTATGAGCCAACTAGATTTTTATTTTAATCAGGAAAGACCTGTAAATACATTTTACTTCTACTTTTTTAGAGCTAAGAAAAGTTTGTTGCATTTGTGATGCTACAGGTTGTAAAAATAATAATTTCAGTGTACTAAATTATGGTTATGGAAAAACTTAAAATTATTTAGTGTGGTTGAATTAGCTTAGAGGAAAAGAAGTAAACCAATAATACACATTTTGCGTTTATTGCTTACAATTTTAGTTGCCAGGCAGTGGCGTAGCGAGGGTAAACGGCGCCCGGGGCATATCATTTTTTTGCGCCCCCCCCCCCCTTCTCGGTCGTATTTTTATTGTAGTTTGTGAGTTTAAAGTAAAATAATGTTGCATTATTTATTCAAATACACTGTAATGAAAATGAGAACCAATTTTAAAATTATATTGGCATTTTAGTTTTCTGGCTTTAAATAAGTGAAATAAACGCAAAAATATTTTGTCTTCGCGGCGCCCCCTAAGACTGGCGCCCGAGGCATGATACCACCCTTGCCCCCCGTCGCTGCGCCTCTGTTGCCAAGTAAAGGTCAATATATTCAGCACTAAAACAGTCTTTTATTACTTAACCTTGTCTTCCCCACCGACACACATATTAAGTTTTTGGCGTATTGACGTTAAGGCCCCATTTTTCATACCCACGTATTAGTCAATTTGTCATGAACCTAACCTGACCATCTTGGTCTTGCGTGATTACCACCCGGTCGTTGGCAAAATGAAGAGTGGATATTATACCAAGTGATTCAGTTTGACTGTCGCACCCCTATAACTTTTTAATTATTGAAAATAACCCCAACAAACCTTATATTTTTGGAAACGGCGACAAATTCTCTATTAAGTGATGTGCATTTGTTATCTCTACGATGACGTATGTCAAATCCGCGATAGGCAACTGTTTTTCTTTAAATTACATAGTATGCGTTTTTTTGTTGATTCGGATAGAGAATTTAATTTTGAATCCGACCATGTATTAAAAAAGTATGCATAGGTCTACATAAGAAAATTTTAGAGAAAAATCGGTTCAAAGTTTATTAAAATTATAGCAAACAGTCTTTTCAACATAACAAAAAACTATCAAATCTTAAAAATTATACTATAACTATCAATAGAAATGTAATAAAAATTAATTTTTAATAAAAATAAAAACAAATAATAAACGTCGACATAAAAAAATTAGACTTCCAAACACAGTTGTCCTCTATGTGTAACTGCTTTTTTTTTAGGAGTCTAATTTTTTATTGAAACAATCCTTCATCATTTAATTGAATTCCCATTCCAGAACATAGTCTTCTCCAGTATTTCAAGCGCCATCTAAATACATTTTAAAGAACATTAGAGACAAGTGATATATAAAATCTTTAATCTTTGCTAACCTGATAGATAAAAAACAACTTATAGCAAAAAACAGTTGTACATAGGTATTATTATGAAGTATTAAATGGTGATGAGAATTTTTAAAAGATTGCTTTGTTCCTGAGATATGACTAAGCAGTATTTTTTTAAATGAAAATCATACCTTATAAAAAGCTTATTTTTCTCTTTTTAGTAACAAATAATCATATATGTATAAATACCTATATAGCGCGATCCCTATCTACACAATGAGTGGTGACTGAAGTCGATTAAGTAAGTTAAAAATATTTTTTTGTCTTTGTAAGTTATAAGTACTTAGTTGGAAACAATCATAGAAAATTATATAAAAGTAGGATTATTAACAAAACTTGCATGAAAATAATTGTTGATGTTATGTTACAAAACGTGATTTTTGCAAATTACTCGTGCAGACATCAATGTTTAACAATCCGAGGCGAATTACTGCAAACCTTAAGAACCTAACAACATGTTATATATTTATAGTATTTTTTTACAAATTGTAGATCATTAAACATACAAAAAGCGTATCCAAACATATTCAATTCAATACAACGCAAAACCTTAGAAATAGGTATATTAATAAGGAAAAGGAATCATTTTCCTAAACTCTGTTAGATATTTTATATGCAAATTTTTCTTTTTGAACAAATAAAACGATGGAAATTTCAATAACTAGATACATTCGACGTAAGTGGACAAGGCCGACCAACCAACTCCGAGATCTAACGTGATCTAACAAACGGTTTCAGTTCCAGTTTGGTTGAGTTAGCAGACCATATGCAAATTGTGTGCTTCACACTTTGTTCTCTGAAGTACTTTGTATCGTATTACATTCGGAAAATGACCCCTTAAATTCTTGTATGTACATCTCTGCGGTAAAATTTAATTATACCTACACGTATTCAAAAAAATTCTAAGGTGCCTTCTTTTATCAAACAATCAAATTGAAACTTAAGAATTGTCATTTGTTGGTTTAATTTCTTTAATAAAAATAACTTTTCCAATTAAAAAAAGACCAATGCAGTTACACTGTTTCGATAAGAGGAAAATGTTTAATTTTTCGTCAATTTAAGTATCTAAAAAGTTTGATAGAGTTGTACCTACTGCTTAGTTAATAGAAAAAATTTACCATCTGAAGTTGTTTAGATTTAGAAAATATAACTGGAAAAAAATCGGAATATTTAAATATAAAAACTTGCACACAAGCAAACATTTATAAAGGAGTAACCATTAGTAATTTGTAGGAAGTATATTAAACATCTTGACTAGGGGTGGGCGATATATCGATAAATATCGATATAATTTTGATATCGATATATCGATATATCGAAATATCGGATATCGATATATCGATATATATACAGGGTGATTGATTGAGACCGGGACTTAAAAATATATTATGAAGAATGAAAAAGGGTATGGATCTGAAATTTTGGTTATGACCATAATGGCATCTGATCTGTTTATTGAAAATATTTTCAATATGGCGACACCTCCGAAAATACCGGAAGTTGACGTCTACTTTCTTATTTCAAAAACAATAGTGTTTTTTTTATTGCATTTTTGAATTCAAAACGTTATTTTAGAGGGACTTTTATTAGCATTTCCTATACCTAAGTGCAGTCATTTTTTAGATTTTCGGAGTCTTGAAAATTTTTTGATTTCCATCGTGATGCTTAATATTATCTAATGCCGCCATTTTTTTAAGAAAAAACGCTTGAATTTAGACCGTGCCTAGAAGAAACCTTGGAGTACATCTTGGAATTTTTGCAATCGATGCATTACTTACAGGGTGTCCAAAATTTAATTTTCTTTTAACACAACTTTAGACCACTAAAACTCGTTTTTTTTTTTCAAATACAATGCCCAAACTTTTTTTTCATTTTCTAATGCAAAATTACATTCTGCATCAATCTGTATTAACGTTTCCTATACCTATCTGCAACAATTTTCGAGTTATTAAGAATTTTTGATATAGTTAAGAGAAATTGCAATATTTTTAAATAGTAAGCCGTGGAAATGACAACAAATGCCAATATTAATAACTTTAAACCACTTTTATTGCTTGTCTGAAGTATCCATGAAAATGGAATATCAAGAGTAAGCAAACACGGATAATATTAAGCATCACGATGAAAATCAAAAAAATTTCAAAAAAACCCAAATATCTAAAAAACGACTGCACTTAGGTATAGGGAATGCTAATAAAAGTCCCTCTAAAATAACGTTTTGAATCCAAAAATGCAATGCAAAATAAATCATTATATTTGAAATAACAAAGTAGACGTCAACTTCCGGTATTTCCGGAAGTGTCGCCATATTGAAAATATTTTTAACAAACAGATCAGATGCCATTATGGTCATAACCAAAATTTCAGATCACAACCCTTTTTTATTCTTCATATATTTTTAAGTCCCGGTCTCAATCAATCACCCTGTACAAGGTGATTATTGATTGGGACCGTGCATTGGAAATAAATGGAGAATGAAAAATAGTAATGATTTGAAATTCTGACATCTACTTCCTTATTTCAAATACAATGGTCTATTTTTTATTGCATTTTTAAAACATAACCGTTATTTTATAGAAATTTTAATAGCATTTTCTTTACCTAACTGCAGTAGTTTTTTATATTTTTGTATTTGAAAAAAAAACGAGTGTTGGTGGTCTAAAGTTGCTCTAAAGCAAATTTAGTTTTGGACACCCTGTAACCCTGTATATGATATATGATGTATCGATTGCAAAAATTCTAGTATGAACGCCATGGTTTCTTCCTTTCTTCTATACATAGTCTCAATTTAAGTGTTTTCACTTTAAAAATGACGGCGGTAGATAATATTAACCATCGTGATGTAAATCAACAAAATATCAAAAAAGTCCAAAAATCCTAAAAACGACTGCTTTTTAGGTATAGAAAATGTTGTCAAAAGTCCTTCTAAAATAACGTGTTAAATCCAAGAATGCAATAAAAAATATACCGGGTTTTTCCGTTAAGAAGCCCACGGGCTTGTATTTGGTTTTTGCATTTTTAAGGTTCTCATGTTGTCCCTAAATAGAAGCCCATGGGCCCCTTAACGGAAACAGGTTTATTTTGAAACTGTTTTTGTTCCTGAATAGTATATGATTTTTGTTTACTAGATTTTTTAGTTTTCATTTTTAGGCTTAAATATTCTAACAGCGAGTAAAGACGCGCATGCGCAGTTCATATTGCAATGACATCTCGGGCCAACGTTATCTGGCACCATACCCAGAGAGCCGATATACCTACGTTCGAAAAAGCCTGTTGTTATTTGTCCCCAAATAAAGACCCATGGGCTTCTATTTGGAAAACAAAATCCAAATATAAGCCCAGATGGGCCTATATTTAGGTGGGCCTCTCAACGGAGAAACCCGGTACTATCGTATTTAAATTAAGCAAGTAGATGTCAACTTCCGGTATTTCCAGAAATGCCGTCATCTTGAAAATATTTTCATAAAACCGATCATATGCCATTATGGCCATGACCAAAATTTCAAATCAGAAGCCCTTTTCATTCTCCATATATTTCTAAAGCACGTCCCAATCCATCACCCTGTATATGGTATAATAATTGTTTAAAATTCTTTTTTCAACGTTTTATATTTGTTTTAATTTAAATCTCTTACGTTTTAAATATTATATATATGTAATTCTCTTTTCTTACAACATTTATCATTTTAACAACATAGCATTAACTTATTTCAAAACAAATAAACCTAATAGTTTTTTTAAATAAGCGAAGAACTTTATATTGGAAATTATAAAAATGTGGTTAACATTTTACAGATTTTAAGTTCAAATATGAGCAACTAGTACTATAAATTATTATTTTTTAACTCTCTCAAGTCTAATTTATAGTCAAAATATTGTAGATTCTTTAACCAAGTTTGTTTTAATCCAATTGTAGAAGGAAAAAACTTGCATTAAGTTTCATTGTGATTGTGATACATCCTTTATACTTTGTGTCTTTATTTTTTTTGTTCCTTTTCTTTTCTTCGTAGGTTTATCGCCTGTTTTTTAATTCCTCTAGAAATTGTCTTTCCAAAGCTTGCCAGATTATATTATTGTTATGTTTTACCATTGTTTAGCTACATTTTAGTTTTGTCGTTTTTTATTTTATCCATTATTATATTGTTAAACAGCAAAGAACTTAAGAAGTTCCCTCAGAAAATTTGTTTATGTCTGATATTTCTTAATTGATTATTATTTTTATTTTATTGTTGGTATACATACTCAAACATACAAAAAGATTAAAAAATGGTACCTTTAATGATCCCAAACTCTTTTTCACTTCCAGATATTATGTTGGACGAAGAACTTATAATTTTTAAATCGCCTTTTAAATTAAAATGATAAAAAAGTTAATTAAAATAATGGTTACCTACACAATTTTTCAAAGTATCAATGTTACTTAACAATTTTAACAAAATGTATCTCAAATGGTGTCACAACAACAATTATAAACACATCACCAATGCCATTAATAATAAAATAGCCAAGAATTTTCAATTGAAACAGCTATAACAGTTTGTAAATTCGATGTGTGTTATTAAAATCAGGTAATTATTTATTGGCTTACTATTTGTTTTAAACAGCTTTATAGATTTCCAGCGCATTGTTAATAGATATATTTAGTTAATATAAATTTTTACGTCCGACGAATCAGCGCGAAGATACAAACTGTATATGAATTATAACGCAAAAAAAAGTATTTTTTTTTTAACTTATACAAAATATAAATTATTTAAAGCAAGTAAACATTTACACAAGTAAATGTGGTGGTGATTTTTGTTTAAATCTGTAAGTGTACTCTTGCTAAGGCTCTTAAGCAATTAAATCGTGATAAAACGTCTTCATTATAATCAAACAAGCCATGATGTACCGCTTGGAACACATTTGCTCCGTATGTAAATACATCCGACAAAAGCTCAAATAACAAACGAGATGTTAGGCCTGTTAGGGTAACAAGGTGTTTCATGTCACACTTAACCTAAAATAACATCGCCCCGACGCCCACTACTTAACCTGTGCTGACTCGCATTAAAAATCATTTTTAAAAGCTTCAAGGTGTTATACATATATTTGTGTTTGTAAAGTGCTTTAGAGTTTAAATGATGTTTGAAAGGAGACGTTGTTAGACTTCCATAAACGTTCTTAAGCAAATATTACGATATCTAAGCTAAAACGAAATCCATTGTCATTTAATAAATGAATAAATCATGAATAAAAGGATTTGAAATATTTTACTAAAATTTCTTTTTAGAGTGTTTAAATGATCCAGGAAATCTTCGAGTATGTCATGAGTAATCTTTATTTTTTGTAGCTTCTAAACAATCATTGATCATCAATATTTGTCGTATTTTAAAGGTTGCCTAATTTCAATTAATTTGACATCATTTTGAAATTTTTCGAAGTATTATCGTTTCTTATACAATAATTTAAATGGTGGCCCATTTCCTCGCATACAAAATTTAGATTAAAAAATAATTGATTACATAAGTGTTATAAATATACAACATAGGATGAACGATCTTGTGGACCTAAACTATTGTAGTGAAAATCGAATGTAAACAACGGTCTTTGAGGTTGTATTTCTCCTAATATTTGTATAACTAGCATAATTTATTAAATAAACTTTAAATATTTATGCTATATCATTTGCAAACTGTCATTTTTCTTCATTTCACTTCAAAAGCTTTCTTTAAAACACTTCAAACTATTTGGTACATCAAGATTATGTTTAAATGATTAATAATAATTTTCAAATAGTACCCACAGGTGTGCCACATTAGTAACACGTCACTAGCAATTTGAATAAGCTCTTCGAATGCAATCTAAAAAGAAGTTTTAAAATCTAGTTACTGACATCGTTTTTTGGGTGCGCCTGTTTACAGATCTAGACAAAGGATTATTATTAGGTAGTCGTTTGTCAGAATTTATATCCTTAATCCTTTTCTTTTAATATTTTATATTGGATTGTGTACAATTGTAACTCAATGGTTAAAACATTTATTCCTACACGTTGTTGAGTTGTGTAAATTATTTTATATTTTTTTGAGTAGTAGATCACCAATTACTACAATTTTTTGTGTTTATATCGATTTTTTCTAGAGACCAATTTCACTGTTACCTAATACCTATCATGTCTAAACTTTTCGGAAAACTGCTTTTAAAGAGAATGAGACCCATCATTGAAAGAAAAAATCTGATCCAAAATCACCAATTTGGATTCAGATATGAAAACTCTACAGTTGACCAAGTCTATGGGATAACTAATATAATTGAAAAAGTTTTAGAGAGACAAAAAAAGAGTTTGTTCCGCAGTATTTCTGGATGTGGCGCAAGTATTTGATAGGGGTTGACACAACGGACTGCATTGTAAATTAAAACACATCCTTCCCAAACAATGCACAGAAATTCTAACAAAGAATTGTTATTAAGGAGCAATTTCATAAAATAAAAACATTTAAAACCAATTATCTCTATGCGATGTTTGATAAATGTACAAGCTTTAATCTTTAATGTTTAAATTCCATTTATCTCGAGTATGATATGTTCTGTAAAAAAAAGTTTTATTATATTGAAAAAATCATACATCGTATTAAAGCCTTTGTTAAAATTATAAAAAAATTGTGTCTCTGTAATACTTGTTAAATAAGAATATTAATCAGGTTTTATTCGTTTGGATTCTAAATAGGGAAAACTTTTCCAGTTTTAAATGGAAAAAATATAGTGTAATAATATACTAAGGTTCGACTTTTAATCTTCTTTCAATTTTCTTCAAGACGTTCAAGCTTTTGAATGGCATTCTTCTAGTTCATATGGAGGCGCGCTTGAGATTTTAGTAAAAAGACGTCAATTTGCCGCTTTTCAGAAAATCCAAGACTTTATTTAAATTTTTTATTTAATTTGTAATTGCGTAGAACGTAAACAGACATTCGCAGAAGCAAAATTCGTTATCGAAAGCGAGTTGTTACAACGTCTTTCTCATGCTGAAATAAATAAAAAAGCTTCATATAGACAAGATTAATAGCTTTTCATGAACAATACCTCGCATGCCTGCTTTGTTTTACTCTTCAATACATCTTACATCATATATGGCCATAAATTGTCAGTCTTGTTACTTTACTTGAAGTACTTACAATGGCTCTGTACATAATACGCAATTTATTTCAGTGGTAACGATATGTAGACAAAGCGAAATATAAGATCATTTTTATTTAGTGTAATGTTTCATTAATTTCCAAGTAGCTCTGTTTGATAAATGTTTTAAAGGTATAAAAAATTGTTGGGCCACCGACATATTCACTTAATTTATTTCACTTTTTTACTCGTGCAAGTTTTTCTTATCCATTTGTGTAAATGGGCTATAGCCCAGGGGCGTCATTGTTCGGGGCGCTTAAGAAACGAGTATGTTGAAATGTTTTTTTTCATTTTTGGAAGCAGAAATCTTTATTAAATATGAAATTGAAATGTTATTTTGAACACTTTGATGAAGTAATTTGAATGCATTAAAGTCTAATTTTTTATGTCGACGTTTATTATTTGTTTTTACTTTTATTAAAAACTTGGCGATTTACCCGGCGTTGCACGGGTGATTACAATTCTCTTTTATTAATCACAGACGGCGGACGTTCCCAGATTAACAATTACAGACTACTCGCGCTCGGCGGACGTTTCCGGCCGTTCCCGGCTGTTCCCGGCTGTTCCCGGCTGTTCCCGGCTGTTCCCGGCTGTTCCCGGCTGTTCCCGGCTGTTCCCGACTGTTCCCGGCTGTTCCCGGCTGTTCCCGGCTGTTCCCGGCTGTTCCCGGCTGTTCCCGGCTGTTCCCGGCTGTTCCCGGCTGTTCCCGACTGTTCCCGGCTGTTCCCGGCTGTCCTTTTTTACGACGTTTGATCTGTTGGGTCCTAAATATGTTATATTGTTGTTATAGTGCAATATTTACATTCAATTTTATATTTATTTTACTTAAATTTTAACTTCTTTAATTTACATTGTTCAATTATCATGTTACTTCATTATTTCACAATTTCAGTTAATAGTTTTTTGCTTTGTCATTTCATTGTTCACTGAACTCATTTTTGCTTAAGTTGCACTTTGCAATATAAACGGTACACGCGCCCGTCGATATTCTATTACCTACATGTACACATTCTTTAATCAGCTGTCATACTATTCTATTCAAATTACAACAGCAAAGTTATTACAATAATCATCTAGTTTTAATTTTTTCTTTTCATTTATAATATTTTTCGTTAATTACAATTTTTATTAAAATTAAGTGTTAAACCAAGTGTTTGTTTTTCTTAAAATCATCGAACCCCATAACAAATAGTAACTGTGCCAAATTTGGTCCCGATCGGTCAACGGACCTAGGATTCTATAGCGAACAAACAAACAAACAAACTCACAAAGAAACAAGCTCTTTTATATATATAGATTAATTTTTAATAAATATTCATTGATATTTATAGTATAATTTTTAATATTTGATTGTTTTTTGTTATGTTAAATAGACTGTTTGCTATAATTTGAATAAACTTTGAACAGATTTTTCTCGAAAATTTTCTTATGTATGTATACTTTTTTAATGCACGGTCGGATTCAGAATTAAATTCTCTATCCGAATCAACAAATACATGTACTTATACTATGTAATTAAAAAAAAAAACAGTCGCCTTTCGCGAATTCGACATACGTCATCCTAGAGATAACAAATGCACATCACTTAATAGAGAATTTCTCGCCGTTTCCAAAAATATAAGGTTTGTTGAGGTTATTTTCAATAATTAAAAAGTTATCGCAATAACACCCTATAACTATACCTAATACCCCTGTGCGACAGTCAAACTGAATCACCCGGTATACTAACATTAAATTATTATAAAAAGGAAAGAGAAAGATTATCGGCAAGTTCTGAATGGTTAAGAGGAAATAGTTATTTAATGAAGGAACATCAACGGACACACAATTTGATAAGAATATAGATTTCCGCATCAATATTTTCGATGTAATTATCAATACAGTCTTACGAAAAAAAAAAGGATTTTTGCGTATGATCATAAAGCCTCCAAATTTGGACTGTTAATCGATTTAAAAAATTCCAACGAAGCGATCACACTATTAAAAACTGAACGAATTCTAAAGACAATAATGGAGTCTAAAATCAAATGCACATATCCCAATATAACAACAGCTGTACGATTTTATTCTACTCTGAAAGAATTTAAAAAAATCTGTGATCATCGTTATAGAGAAATCCAAATTAATTAATTTAAGCATGTTTTTGTTAAATACTTTCAATAAATCTCAGTTATATTTTAATAATATCGAGTTTTTCTCCAAAACGATGGTTCCTATCAAAAAACTTTAAGTTACTAAAAATGTACATTTTAGACCTACCTATCCGACTGTTACAATAAAAAATTGAAATTACGATCGATAAAAAAAAAACAGCAGGTTATTTCTCTGCTATTATCGATTGTAGCGTCCCCTATGGTGGGATTTCGCTCAAACTTATGCATAACAACACGCTTGCCTATTGTAGAATACGTGCCAAATATAAATGTTGTAGGTCAAAGCGTTCTTGATTTATCAATAAAAAAACAATTTTTCATCTCCTCTTTATGGGGCTGTAACTTAGCAACGATGCAACTTTCTATAAGGCATGATGGGCTAAATCGTCCTATTTTTCAATGAAGATTCACCAGTAGATATTATGCTACATCGTTCAGAAACACCCTGTATATCCCCAATTTACCAGTTATTTTAAAAATTTAAACAAAGTGAAATGTCCGAAAACTTCATCACTCCTGTTAATGACGATAATTCGATACATGTATAAACTTTAGTCATTATACTTATAAACTACTTTTGGTTATATTTCAAAATGTATGGATAAATTTACTTATTATTTATGTATTTTATGATTATTAATGATAATGAGAAATACTTGAATAAACTTATAAAGAAATACTTTATATAAATTACTTATATTCCATAATTTATTCATAAATTTTCTTAACTTACTGTCTTATCAAACCTTATTTCAGTCGAAAACAACGGACAAAATCACAATACGTCCATAGTTTTTATAAACTAGCAATTTTGAGAGTGGCTTAAGTCGCTTTAAAGTAATGTAAAATGGCGATTCGTTAACGTCTGTGCGAAATTATGTATACTGAGGAAATATAAGTAACCGGGCTAACAAACATAAGTGAAATTTCACTATAAAGCATAAATATTTTTATGCACATTGAAATGCAAAACATTGAATATCTTAAAATAACATAAAAGTGACTTATGCCACTTTCAAAATAAACGGCTCATATTTTAAAATAAAATTGTATGCAATGAAAGTTATGTAATTATTCATATATATGTGATTAAAGCGCCAAATTATTTTAACCCGGGTAACTCAAACTTTTTAAGACGGCCCAGGACTCGTGCTTCAAGAAGAATTCTTAGGAATATTATTGTGATTTTTAACAAACTTATAAATAACGATATATTTATATTTAAAATGTCATTTATTTAATTCAAAATTATGCAAAAAATACCATGTTGTGAATAAAGCAATCTACGCAATTACAAGCAATTTATTAAAATATGTTTCTGACAAACAATATCAATCTATAGTTATTATATTGTTTTACAATGGAATGTAATAATAATAATAATTCCTTTGTGTTATTCAAAATACTGACAAAATCATTAGTTATATCAAGGTTTATTAGAATTTACAATATAAATAAATTGCAACTTTACAAACAAACATTTACTTCCAAATCTGTTAAAAATTCCTGCCTTTGAGTTCAGGATATTTGTTATAATTCTAATGTTGATAATTGTTTGCCGTCTTTGTATCACTTAAATTATTATATTCGCTGTGAAGTATTTATTACTAAAAATTTAGCACTCTAATCCTCTTAACTACAGAACATTGAAGTATTTGTATTATCATGAATTCTGTTTTGTTGCTACATTTCTGAGAATATGTATGTATTAGTCTGAGATGGTAAAGTCTAGCTTTCAGGGCGTTCCGCTTCAATTCATCTTAACTGAGTTCTATTCATAAACATACAAATATGTTTTTATAATTCTGTATGACGGTATTTTATACTACGTAATAATCTGGAACGTGTTTGGTAACGTTTGCATGCCGCTGGTGAAATATTAATTACGCTGATTCAAACAAATGACTGTCAAACAAACAAATGTTTGTGGTGAGCTTGAAACGATTTTCGTGAAAATAATTTTTTGTAAGGATAAATCTTTTATTTTTTAGGTAATTAATTTTGGTAAAATGATTAATTTTGAAGTTTAAATAACAAGATGACGAAATACAATGTGCCGTAAAACAGATGTGATGGATAAAGGACTCGTGCTGGTGTGTTAAATTTAAGTTTTATGTGCGAAAAGTATTTTGAAGCTGTTAACAAGGTCGAGATTGGGTTTCCATCTCAAGAAAATATTTAATGAGTGGTAAACAAGACTTTTGAAGACGTACGCTGATAATAAAACATCGCCTTTGAGGGTAAACAGCTCCCTATTAATGTATAAATCCATCTTAGGACCAATTATTACATACGGATGGGTAACATTTCGCGAACTCGTCTGAAAACGTTGCAGATTTTTCAGAAAAAAATGCTACGAATTTTACCCAGGCTCCCAGGTTCATCATGATAAATAATTATGCTTAGGAGAACACATTAAGTATTCAGGCAATAACGCACACAGTTCGTAAAAAAGTAATGCAGTGTCCTGGAGCCGTTTATTATAATGTGGAAGTGAAAAAATTACACATCAGCCTGAAACAAATCACCATAAGATCTGTTTTTGATTTCGGAAGAGAGCAACATAGTGACTATGTTCAATTAACAACTTAGTGAATAGAGGAGTTTTAATAGGTACCTTATTACGACATTAATCTTTCAAGTGTAAAATAAAAACTTAACTGCTGACAAAAACTTGTAAAAAAAGATCTTTTTCCACTTTTTATTGGGCCTGTGTCTTATTAATTTTTTATATATAGCCTAATTATTTGGGCTCTCCGCTGGTGATGACCTCCAACTTTCTCCCCAGTACACCAAAGTAATTTCTAACCTGGTTTGTTCCTGCAGGATAATACAGGGTGAGTCACGACGGACGCGTCGGAGTTTTATGGTGAAACGGTTTATATTTTCCAATTTCTGTCACTCTTAGATTATGTAAGTCAATAAGGGCTACATTTTAAAAATATTTTCAAACATACAGGGTGCTCCAAAAAAGAGTGGCATATCAAAGTTATACTTTTTCTTATGGAACACCCTGTATATTTTTACATTTTTGGATTCCTCTTTAAATTTAGTTCAAAAAATGTATAAGGTTATATGGGTCTAAAGTCAACCGTTTTCGTGAAAATTGCATTTTCATGAAAATACAGTATTTTCAAAAATTTTCAATATTTAAAAACTTAGAGAAGTCTGAACAAATTCGCTTTGAGATAAGATTAACAATAGAGTATGTAACACTTTACACCACCTACATTTTTAAAATATTATACAGGGCGTTTTTTACGCTTCGTCAAACTTTTGAAACTTTAAACATCGATCACTCATTTTTTTTAAATACAACACCCTATATTTTTTTCGACCGTCTTATAGAAAATTTAATTCTCTTTCAAAAATATAAGGACTGTTTTTCACCTAAAATTGATATTTTCCGAGATATCGCGATTTTATTGTTAATTATTAGGGCAAAGTAATATTTTCAAGTAGGCTATGGAGGTGGACAGCGGTAATTTAAAACAATTGAAAGAAAAAACTGGAAACTTATAATTTTGTCGCTTGCCTACACATTTTTGACATTTTTTTTATAAGAAAGTTGTAGTTTTACCATACTTACGTTTAAATAGAGGTTTCTTAAAATTATTTATGCATTTATTCATTGGACCAGTATTGTAAGATAATTACTGAATCACTGAATCCTATAAACCTTTTTTTTGTAAGTTTACGATACGAAACTTGGTTCTACCGAAAACAGTACCATCCATGTTTTTTTAACGTAAAATTAGACAAGTCAGTATTAATTTTTTTTTAATCAGCGTTCCGTTCGCGTACCTAATACATTATCAATCGGTTTTTAGGATTTAGCAAACGATCAAACTCAATTATATGAAAAATATTGTGGCTCTGATAAGAAACATCTATTTAACCGCAAAAACGGTAAAAGTACAACTTTCTTAGAAAAAAATGTCAACAATGTGTAGGCAAGCGACAAAATTATAAGTTTCCTGTTTTTTCTTTCAATTGTTTTAAATTACCGCTGTCCACCTCCATAGCCTACTTGAAAATATTACTTTGCCCTAATAATTAACAATAAAATCGCGATATCTCGGAAAATATCAATTTTAGGTGAAAAACAGTCCTTATATTTTTGAAAGAGAATTAAATTTTCTATAAGACGGTCGAAAAAAATATAGGGTGTTGTATTTAAAAAAAATGAGTTATCGATGTTTAAAGTTTCAAAAGTTTGACGAAGCGTAAAAAACACCCTGTATAATATTTTTAAAATGTAGGTGGTGTAAAGTGTTACATACTCTATTGTTAATCTTATCTCAAAGCGAATTTGTTCAGACTTCTCTAAGTTTTTAAATATTGAAAATTTTTGAAAATACTGTATTTTCATGAAAATGCAATTTTCACGAAAACGGTTGACTTTAGACCCCTATAACCTTATACATTTTTTGAACTAAATTTAAATAGGAATCCAAAAATGTGAAAATATACAGGGTGTTCCATAAGAAAAAGTATAACTTTGATATGCCACTCTTTTTTGGAGCACCCTGTATGTTTAAAAATATTTTTAAAATGTAGCCCTTATTGACTTACATAATCTAACAGCGACAAAAGTTTAAAAATATATACCGTTTGTCCATAAAACTCCGCCGCGTCCGTCGTGACTCACCCTGTATATCTTGCGATATTTTGGATGCAGTTATCCTGCTTTTTTTTGTGTTCATTCCAAGCTTTTCAGTAGGTCGGTCAAGTTGTCAGTGTTGTCTTGAAAATTTTACTGTTTTGGATATTGCACATCTTACAAATTTTGAGACGATCCATTAACGTTTTTTCTACCATAGATCTAAGCCTTCTCATCTTGTTTGTTCTTAAGTATTGTTTAGTTCTGTTTCTGTCTGCGCATGTTTCAGTGGCGTATGTTTGGTTTGGTTTTACAGCACATTTGTATATTTGATTTTAACTCCCTAGGGACGTATATTTATTCCTCCACACCACATCTTTGAGCATACCAGAAATTACTGCCCCTTTTAAAATTTGTTGCTGTGCTTCTCTGTGTTTATATTTAATTAAAAATCACTTTTCTTTATTCCAACATGATTCGCTTCTTATAAACAAAATCGATACTTATTTCTAACCTCTCACCTCGTCGGCTGTAGATTTTTATAAATACTCGTAATAAATATATATGTAACTACACAATTTTGTGACCTAGATACAAGTGTTTTGATACGTACCTATAGATTTTCTTAAACAAGCGAATTCTTTTAAAAGAAAAACTATTCATTTAAACAAAGTTGTTTAGCCATATTAACATACTTTAAATTTTTTTTTTACAGTTTTTACGCTATATGTTATTATTGCATCGGTTTACGAGCTTTACTCTGAAAGAGTTTTAGAAAATTTTAGAAGCGCTTTTTCTTTAACCCTTTCAAGCACAGTACATAATATACTTAAAATTTTTTAATGAAATTTTATAAATAAAGTCAATATGACTTAAATGAAAAGGATTCATTTTTTTTTTGCAAAAAATTGGCCGGTTTTAACAATATGATGTGGTTACGCACTGAAACCACAATGCATGAGTGGTAGGTGGAACAAAATAAATAGATGAGTTCTAGTATTATAATTTATGCTATACGCTCACTTAAAAGCATATACAGGGTGCGCCAATAGTGCGATAAAGTCCATTATTGCCCTTAAATTCAACTTATTAAATAAAAGTTTTTAATAAAACTTATAGTATTTCTAGACGTGCATGTTTTGAAATTAGTTTCAAGTATACAGGGTGTTTCATAAAAGTGGGGCGTCACCAAAGGAATTTTTTTTTAATTGAACACCCAGTATATTTTTGCATAATCGAATTCAGCAAGAAAATCTCCATATGACAGTATTTTGTTTTTTTCATTTTTTTGCGACGTTGCCAATTTATCTCAAAAAATCTTTGAATTTCCAGAAAAACAGGTTACAATACCTGTCAAGAGCACAACGTAATGAATAATAATTGGCAAATGATATTTTGTACATACAAAGTCAAAAGGTGTAGTCGTAGTCTAAATACATCAAAATTAATTTATATTATACAGGGTGTTTCTTATAGATTCCCAATTTTCAAACATCAATAACTTTATTTTTTCAAATATTATTACGTCATTTTGTTGCATTTTTGTTTTTCTTCAACTTTTCTTAATACCTACCTATACCTAAAATGAATATTTTCTGAGATATTTACATTTTACTTATTCTTATAAGCGTTGTGTAGGAATTTCCTAGTTTTCTCGGTGTAGGCCCCGACTTTGACAATAGAAACAATAATTTCGGTAGTAACAAATGTCAGAGTAAATTGCTGTCAATTGTTAAAACATAAATAAATGAGTATAACATATTTAATATGAATTTTCCAAAAGAAGATTTATAATAGGTACTTACTTAACTACTAATTGAATTGTTTCATGGAAACAAATATAGTTTATACGGCCTTTTAGTCACTTTTTTCGAAAAAATCAGCATTATTTCACCAACTTGGTAAAGTACCGACTAAAATATTTATTCCATTGGCCATTGAATGTATTTGAGCAAATTTTGCGCTATAGATCGACAGATGGCGATATTATAGATATAGACCACATTGACGCGTAAATTCCCGCTTAAACCGCTATATATTTAGTTTAGAAATTTTTGAAAATGTTGTTTCGCAGAGATACCACATCACCAGAAAGGGTTAAATGAGCTCAAAATCACCCACCTCTTGGTATTATTTATAAAAAAACCTTGTACGAGTATATGTATAGCGTATAGCATCCAATAAATTTACAGGGACCAAAGGTTTTCAACAATTTTATTACTTACTGAACACAAATCATTGAAAAAAATTTGCCATAAATTTAAGATTATTTACTTAACATGCAATATTGTTATTGAACGCAGACAATCTTTTAAATGGTTTTAATTTTTAACTAACCAAATAGGTACATTAAAAAGCGCTTTAGTAACACAAAAATTCACTTTTTAATAATTACCTATTCATCCAGCTACATACGTTCATTGTAATTTGCGTTCGGTAATAATTATATTTATTTTGAGAGCTACCCACAACTTTAAAAGGATTATTTGATATTTAAATTAAGCCCCATTTTGTTCCTCGTTTAATTTCTAAAAGAGCGAAGCTTTAATATACATTTATATATGTTAAGACGTGAGTGCTTTTAATATATTAATTTTGATTGCATGCATAATTATTTAACATAGATACGATTAATTAATAATGTAAATCAGCAGTTTGCATGAAGGTTATAATTACTTACCAAATTTAATTTAATCAAGGGATTAAATAATGTAATTTATTAAATTACTGTCTAAATATAAAATGAAAACATAAAAAAAGAAATAAAGCCATATTAGCAATTTAAATCTGCTTTAATAAACACAGTGGCTTCGAGTAAGCTTGGCTACTTTTAATCAGGGCTCGAAACCGAAAAAATTTTTGGGTAACGGTTAACCGAAATCGAGAACTTTATTTTTATAACGGTTTTTGTTGAAAAACCGGTTTTATTCGTAAAAAACCGGTTTAGAAAAAACGGGTTAAATTAACCGGTTTTTAAAATTATTTAGATCAGGAATGCAAAGTATGAAATGATATTATTTATTTATAATTTTATAATAAATGTACAATCAAGAGTTCAGTAATGACTTTTGGTAAACTAATCGCATTTACTACAGATTTTGTATTTTTCATCGTAATTTTTATTAAAAAAAAGACGTTAAAAAACCGGTTTTTTATTATTTTGGTTAAAGGTAACCGTTTTTTTTGCCTTTAAAAATAACGGTTTCGGTTTCGGTTAAAAATCAATTTTTCTGACAAAAAATAACGGTTAACCGGTTTTTTAAACCGGTTTAAAAAACCGGTTTCATGCCCTGCTTTTAATACGTATTTTAAGTTAGTTATTAATGTTTTGATGTGACAAAGATCATTCTTCACACTGATGTAACTACTTTTAAAGTTGAATTTGTCTTTTCTCACTAGATTAATGGTTAAACCATGGGAAGGGCCGCATTTTAGAGATTACATATCTTTTGTTGGGGCTTGGTTTTATAATAGATGTAACAGATTTATGAGTGAAGAAGTACAAGCATTTAATTATACAAACAATTCCATCTTCATCGAATTACTTTAAAAAAGCAAACAAGGGCAGACGTTTTTGACGTTTTAAATAGTAGATATGTTACAGTGAAACAAAATTAATAATTCTTTTTGATGAAATTATACTGAAACTATGAATAAAATGAGAATTAATTAGTTACATTGTACATTCTATTCGTAATTGTGGGCATACAGTTCCCTGCAGTGCAGCATAACTTTAAATGTTTGATCTATGTTAATATTTTATATTTTGTTTAAATTATTGGTACACAATAAGTAATACATTTGTTACTTGACATACGTTTTAAATGTTTTTTTACGAGGATTGATTTGCAGTATTAATAAGTTATTATGAAGTACTCCTAGCTTTTACATGATAAAACCTTTAAAGATTGGTATTGGTTGCGGATTCGGAAAACAGTTTTCAGCTGGGATTATATAAACTAGACCGAATCTTCTCCACCTATAAGCTAGTAATATCTCCTGAATAAACGAAAACAATGGCATTTTTAGGTAAAGAATTAATAAGATCAAAAATAATACTGAGGAATAAACCGATGTAACAAGTAAACAATTTTAAATTCTTGGGCTGCTACATTTCACTATACAACAAAGTTGAAATCAAAAACAAAATTAAAAATTATAATTATATAAATGAAACAATTAGAAGAACTCTGAAAAAAAGGTTCAGAAAAACACTATAATGAAATTTTCCAAAGCCATGTTTATTCCAAAACTATTGTATGGCAGTGAAACATGGACTATAACCAAAACAGAATACAAAGCAGCGAAATAATATTTTTAAGATCAATATTGAGATATAGGCTAGCAGATAAAAAATGTAACAGCGAAATACCTGAAGAGCTTGACATATACAACATTAACAAAAAAAGAATAGAATGTAGAACTGCATGGAAAGAACACCTACACAAAATTGACAATTCCTGCACTCCAAAAAAAGTACAAATGTAAACCAAGAGGCTAAAGAAAAATAGGAATGCCATCTAAAGCTGGATCCACACCAATAAAAATTTGCGTTGTGCGTTGTATTTGACACAAATTTGCTCGTGTGCGTCGAAATTTTTGTTGGTGTGGACTGTGCGCCGCACAGAAATGCACGCAAATAATTTCGTGACGAACAACGCACTCTATCCATCGTGCTGTCGGTTTTTAGCCAACTTCAAAGAGATTTGCGCCGCACAGTCTTATCAATGTGGACTTGATTTTGAGTGCATTGTTCTGCATAAACAAACGTGCACGAATGGATTCGGCCGTTCAACGCACAAGATAACTATTTACGTGGTAAAATACTTAACCAGATTTAAATTTGCGCCGCAAATGTTTGTGTTGAATTTGAAATACAAAATACAACATAAATTTTTATTGATGTGGATCCAGCTTAAGAGATGGAACACACAATGAGCGACGTAACATGTAATAACAGCCCAAAACGTGATGAAGATGATGAGGTTAATGAATAATGTAGAAAATTATTTATGTATTATTATGCACAGAACCAATCCAAGCTATGGGCGATGAAAACAAGTTCCTAAGGCGATGTTGTCACTCTTTTCACCTCTTCGCCAAACTTGGTTCAAAAATCGTCAATGAATGTAGTACCTATGCAATATTGTATAAAGACTGTTTTATACTATACTATTTTTTCGTTTAAGAAAATCGTATACGATTTTTGATACAAAAATTTCGTTCAAGAATTTAGCATGAAAAATATGAACCTCTTAAGGTGCCTGTCCACGTGAGAGTAAACTACTCTCGATAGCAGCGTCGCCAAGGATACAGCCCCTGAGAGTAACTCGCGATTGGCTGTATCCTTGGCGACACTGCTATCGAGAGTTGTTTACTCTCACGTGGACAGGCACCATAACACTGTACTATTTTTTGGTACGAAAATGTTCAATTTGATCACAACAGAAAGCGAATCATTTTCAAATTTAACGTATATTTAACGCTTGTTCCCTTCTACATATTTATTCCTACAAAATAAACTGTGAGGGATATAACGGTAATAAGTAGTATTCAACATCGTTTGATTGTTTCAGTTAACCTAACCCACAAATGACATGCGGTCAGATACAGTTACAGTAGAATACGCATGCGCCCATGCTAAAGAACACGCCCATGCTAAAATTGGACCCATTTAGGACAGGTTCTAATTTCATACGAATTTTTCGTTCAAGATTTGTAATTTCTGATTGACACCGTACTAGAAAATCGTATACGATTTTCTTAAACGAAAAAATAGTGTAGTATAAAACAGACTTTATATACTAATTTAATTTCTAAAGCTTAATTAAAACCAACTCAATTACATAAACAAATACATTTTAGGTCACAATTAGTACTTTAATTTGTTGATAATTTTATCATTTGAAAATAACATTATTTTAAATTTTGATGTTAATCAATATTTATAATTTGAACACGCAACAGAAACGTTTCAAATAATTGTTTATTTATTTTCACTTGGCCCGATTCAATTTTTGATAAATGTTGGAGTTATTCAAGTGATTAATTTTATGATTTTTATGTGTACATATTATTTTATTAAAATACGTCTTACTTAGAAGATGGATATTTAGAATTCTTTTATACTCTTTTTTGTCTCTTGATGGGTAGATTTCTAAGCTATTTCTATTCATTAGAATAAAAAAGTAAAGTGCCGATGAAAAGATGCGTGTCTTGAAACTAGCCCAGATATTCGTAACTCATAAATATTATAAGTAATTTTGCTACCATCATAATATATTTAGTTGTCTGATTTTACATTTTTTTTATGTATTTTACCGTTAATTTTATTCATTTAAATTTTGTTAAGTATTAAATAATGGGAATTATTAATCAGTAATAATGGGTGCACTAAATTTTTGAATTTGTATATAGGTAGAACAAACAGAAAAAATAAAAATAATAGAGTATGTTATAGTTACAATTACAATGTATGTACACATAGATATATATTTTGTTAATAGTTTATAAGTGTGTCTATAAAAGTGTAAGCTAAAAACAAAATAGACATAATGTTGAATTTTTTTGCTTAGTTTTGATGCTGTTAATGTTTTCAAAACGTATTTACTTAACGAGTTTTTGTTTTTAATTATGTATAAAGTAAATATTATTTATACTTTTGAGAAGTCTGGAAAAACATCGTAGATATTCTCGATAGCATATTTTTTTAGCATTTACATTGCCTCATTTAGGCCAGTTATAATTAAATTAGTAAAATATGTTCCTTCACATGTTTACAGCTCCCAAAGATAACACAAAACTAATCTTGAGTACATTATTTTACTCTGTAGAGTAAAACGTCATAGAAGCCCAAGTCTAATCTCCCAAGTCATAGGTCACTTCTAAGATAAAAATATTATTATAATGTGAAATACATAAACAAGGAATTCTTGAAATGCCAATGCTTCTGTTTTGCTATTTACGAGACGAACAGTTCATAATAAATTAAAATAAATCTCCTTAAAGACCACCATGCTTTTGTGATAAAAAGAGCCACGATTAATGGTTTGATTAAACTTGTAATAAGATACAGCCTATGCCATTACCAATGGTAAATTTGCGGTTAGCAACGCACTAGTTTAATACAATTATTGTAGAATTGATGTAAATTAAGGTTAAAAGGTATTTACAACCCTAATTTTTACATTGGCCCTTTAATCAGTATAAGTAAACCTACTTTTAACCTGTATTCTTCCAAACAACGTATTTAAATAAGTATGTTACGGTCAAACACATTTAAAACCTAAAATCATTTTTGGTCGTATACGTGTCCAAAAACAGATACAGGGTAGTCTCAAAAGGCACTCATATAATGAAGTAACTATACAATGTAAATAAGCATAATTAAAAATCACTTGTTTCTTTCGAGGGATTACTTGTCGATATGAAAATCCATTTTCAAGATAGAAAATCTTTTGAAAAAATTTGTGATTTTCAATTTATTAATTTATATAGATAAATGAATCACTTAAAAAATTAACTTAACAATACTTTTATTTTTAAGAATTCGTCTAGACTCGATATACTTTAAGCAACAACTAAAATTGTGACTTAAAATTCATTAATTAAGTATACTTCAAAAAATTAAATTTAAAAAAATTGCCAACTGTACCTACTACCTAGCATAGCAAACGTCAGTTGTTTAAATATTGCTTTGCATTTGTAACATATGCACAACTGTTCTAGATGTAACTTGTTTAATTTTGTTTTGTTCTTGCAAAAGTTTTTGGTTATTCAAATACTAAATCTAGAGTGCCTTTATATAATTAAGTGTTCTGTATTAGTTAAAAAACTTTATTAGATTTCTTTTTGTAAAGTTTGAAAAATGTTTCTGATGTGATAAAATGTAAGTTCATGTTATCCATAGATATACTTGGATTAATATAAGTATAAGATCGCCTATAATATGAGATATTTTACTTTAATGGCTTTATTTCTATAACGGTTTACAAGTTGCTGGGTATTTACATTAAAGAAAAACTTCAGCAACAAATAAGTTTAAAATAATTGACACTAAGCTGATGATACTGAATACAAAATTACATTTTAAAGTTTTAGTTTTGGAGTTTTTATCTTTTACCAATATAAAACACTTTATTTCAGAAACTTTAAGTTTATAAGTTCTTATAAATGTTTCCAATATACGTATATTTTTGGAACTGTTTCTAAGAAGATGAGATTCCTGAAACTGGTATTGCATTAGCACAAAATATCCTATGAAAAAAAGATATGTGATTTTTATTTTAGCTTATTAATATTATTTTGTGAAATATTGAGGAGAGGAGAGAAAATTAAATGTACAACTACATATAAGGTCCAATAAATCAACACTAAAAACTAAATATTTACACGTATCAGCTTGGAAGATATAGTCCCAAATAGGGATGTCAAAGTTTTTGATGACTTTCTACAGCTCATTGTTTTTTTAAGATGTCAAAAATATGTAGTGTTCATTGATAAAATTGTTTACTAAAGATACTGTGGTGTAATACTTATAATTTATTACGTTTAGATTTGAGTATTACACTTTAACCACCATTGACACCAATGACATTGATTCTTTAAATTATAAGAAAATATAAATTACTGTTCTAAACAAATTTAATTAAATGGCTTTTGATATCAATAGTTTAGTTCAAAATGATTTTTTATCTTTTATTTTTATTCAGTAACTTTCGTTTGTAGAAAAACAACGACCAGCTGTCACAAAGAGACGAGAGTCTGGTCTAGTTTTTCTACGTAAAAGATTCCTTATAAATAATGGAGTAAGTGGTTCCTACAAAACTTATTTATACACATATTAAAACATACAGACGAACAAATTAAATTTTTGAATAAGTTTTTGCTAAATTGTTGTACTAAACGGTTTAAGCTTTCTAGTGAGTGATGCAAAGTAAATTCAAAATTTCAAAACTGAAACTTAAATTGGTTGTACCATATATTGAGACGAGTTAAATTTAATCCAATTTGCAACCAAGCCACAACTTGCAACCGCTTAATTTAAACAATACTAAAAGTTTGATTACTCACGCACATTTAATGAGCTGAAAACACCAATATATGTACCAAGCTTAATCAAAAATTTTTGGACGGAGTCCATACGATAACATTTTCAGATCTGTATTTTACTTGTTGCAATGGTTTAGTAGTAGGAAAATCGAAAAGTATGCCAAAAATATGTATGTTTGATTTCAATTTGAAAATATCTCTATGCTTTTTTGTATAACAACACAACTGTCAGTTCAAAATTTGCATAGGATTCATAAAATACTTGTAATCATTTTCATTTTGGTAGTTAAATCCGGATTGTTTTCTAAAACTTTTTAAAATAATACCCAATTTAACTTCACAATTTTTACCAATAATTAGTATGTTGTAATTAGTAAAATTATGTATAACAATAGAGTAAAGTGCCCTAATATGGAATACTTTTTTGTATTTGGCAATAATATTCACATTTACTCAACAAAATTTTGCAAAAAAAATTGTAAGGAATTTGTAATGAATACGCAACACATTACTCGAATTCTGGTACGATATTACGGTAGATATTTCTTATATAGCTATTTTTTTTAAATGTTACTACTATTCCATATTAAGCTCCCGGGGAACCTAATATGGAATACTAGGGGTTCTTAGTATGGAATATAGAATTATATAGGAAATATACATTAAAATAAACAACTGCTCATAGATTAATCTTTTATTTCTTTCTGATTTGCATTATTACTTAAACCAAACCAAAACTCTGTTATTTATGTAAATTAAATTATAATTCAAGTGTCATTCGAACTAAATGTTGATAATTTATTTATTTGTTACAGGTAGGACAATAGAATTGTTTTTTTTGGGTATTTTGCACATTTTTCGTCTGCCCATTTCTGACACTTTTGACACTGAACCCATATTGCTGTACTTAGTGACCATAATCATATTCATTATAAGGCACCTCTATGTATTCCATATTAGGTATCAATGTGACATTTCAAAAATCGGTATATGTACAGTGGCGTAGCTAGAGGTTGTGCCGCCCGGGGCGGTCCCTGAATTTCCCGCCCCTATAATTAAGGGTTGCTAATTTTTGATTTTTTAAAAATTAATTTGTATGAATTTAATAGCGCTAGTGCCGGTACTGATTATTATATGTACTGATCCTTCATTACCCCGAGATTTTCATTTTTACCCCATTTGGGTAGACTAAAAGTGCCGCCCCAAAAAAAGTGCCGCCCGGGGTGGACCGCACCCCCCGCCCCCCCCCTTGCTACGCTACTGTATATGTACAACATGAAATGGCCCAATCAAAATTTTGGTCTATTTAATTGAAATGTAAAGGCTCATGCTAAATAAACATGCAATAAAATATTTTATATCATTTATACCCTAGCATATAATATTTTGCACTGAAAGATTTAGCCTAAAAACTCAGTAGCACGTCAAAAATATATTTGAATCTGTTATGTAATCTAGTGAATATTTTTTAAGTATTTTACATTTGGGAATGTGTGATCAATGTACAAATAGGTACATATACTTTTCAACAGACATCGCTTATTCATTGTCATAAAACTGATGTATTCCATAATAGGTAACTGTTCCATATTAGGGCACTTTACTCTAAACAACAAAATCTAACCAACGTAAACAAGACATGGTTTTTTAATAAATGAATATATATTCACTAGAAAAATTACTTAATTTTTTTTCTTCTGCGTTAAAATTTAATTACGTTTTTTTCATTAACAACATATGGATTATCTAATGTTGCCAACAAAGAACATTTGACCTTCTATAAAAATTGATTGACTAAATAGGGCAAACGTAGTATAATTTTTTTGCTTTTTTTTTTATAAAACTAAAGGTTTAAAAATCATATATACTACAAAGAACCTCGACACCGCAGGTAGAAGAGGTTACTGGATAATAATAATAATAATAATAATAATAATAATAATATAATATACTACAAAGAATAGATAATAAGAATAATGATTATAAACTAAACATAATAATATGTTAAAGGTTTAGTGAGTAATAAACTTTTTTTAAATTGATATCAGGAAACTCTTGAAATCATTCTTTTTTAGAAAACGTTCTGTTATTTTTTATGGTATCACTATTATATTTTTTCAGTTTTGCAAATGTAAAGACAATGTCATACTCCGTTTAAAATTATTACGTTAATCTAGCAGAAACCGCACGTAAGAGATTTAAATTACACAAGATGTCAGTGTCAGTCTAAAAATACATAAAAAGTATCCAAACCGATTGTCCGCAGTCCTTTGTACTTCATGTTTACTAAACTAATACATCTTGAACAATGTTTTCTTCCGGGAGCCGTTAAATACGCGTAAAGCCCAAAAATAATAGGTAAAAATTCAGCGTTAAACAAGAAGTGTTGAATGAACTCCTGTTTCAAAGAACAGTTGGGCTTTATCATCGATTTAACGGTACCAATAAAGAAATAAAAATAAAGGAACAGAACTGTTTAGTTTATTGCCAAGACCACATAGAATTTACACATGTCAAGTTGCTTTTGAAATTAAAAATAAATTACGTTTTTGTAAGTTGAAGGTAGTTAAATTGATTGAATAACTGTCAGCAACTTGAAATTTACAGTGAAAAGTGGATGGGGACTCGATTAAACTTAAGTTAAATTAAATGATCAATTAGCAACTGTAAAACAACTACATGGGATGAAATTTACTTTTGAAACTGTTGATCGCATTTGCTTTTAAATGACGTACACAAGTTTGAAAACTCATATTATAGGCAATCATCGGGTTTTGACGAAAATGTATGCTAATAGGGTGAGTGAAGAATGTTAGCTATTAAATGTTTAGCAATAAGGCAAAATGTAGGCTTTCATAAAATCCGGATACGTAGGTCCAAAATAACTTGATCGCTATGACGATAAAAGAACTGCAGAGTAAATTAAATAAGGAAACGTGTACAATTTTGAATCTTTTTTTAAATAAATTCAATTGACTTAAGTACCTATACCTATACGGAAAACTGTGAAAGTAACAATTTTTTGAATTTTGTGGAAATGATTGATAAAAATAAGAGTACTGTTATGATATACAATGCGAGTGAAAAATAAAACTGTATGACTGTCGCATGTAGATTAAACAACTTTTATTTTTATGTATATTTTTCTTTAAAATTATTTATAGCCAGTTAAAAAATACAGCCTAAAGGTAAAAATGGAATTTATTGGACATTTGAAACAAATTTTTAAGATGCCCTTAAGACCTACTAATTTAATTCTATTAAATATTGCGTTCGTTTCGGTAAATTATTAATGTTTATCATCAATTTTGGACATAAATGATCTCGCCAATGGTTTTTAAAGATAACTATATGTGTTCCATGTAAAAAAAATTGACATTCATCTTTGAATTTTAGGATATATACCGGGCATAAAAAACAGCCTGTGTATTATTTTAAAATTGTATTTAATTAGCAACAACTGTGATACTGTTGTCAAATAAAGTTCCAAAAGAATTTGTTCTAACTTTGATAAGTAGTTAAATATTTTTTTTTAAAGGCATTCAATATTTAAATAAAACGTGAATATCTCAAAAGCGATCGATTTTTGGTACAAAAACGAAAAGAAAATTTGCTTTTTAATTCAGAAAACCTAAAATAGGTATACCGGATGTTTTATTTAAAACAACGAAGTCGCGTATGGGTGATATGGATAGGTGTTCTATTTAAAGTGTTAATACAATAACCAGGGTGTCCCAGATATCATTTCTAGCAAAGGATCTCTTCATCTCGCTTTTTACAAGAGATACAGGTTTGCTTAAATTACATGAATTATTCTTAAGTATGAGAGGAGCTACTATCTATTTTTAAAAGTACAAAATGCCTCGTACTTTAGAAGTTACAGCAAACAATATGAAAATTTCTTTTTTCTCTCTTAACTTTTTTGACTTAATCATTAGATCAATTTTATTTGCACTTTTTTATGTAGAACGCACCTATTATTTTAGATATTTTTTTATCACTTTCTATTTTTGAGATATTAGGTACCTCCAATTTAATTTTTACTTATGGGCCGTCAGGTGAGATATTGTGCTATGACACCAAGTAATATCTTTGGAATAAATTATTTACATAACTATAAAGTTACACTTGTACATCTAGGAAAAATAGGTACATTTTGTAAACTTATTCCGTATTTCAGATTTAAGACAGTCGGAAAACAACATCTAAACTAATCAAACTTTACCAAATAACGAAAGGTTTTGTTTAGAAAGTTGAACTTATTTTGTATGGTCTAAACAGAAAAGACCGAGCTCGGTGGCTGGTTGGTATACATAATATACAACCTAGCGAGTAAAGTCGGGAGGCGTGGGTTCGAATCCCGCTGCCGTCTGTCATCGTAGGGGTTTCAGGTGGTTTCCCCTACCTACTATAGGCAAATGCTGTGACAAAACTTCCACCTACCCTCTACCCTTACCCACCTAATCCTAGTTCCCTCCTCTTCCACTTCGGTGATTAGCCATAGCAGCAAAAACATGCCGAAGCAAAATAAATCAGATAAAAAAAAACAGAAAAGATGTCATCTTCTAATAAGATGTATTTCCTCCAATTTGCCATTTAAAACAAAAAAGATATACAAAAAAATCATTATTTTCTGTTTTATTTTTAAAAACTGTATTATTATCTGCATTACTAATAACTATTGAAATATATTTTTGGGTTTAATTAAACCATAATTTATGTAATTGTACGGAACTAATCTTATTTTATGGTATTTTCTATGCAAGTTTCATGGCGAGTAAGCTATTCCAACGACCGAAGATCACGACAAAAAATTATTGAGGAAACTATCATTTTCTTTATGATAAGATAATTTTGTAGAGCTATTTCTGCATGTTTAATTGATTTTTCTCAATTTGTTAATCAATCAAAACGTTGATGAACCTTAAAACAGCGTCACCCACTTCTACAACATTCGCATATACCTAAGAATTGTGGCCCCGTAACTTTCTACGTGGACATCAAAAAAAACAGCCACAACAGGCATATTTTAAAATAATTTACACCAACAAATAGCGGCAACTTGTTAGCTCGCATTGAATTACTCCCACATAGCGGGAAACGTAACAAGAAGTACGAACACTGCAATTACACGACATAAAATATAACCTGTCAAAGTGATTTTTTATTTAACAAATCGTTGGCAATACATATTTGCTGTTCATACATGGTGAGAGAACGCATTTATCACACCTGCTGATTTATTAGGCATTTAAGGCGTGAATAATGAAAATTATATACTTCACTTTCAAAATTAAAAGTTAATGCTACCACATATTATTTATGACATGTATTTAGATTTAGATTGATGACACAATTTAATATAGGATCTTAAAATTTTAGAGGTAAATAAAGAGTGAAAAATTGAAGGGTGCTACAGACACCTAACTAAATATGCACTAATAAATACAAACAGCGTCATAAATACCTACAGGGAGCAATGAAATCGAAAAAGGAATTTGTTTGTAAAAGAGATTTTCAAATAAAGCCTCATAGCTCAAAACTTTATCAAAATTAAGTTAAAAAATTTTCTTCGTAATATTATACTTACTCTTATTTTTATTTTTAAAGACACGGACCGTTTGTTATGAATGGTAGAAGTCCATTGTTCTTTGTTTCAAGATATTTAAGGGTTTTCATTTCTGTCGATTTAAAATTACTAATAACGCCTGCTAAGTTTTCTCGCTTTTTTATGGATTTAAATACCGGGTGTAAATGAAGTGTGGTACACCCCTTTTTTTCTTTAGTTTTGATTTTAGATAAATGAACTTTTAGACATATAGTATGTACGAAAAATCGGGCTTTTTGAGTACATGTACACAATTGTTTCACTTCCGGTATCGCCGGAAATGACCCCAACTTTGTTATTTTAAATGGAACTCCCAGTATATTATTACATTTTTGGAAAGAGAAAGCGATTTTGGATACAAATGCACTGTTTTGGTTAATTTTTATAACCTCAAATTATTTTTGAAACAAAATTTAATTAAATTTTTTTAAATGACAAGGTACCCCTATATTATATTCATTTGATAGAGAATTTTTTTTCTCTTTTCAATGATGCAAAACTTCAGTACCCTTACTTAAGTAACTTTTTGAGAAAAACGCAAAAATTATTTTAATTGATTAGTATTTATTTCTAACGAAAACATCATAAGAACTAAATTTTTTTGACGAAATCTTCAATAAGTGTTCAAATTGTGAACCATTTACAGCTTGGCAATGATAAACTCGGTTTTTAAACCCGTTAATAACATTCCCAACCATTGGTTGTGTAATTTCTCTAATACGATCTTTAAATTTTCGATATTCTCCGGCCTCTTAGCATAAACTTAATTTTCAAGATGACCCCATCATTGAAAAGAGAAAAAAATTCTTTATCAAATGAGTATAATGTAGGGGTACCTTGCTAATTAAAAAAATTCGATTGTTTTTCATTGCGCGTTTGTTATGATGGAAAACTAAGTACCAAACAACTTTTATTCAAAACATTTTTCCCTAAAGTAGATATTTACTGAGATATATAGTATATTCCATTCCTTTTGGACACACTGTATGTACATTTATTAAACAAATAATTTTTTGAGAATTCTCTATACCAGTATTTTTGTTTTTGAGTCCTAAATGGACTTATAATATTTTCTTAATTATTAAATTAAATTTTAATTATCGTCATCTTAATCGGGTTCTCTTGTACCTTTCGGTGTCGCGGTATGTTTTTTTAGTTCTTAATTATGTTCCTCCATCTTTGTCTATCATTGGCTAGCTGTGGCACATCCAGCTGACTCCTTTTTCTTCTAGTCATAGTCTCACTTCGTTTTCCATTATTTTTAGCTAATAGCACCTCATCATCTACCAAGGCCAGTTCTGTTAAAGTTACGATTTCAGTTTATTCCATTCTCAGAAGGCTTTCTTTGTCTACGAATAAAAGTTCATACTTAATCTATGGAAAGTATTTGTTTCCTCAATTTTTATCAATCAAGTACAAGATACATTCACCATTTCTGAAAATTAAGAACAAAAAAATAAATTATGAAATGTTTTGCTTATTATTTATTCACAGTATTTTTAGCAACATAACTTCGTCCGAAACCCGAAGACGTCAGAACAATTTGTTGTGCAACTTATTGTTTAAAGTACATGATATTACCAGAAACGAATAAACAATCATATTTATTTCCGTACTAATAATTTGATTCTGTAATCGCCAGTCTTGTTATTTATTAACATTTGCCCACTTACTAACAATGTCAACATATCTAACGATTATTTTGAATAATGGTCCACAGTTTTTGATTTTCACACGAGATTTTTTGGACGTATTTTCATAAGCAATGATGTTAATTACACAATGATCAAATATGCATGATTCATTAAACATAAAGAGTTATAAATGCTATTAATACTGACAATAATACCACAATAATAAGTAAAAAAAAATGCAAGAAAAAATAGAACTAATAAGGATTATGAGAAGGTATTGGTTTAAAGGTAGTTTTATTTTTAAACAGAATTAAAATTTTAATACGGTTGGCTAATGATTAGCATTTTTTCAGGGTAATCCTTTTTAAATCGGCTTTATTCTGCTTAGCTATTTTTCATTTCTTTCCTTACAACGTAATTTTACGCACTTCAGTTGTTTTTAATACTTATCAATTAATTTTTATTAAAATTTATTCTTTGTCGCTTTAACATTGTTTGCGAAAAAAATTTAAAATAAATTTTTGTTTTAAATTTTACTTTGCTCCTTCCTGTCCATGCATTTTTTAAATATTTAATTATTTTAAATATGGCAATATTATGATGGTAATGATTGGTAATCTAAAATTTTTTAACGACTTTTTTTAATGAGTTGTTGCTGTTGTTACAATTTTATTAAAAGTGTGAACATTATTTTTTCTAAACAATTTTACATTTGATAATAAACTTATAAAACTTTTCTACGTATATTACAAATGTTTTTTGTAAAAAATAATCTTCACACTAAATAAAAAAGTTTAGATTTGGCCATTATTTTTAAATATTGTAGGCATAAAACCAATCAGTAATCAGCTGTGTGCAAAACAATAGGTAAATGTATGTTTTAAAGGACAAGTCTTTAAAGAATCATAGTTTACAAGATGTTATCATATTAATTTGTTGTGTGAGAACATTAAAAAGAGTTTTGTTTAGCATTCACTTTTTAACAATTAAGAAAACATAATTAAACATAAATTAAAAGCGTCTTAAGAAAATATTTTCACGAAAAAAATGTTATTTGCCAAGAAACACTCAGGCTGGACACTTACGAAGTGAAGAAAATTTCTTTGTTCTTATAAAACTAAAATCAGGGCCGGATAGAAAGGTGTGCAGAGTGTGCACCGCACTCGGCCCCTTATCAAAATATCCGGCTCCGCATTTATTTTCGCACACGGGCGGGGCGGGGCACATTTATTTTACACAGTTAGTGATGTTTTCATTCCAATATACAATAAAAATGATTATTATGAATAAACTTCACGTCAAAGTGACAGTATAAGTGACATTAGGCTGGGCAGTTGTCATAGCATAATCCCAAGGCAGTACAGATTTTTGTCAAAACGCGTTTTGTAATTGCTTAATTTTTAGTTATTGGAAAACGAAAAAGTAATATTGATTACATTTATGGATACAGATTGTTTTTCTCTACAAAAAACGTATTTGCATTTTTTTTTCTAAAATAATTAGGGGAGCAAGAATACGACTTTTAAAATTTTACCATTGAAATTGCTATGTTGCGTGATGCGAGTCTCTACACCCTGTATATAAAAGAGCTTGTTTGTGTGTTTGTTTGTTTGTTCGCTATAGAATTCTAGGTTCGTTGACAAATTTTGCACAGTTACTATTTAGGACCTTGCAGATCTAACGCCAAACTTTAAGTACAAGCACATATTTAAAAAAATAAAATAAATAAAAATGTTACTTGGACGGGATTCGATCTTACGTCGACAAATACCTGGCCATAACACGATACGGCGCGGTGTATTTTACAAGTAGAGATTGTTTTGTATACAATTAGTAATAAATATACATGAAGTATTATTTTTATTAGTACATTTTTAATTGAAACAAGACGAAAGAAAATAAATTTGAGTTATTATTCAATTTTTAAGCAATAAATAGTTATTTTTTAAGGAATTATAAGAAAATGAAAAGATGATTGATCAGAGTATGTCATTTGTGTATGATTTGGAATTATTGGGCTTATTCAAGTTAAAAAAGTAATTAGTAAATCTGCTACTAACGAAGAGACAAGAGTCTCGGCCGCGCTCGCAGTCTGTGATTGCTAAGAGAGAATAATAATTGTAATCACCCGTGCAACGCCGGGTAAATCATCTTGTAGCTTACAAAGCATTTTCAATAAAATGTATAAATAAATGTAAAACAAAGTTCCTGTTAAAAACGATTTTAAATTTTACTGTTATTTAGTGTAATTACCTATTTTTTGCCAATTAGGTATATAATAAGCATAAAATATCTACAGTAAAATATCTTACCTACTAACTCTGGTTTTATGTTTTTTTCATTTCAGGATTTATTGATTAACAATGAAAATAACTTATAAATATACAAAAGGATTTATCTTTTTTTATTGCAATTCTAAAACATGTATCTCTTGTCACTACGTATTATTATACCTACCACTGTACGAATACATAAAAGGTTTTCAATATTTTTATCATTTTTTTGTATTCGCATAATAGCTTTCAGAAAATAATTTTAAAGATGAGTTTTAGAGAAATGCTGCAGACGTATGTTAAATTAAACGAAGGAAAGCAGAGTAGCGTTGGCTGATATTGAATTTTACGGTTTATTTAACTTCCTGAAACGTTTGACTTGTTATTGTTAAACAGAGCTGAAATACCATCAAATGTTTCTGCTGAAGAATATAATACAACGTGTTATAACGCACAAATATATTTTGTATATAAACTGAATGATTTACAAAATTATTTGGATTTAAAAAGAAATGTGTTGGAGGTAGATCTTTTCTTTACATATCGCGTTAGTTACTGGCTGACTTTATTGGCATTGAGAAATGTAACTATTTTGTGAATTGTTAAAAAAAAAACACAAAATAGTCGTTGACAATTTAATTTATATACACCACAAGATTTCCTAATTCATAAATAAACACAATTTCATTATCACCTTTACCAAAGATGTATTGTACAAGTAATTGATTGCAAATGATGATACTAAACAAACTAGAAACTATTTGCTTATGACACAGCACTTTCTTATAGGTTTGGCCTTGATAAGAAGAGTAAATTAACAAAATAAATACCAAAATAAATGAATTACACAAATTTTACAGAAATATGTAAAAAAGTTGTATAGGTTGAAAATTTCCCTAATATGAATTCATTCATTGTACATTTTTTCTAAGCTTATTGCGTATATTGTTTCGGCGTGTGAGATTGTGCAGATGCTCTATTATTCAATTTGCTTCTCGAAAAATAACAATATGCAGAAAATAATATAAAAATTCACTTTTCGTTTTAATAATTATCAATTTGCACTTTTAAAAACATCTGCAAATAAACACTAATTCAGGACTTATTTGATTACAAATAGTCTATGACGGCAAAATTTGTAAAGTTTTAACTTTGTGATGGTCTTCAGAAATAGAATTTTAAAATTCTTTGATATCAGTGGTAAAAAAACACATTTTTGACGCATTGTGCGTAAAACTTAACTTTTTGGCTAACCAGAAATGTTTTGTTTTTCTCTGCAGTGCTGGACATATTCATCATTAAATTATCTTTGCAAAAACACACACAAATTTAGCATTTTATTTTTAAAATTGCGTTATGATTTCAAAAAAGAAAGAAACCCAAATCACTTCTGAAATATTGAGTATTAAATCATTCTTTAAGTGGACCCTAAACAGTAAAATTTGTGTTAAACTATCTTAATCCAAAACAGGTATTGGGCAAAAAAAAACAATTCAAATTTTGACCAAAAATAATTGAACGAATAAATATTATTTTTAATGAACACTGTAGTTTCTTTTGAAATTGTAATAAACTACAAAACATTAAAATTTAACATATTTGTCTTTTAATAATACTTTTATTGAAGTTTTTCACTTTTTTTTTAATCTTTGGGAAACATTGTTTAAAGTTGTCATGACAATTATAAGACAAGTTAAAATGTTCATGAACGGAGACTGGTTTTGCGTCAAATTTCCTTTTTGAATAAAATGATAAATAAATTACAAATGTTGATACAAATGATATGGCATATCATTTTTTAAAGATTCTACTAAAATCGTTCGAAGTCGAAATAAAATAGTGCCCATTCTTATCTTTCAAGTCTTATAAATATTTTGTAATTTTTTCGAGGTAAATATCAAAATCTGTAAAATATCAAACGCAATAAAGATATTTTATGCGCCAGTATAAAAGTTTTTAGAGATGATTTTTCAACTTAAAAAGCTAAATGTAGTAGTTTATTGTGATCACTTTTCAACTTCAAAAAATGTTGTACCAACTCTTACTTATGCAGAGTCTGCTTGTCATATTTGCCATAAAAATGTAAGAAAATGTTTATGACTGGAAAAATAAGAAAATTTACCATCTGATTTTGACTTAAAACCACACCATGGACATTAAAAACTCAATAAAGTTTCGCTAATATGCATCCAATAAAGTTACGAATCTATTTTTATGATATTGTATGCACCTTTTTATTGCCGCTTTCTCTAAACACTTTTTGAGATTTACTGAGTAAGATAAAATCAGTACAACTTTTCAAAAAGTTTTTCCTCCTACTGTATTTCAAAGGCGATTTTTTTTAATCATTTGAATCTTTTTTGAAACCGCATTTTTCATTTAATTAGTAAATTTCATGAAGCAATCAGATATTTAACGTCTGACACTGGGAAACAGAAGCTTTTTAAGTTATGCAACGTGCCACTTCGCGTTTCACATTCACGCAATTAATTTGATAAAGTCAAAAGTCTCGGTTCTAGCTTCTCGCTCGACAAGCACAAAAATGCGTTTACAAAAAATAGCAGACACTAAGAACATAAACAAAAACAAGACAGAGACATTAAACCAGTCCTAATAAACACTATAAAGTTATATTTAAATTACTTTTAAACTATTATAAATTTAACCGAAAAAAACTTATTACACCATCGTTCAAACCGCATGGCATAAAAATAAAACAACTGAAGATTGTAACTTGGTAAATAATCGCGGCGGTTGGTGAAGTATTTGCTGAAAGGTTCTATTGTTTCATTATTTCTTACTTGTCATGATTGTCGGCGATTTTTTTTATAGAGCGTCTGTTTATAAAGATTATTAAAACAGCTTTTGAATGTATTCGTCGACAAATACTTAAAACAAGAATCATATTTCATTAGTTGTTTGCAAAAACTTGTTTTTATCCTAAACTATTAATTAAATATTAAAAATACTATTAACACTTTAAAAAGCTAAAGGCTTTGGCATAACATAAATAGCTTTTTAACATGTAATCTTGTTTATTTAAAATATTTTCTGTTCTGTGTAGTAAAATAAGACGTTTTTAGAAAATATAATCTGCTATCAATTCTTTATAAACAAATTAAGAGGAGGTTGATAAAAGCAGGGTGTTTTATATTAGCATCATTACTTGCAACTTTGTTTTTTTTTTAATTTTTCATAATGTGTTTTGTGCATATTCTAATAAGCAATTTTTTTTTTGTACAAAAAAGGTACCTATATAAAGTTTTCTTCCTTAGATAACAATTAAATAATTTATTGTCTTTATTTATTTATGTTATATATATTTTTATTAATTAATGCTGGGTACCATACATTGAATTAGAAAAAAACTATAAAAATTATAAATACATGTTATTTTTTGTCTACAATATTCTTGAATTAGGACTTCGTTATACATATAAATTATCTTATAAAAAAACAGCACTACATGCCTTAAAGGTTTTAATAGCTCTTTTCCATTTCCCTTAAACTTTTGAAAATTTCTGTTATTCTCTGACCTAGAGTTGCCTAAGATCTTCTGACTGGATGGACCACTCTTCCGCGGTCGATTTTTTTTTCTCCTCGCATCTGCTTAACATTCTAGTAAAATCTTTGTTATTTTTTCATCTTGTTACCTGGTAATATGTCCTAGCCATCATTATTTTTGTATTCTTGCAATGATTGTTATTTTTTGTTGACCATACATTTTCATGACTTCTTTACTTCGTTCTTTTTTTCCACCAGCTTTCTTTATTAATGCCTCAATATATTCCCTCGAGTGTACCTCTTTCCCATACTTCTAGTTTCGTCTCTAGATCTTTAATGAAAATTCAAGCTTCGCATGCATAGACAAGTGTTGGTCGAATGACTATGGTAAATTTCTATTGTTGCTTTCACGGACACTTTCTTTGACTTAAACACCGTTGTGCGAGCTATGAAACTTCCAGTCACTAAATAATTTTTCTTTTTCATTTTTATTTGTATATGACACACCTAAGTATTCACAACCTCTAACTATATGAAAAACATATTGCTTTCTATTCCTGTGTAATCTTAAAAACCACTCCATTGCGATCTTCATTACTCCATCTTTATTTATTTTGTCTTTGCTCAATATGTCTAGATTGAATTCGACGTTATTCTCCAGTTATTTTTAATCCCCTAGTGTCGTGTAACGAAATAAAAATAGATCATTAGCGTACGCAGCACACAGGTGTTATTAGTAATAATATATTAATCAGTTGTACTTTTGCGTATCTCAAAGTAACAAATAGATCCCATATTTTATATTTAAATGACTGCATAATTCGACAATTTGGATATATCTAGTAATACAAACATAAAGCATAATTGTTATTGTAAGCGCACAGTTACCTTAAATATTTTCATAAACTAACAGTTTAGCAATTTTCAATTGTTTTTCATTATATACTTAACCTAAAAAAAGTTATTATTAAACAAAAATTACATATTCTTTCATTATTATCTAAAAACAATGTTTTCTTTTAACGATATATAAAAGCTATTTTACGGGCCGTTTAGGTTCTTCCACATTCTTCTCTCTTTCGCTTTCTTCCTCCATTTCATTATGTTTTTTTCTCTTAGTTCTGCCTCCACAGCTTCTCTCCATCTTTTTTTGGGGCTTCCTCTTTTTTTTTCTTGTATGCAGGGTATTTCCACGCTATCTCTTTTATTATTCTGATGTCCTCCCTTCTCTCAAGATGTCCTAGCCATTGTATTCTTCTGGCATTTATTACTTTGTCTATGGTTGCTTCTTTGAAAATTGTATACAGGCTGTCACACAAAAAACGCCGCAAGTTGTAACTCCGTTATTTGTGGTCCGATTTTGGTGAACAAAAAATCAAATGAAATGTCTGTTCAAATACTATAAACTGAATTGCATTTCAATTTTTTTCAAGGTCAACTTAAATGTCAAACGATAGTCAATTTTTTTTCCAAATGGCACCATCTATTTTTTTTTACTAAATCTAGTAGACATTATTTTTCTGAATTCAATGACGTAATCATAAGTTAATTTTAGTGCAAAACTAATAAAAAATAAAAGTTTAACTAAAATAGGTTAGGTTTCATAAAATTTTCAAGCATGCCGCGGAAAACAAAAAAATCTTAATCAATAAATTCATTTAAATACCACACTGACGGTATTTAAATGAATTCAAATTCCCCTACCACTAGCCTGTCTTTTGTTGTTTGTTGTCCTGTTCTTATTAGCTTGATCTTATCTTCGTTTATCCTTAATCCCTTTTTTGTGCTGCTTCTGCCATTCTGCCTGTGATCTCTCCCAGTTCCTTCAAAGTTCTTGCCAGTATAGTTACATCATCGGCATAACTTATTAGTTGGTGACTTTTGTATAGTATTGTTCCCTCTCTGTTCAGTATTCCGTCTCTTACTATTTTTTTTTTCAGAACTATGTTGAATATGAGGGCTGATAATGGGTCTCCCTGTCTAAGCCCTGTTCCTATCTCAAATTCTTTCGTTGTATCTCCCTTGATCTGAATCCTGCTTGATGTCCCTTCCAATGTCATTTTGAGCAATCTAATAAGTTTGATTGGTATCTTACTCCTTTAGCATTTGAAGCATTCTGGGTCTAGTTACCAAGTCATACGCTTTTCTGAAGTTGACGAACAGTACTGCAAGTGCACAACAGCTCATAAGATGTTGCTATTTCTTTCATTGTGAATATTTGGTCCGTGGTACTTCTTCCTTTTCTAAATCCTCCCTGGTATTCTCATTTAATCAAGAATAATTGCGTATCTAAAAACGCAGAAGATATATTATTTGAACCTAGAAAGTGTAATTGAACCATGTTAGCTGGAACAACTTACCACCCATCTATTGATACACATAATACTTTACGTATTGTCGCGGCTATTATTAGATCGGGACAAAATGCCCAGGGGCGGCGCTGAACTATGGGGGCAAAGCTCTAAGAAACACTCACTCGCTCAATAAATGAGACACTCGCTTGGCATAAAATATATTTATTTATAAACAAAACACTTTACTCTACATAAACTGATACAACTACTCTAAATAATTAAAAAAAACGCGGGGCGCAACTCCCAAAAGGCGGGAGTCGTTGGAAGAGGTCCAACTGACCCTCGGACCACGACGTCCGACCAACGAATCCCCTCTGACTGTCAGGTTTTCGCAAAAACCACCCCCACGCTGAAGACGCTAACATTCCCGCGCGACCGTTACAAACTTGGGTGACACATTTCGCCCAAAGCGTAGGAAAGTCCAAATGACATCAATAAAGATCTTACACTCAGAACACAATAACAAGTACATCCTGAGCTCAACAGGCGCTCCTGGGGGTTTATTGTGGGCCCAATTACGCGCTCCAATACGCTCGGACCGACAAGCACTCATCTTGACACGTTTTACAAGAATTTCAAAAAGTACAGCTGTGACAGTATGTTTTTTTTTGGGTGTGATCAGACTCTTTTTTGAACTGAATAAATTGTTTCAAAATATTGCTTTAACTAATCTGATTTGCGAGAAGTCTTTTTTAAATAAAATCCAATCACGTTTTGAAGTAGAAAAGAGAAAGTCTCTTATCTAGATATTTAAAAAAAATAATCTTGTCAAAAAAAGGAAACGTTATTTTGAAGTAAAATCGTATAATTAAAAATTAAAACAATTTGCAAAACATTTTAAGCTGTTGATAGAAAGAGGAAAGACGTTTGATTCGATAAGAATAAAAATTTGTTTCGAAACGTTTATAGAAGGGTTTCTTTCCCGGGATCCCGGGATCCCGGGATCCCGGGATCCCGGTCCATTTTAAGCTATTTTATATTTCCCGGGAAATGCTTTTTGTCCCGGGAATTCCCGGGATTTTAAAAAAGTGTTGTTTTCGTTTATTTTGTGCTAAGATCTTTGTAATACTATCATAACTTATCAGAATTTTATGCCTAAAATGTATTTACTAACAGTAAATTATGAAAAAACTTTCAAATAATTTTTCTCGTTTAGTATGGCGCAAAGAAGCCCGGTCTCCGTTGCAAAGTTAATATCTTCAAAATACTTTTACAGTTTTATTTTTGTGTACCCTGATAATTCAAAGCAAAATAGCTTATAAATGAAAATTTATTGATAATAACGATGTTTCTTTGCTGCTAGATGCTCTCAAGACAATTTCACCTACATCAATAGAGACTGAGAGAGCATTTTATGCAGCAGGACTTTTTGTTAATAAATTAAGAAAAAGACTAATTGACTGAAGCACAGATCACCTTTGTTTTCTTAAATCACATTACAAAAATTCATTGTAAAAAATATATTATTGTATTCATAAATATGAAATTGCAATAGAAAGGTTATAATTCCCAAATGTATGTTTCTCTCACCAATATTATTGAATTATTTGTAATAATCATGGAGCAAAATGCATTACATATATGACTTGGAGTTGGTTTTAAGTAATAAACCGCTCCCTTAATTTTTTGGGTTATTAATTTTAAAATATTGACATAATTTATTACATCCCGGGATCCCGGGAAATCCCGGGACAAAGGCCGATGTCTTCCCGGAATCCCGGGACAAGCAAAATGGTCAAATGTGAGAAACCCTAGTTTATAGTATAGTAATTTTATTTGAAAATTTTAATAAGACAAATTGGTTTACATACCAAAATATACACTTATAGAATTAGTAATATTTTAATATGACGTATTAATGTTTGTTTTTTTTTTTAGACAAAGAAGAGAGCAGAACTCCTTCCCTAAGAGAAGGACAGTGCCAAAAAGGAAACTGTGGCAAAGAAGCCGCCTGCTTAAATTTTGCCAACAATACCTACACTTGCTTATGCCCTCACGACAAATCTTCACCGACCAGCGATGGAACTTGTCCCAGAAAAACAGGTAGCTCTTACACCGTATTACGTACACACCCACTCGAATATCTTATGGTGTCCCATATCTGAATACAATTGGCTTGTAGGTAGTAATGTTAAATAGTTTATGTAAGGATTTCAAGCGTTGTAAGCTTGACGTTAATATTCATCTTCAACATTCGACCTTTAGTTATAACTGGTTTAAACAATAATTGTGGGTAATACGAAAAATATATTTTTATACGGATTATTTATATAGCAACCATTCCCTTCTTAAAGGTTCCTTAATTATTGCAGAGTGCAATTTCACAAAAGTTGATGTTTTATGAATAATAATGAAACGTAATGTATGTTGTTTATGTATGAATATATTTTCATGATAAATGGAAATACGATGCGAGGTCCAACAAGGTGCAAGAAATTACTTTTCTCAGCAAGCGTTACTTCAAAAGTGTTGTAGAATTTTGGTTAATTTTTTTGTAAATTTGTTTACGTTCTGTTACATTAACTTTTTGGGCCATAAGCTGGTCTATCATAATTTTTTTATAGAAATTGCTACTTTTGTTAAAATGTTCATAATCAAAAAAAGAAATAAAGTTATTTTTATGTTTGAACTTTAAATATTTAGGGTGGTTTACATAGAACGGCCACTATTGGGATCTTGTAAACAGTAAGACCTACAAAGAACTTTAAATTAGACTAATTTCTTTCCTTTCTGAGGCCTATCCAGTGATGCTTTAACGTTTTAAAAAAAGTTCCATGGCCCGCTAGATAATAAACAAAAATCAAAATGGGCATTTTTTTAAATCGTTAATCACTCAATTACACTTGATAGTACAAAAATAATTTTGAGGAAAAAGTTGTGGATTTTTGAACGCACTGTAAAATGATAACATTCGTTTTTTTTTCAATATTGTTTAAATTCATGGCACTCTATTACTTCAAAGAGACTATTTGTTAAATTCTGCTTGTTTTGACCCTAAATATCAAAATAAATACATTAAACCCTTTTTATTGTTAATAGATATTATTTTTAAAAATAAGAAAAAAAAATATGTTTTTTCGTAAGGTTATTGCTTACAATGTTTTTGATTTTAAAAAAGCAAGTATGTATATAATTTATCCAAGAATTTAAACAATATTAAAACAAATAAATTTCTACATTTTTCTATGCGTAAAAAGTCCCAAAAATATTTTTGTACTATTTTGATTTTTGTTTATTATCTAGCGTGCCATACAACTTTTTTATAACATTAAACCATTAAAGCATTATTGAATAGGTCTTAGAAAGGGAAACGATTTGTCTAATTTAAACTTCTTTGTAGCTCTTACCGTTTACGAGATCCCAATAGTGGCCCTTCTATGTGGACCACCCTGTATATCTTTTATTGAAGATTTTTGAACTTTAAAAGTTTCGCAGTATTGTTTTGCTATTATTTCAAAAAAAAAAGTTGTCTAATATCAAATCGTAATGTTCTTTTATTTAAAAAACTTTCGGCTTCAATTTTCATAGTTTTTTTACTTATTTTATCAAATCCATCACAAAAAATATGTATATTTGTGATAAGTTTAAATGGTTGGCTTACACAGGTTGGGTTAAACATTTTAATAAACAACTTATTAAAATATAAAACTGCACTTACTAGTTGGTGATTTTAAGTTTTTTGTGAGGACAAAAAGGATATTAAGTAACGACTAATATTTGTGATTACTACTTTTAGTAGACCAGGCAATTATTTTAAATTTTAGCTGTCAATGGTTTGTAATATCATATAAATGCTTCTTCAATATAAATAGGTGTAATTAAAAATCTTTTTTTTCTGAAAGATCTTATGTTGAAATGCAAAAAATTGCTATTGACAAAGATAAGAGAGTCCTGTAACTTTTTTTTAACTTCCTAAGTTATATTTGCAATCTGCTTACCATGAAGCAATAGGCAAATTCGTTGACAATATAGACATGAGAAGATTTACTGTCCAGTGACAGCAACCTAATATATTTTACTTAACTAACTTATTACTACCTTAATAGTTTAGAGCTAGTTACTAGTTAAAAGTCACTTAAATTACTGAAATTAGGTAAATCTAAAACTTAAATCCAGTGGTTTAAAACGTTTTAACCGACGCACTTCACTACCATTGTCTAGCAGATTTAAAGCACTTAAATTAGGATGCACTTCCAAACGGTGTTGGTACTTTTTACTATAGTTTGTAATTTCTTCGCGCACTGTACTTATGTTAAAGTCACTATGAATGAGTTTGTTCGATACATACCACGGAGCTTTGGCTATAGTGCGTAGCGTTTTTGACTGGAACCTTTGCAGTATTTGAATATTTGATGAACTTGTTGATCCCCAAAGCTGAATTCCATACGTCCAGATGGGCTTGAGTATAGTTTTATACACCAGAAGCTTGTTTTCTGTGGTCAGTTGCGAATTTTGACCAAGGAGCTAGTAGAGCTGTTTGAACTTTAAATTAAGTTGTTTGCGTTTGGCAACGATGTAGGGCTTCCATGTTAGTCGTCGATCTAGGTGTATACCAAGATACTTTGCGCTGATTTCTTGCGGAAGCGTTTGGTTATTTAACGTTATTGGTGGACAACTGTCTCTTTTCATCGTAAACGTTACATGTACCGATTTTGTTTAATTTACTTTTATGCGCCATTTTTTTAGCCAGTCTTGGATGTGGTTAATACTTTTTTGCAGACGATGTTTGGCTGTAACAGGGTCACAATGGCTTGCCAATATAGCAGTATCATCGGTAAATGTGGCAACTACTGTGTTAGTAGTAGTTGGTAAGTCGGCCGTGTACAATAAATATAGCACTAGACCTAAAACACTTCCTTGAGGCACTCCTGCTTTTATGTCAAATAGGGAGGTTTGTTCATTATTTACTTTTACATAAAAATAGCGTTTGGTGAGAAAGGATTTTATAATTTGGTAGTGATTGCTCGGTAACATATGTTTGATTTTGTATAGTATGCCGTCATGCCATACTTTATCGAAAGCTTGCGTAATATCCAAAAACGCTGCGGAACAGTACTTCTTTTTTTCAAGACACTCGTTAATTACATTGACCACTCGATGTACTTGTTCCGTTGTTGCCTAAATCCGAACTAGTGGTCTGGTATTAAGCAACTTTTTTCTAAAATGGGGTTGAGTCTTCTTAACAATAGTTTCTCAAAGACTTTCGACATAATGGGCAATAAGCTGATAGGACGATATGAGGATGCTTTGTCTGTGGGTTTACCAGGCTTTGGTATTAAAATTATCTGTGCAACTTTCCATTGCGATGGAAAGTGCTCAGTTCTTAAGACGGCATTAAAGATGTAGGTTAATAACCTAATTCCTTCGTTGGGTAATTCTCTCAGAACTTTTCCAGTAATTAGATCGTAACCCGGTGCCTTTCTAGGGTTTAAATGTCGAGCGATAACATCTCGGACCTGCTATTTTAATTTTTGTAATAGGAGGTGACATTTGCAGGGAAGAAGTAAGAAAGTTATGAATTTCGTTCTCTTCGTATTCCGTTATTTGTCTGGTAAATGGCGTAAAGACTTTAGATAGGTGTTCTGCAAAGACTTCAGCTTTTTCGGCATCGCTTCTAGCCCAGCGGTTTTCACTATTTCTGATTGGGGGTACAGCCTGTGTTTTGCGTTTCAGAGACTTTGTAGCCTTCCATAAAGAGTAATCAGTTGCTTTCGTCGCCGTAAGATTTTTTAGATATTGCTGTATCCCTTCGTTTCTGTCCTTATCCAGTAACCTTTTTACGTAGCGAATTGCGCGATTTAAATTAGTTTTATTTTCTGGTGATCTCGTATTCTGCCAGATTCTTCTAAGTCTTCTTTTCTCGGAAATGGCTTTCTCGATGTGGTTTGGTTTGGAAGCTATCGTTATACGATTATTTATAGTAGGGATTGCTTCCCAGGCAGCCATTTGTATGGTACTGACTAAGTGTTCTATTGCTTCCTCTAGGTTGCTGTTAGTTTTTAGTGGAATATCTAACCGCAGCTCTTCTGTTATTATTTCTCTAAATACAATCCAGTTTGTTTTGTGATTAAACAATGATGGTGGATTTGGGGTACTTGTTATCTGTGATGACAGAGCAATTATAACAGGAGAATGGTCCGAGGAGAGATCAAGGCACGGTTCGGCCTTTATGTAGTTGTTGGAAATGCCTTTAACGACGCAAAAGTCTATTATGTCTGGATTTTTATTCATATCTGTCGGCCAGTATGTTGGTTGGCCGGTCGATATGTGTAGTAAATTGTTTTGTGTAATTGCTTGACAAAGTTGACGGCCTCTAGGGTTAACTAGTCTAGAACCCCATTTGGTGTGTTTAGCATTGTAATCACCCCCGGCTAAAAATCTGTGTCCCAAGGTATTAAAGTACTCCATAAACTGTTGCGTATTTATAATATGTCTGGGCGGACAGTATATTACTGATATTGTAAGGGCCCCTGTATGATCCTCCACTACTACTGACGACGCCTGTAAGTGGTTTTGACAATACTTTGGTAGCTCATAATGTTTTAATGAATTTCGAATTATTCCTGTAACTGGCATTACATTTATTAGATCTTTAGTTAAAAAAATTATTTTATTAGGTAGGAGCAAAAGTATTTTCGTTTTTTTTTCTAGTCATCTTGGATACTAAGCAATTGATAAAAGTTTGACAAGTTATATGTCAAATTAAAAAGCGCATCTTCTAGTTTAGTTTTTGTGTCAGTTAGTTTAATTGCTTGTGGTTAAAAGTTCTTTAAATGTCTGAAACAAATGTTGAAGTTCTTGCAATGTTACGTCACTACTGGAAATTGGGGCGAAGCGCCGCTGATGCCGCACGAACTATACGTGATGTGGAAGGTCAGGATACTATCTTAAATCGTACTGCACAAAATTGGTATATAAAATTCAAAAACGGCGATACCAGCCTTCAAAAACAAGCTCGTTCTGGGCGGCCCTCCATGGTAGACCAGGGGGCCCTACTTCAAGCCGTCGAGGATTCGCCAGCAACAACTACTACAAATTTATCGCACGAACTTGGGCCTTCGCGATGGACTATAGGTCGCCACCTGTGGTAAAGCGCGGAAGATTCGAAACCAAGGTTATGCTTTGCGTCTGGTGGGATTACGAAGGTGTAGTTCACTTTGTGTTGGTTCCTGATGGTCGAGCGATCAACGCAGAACTCTACTGCGAGCATCTTGATCGAGTGTACGCATCCTTACAACGAAAATACCCTGCTTTGGTCAACCGACGACGAGTGCTGTTACAGTAAGACAACGCTAGGCCCAAATGACCCTCCGGAAACTGGAGGATCTTGATGGAATAGAAGTGCTACCACACCCTGCATACAGTCCCGACCTAGCACCATCGGATTACCACATGTCCCGGTCAATGGCGCATTTCCTGACTGGGCGAGACTTTGCTAATGTTGAGGAAGTAGAAGAAGAGTGTCGCGAGTTCTTCGAATCTAAGTCCCAAGAATGGTACCGGAGGGGAATTGAAAACTTGTCAAAAAAATGGATTAAGACCATTCAATACAATGGACTTTATTTTGATTTTTGATTTAATTTAGTTTGTTAAGAATATTAAAAATAAATATCATGTTAAAAAACGAAAATACTTTTGCTCCTACCTAATAATTACGTTTTTCGAAAAATTTTGTCCAAGTACAATACGAATTTTAAGAATCATTAACGAATGAGCCTACAAAATATCCTTAAACAAGAAGATAAGTAATATTTAATTAATCCTATTTAAGTTATTAACTAAATTATTTAAATAATCCAACAATTTATTATAATACAATTTAGTTATTTCATTTCACTCATTTCTTCTCTACATTGTAAAATAGTAATTATAATAATAATTTTACTACCAAATTCACCATAAAATTTTCTCATAGTCTTTTATTGTCAGAAAATTGTTGCATTTCTCAGGAAACTACACAAAGTTCATATTTTTTTTTTATCTTGTGATACTATCCTTAATAAAAAAGCATGTAGGTTGTAGTTATTAAATTGTTTACATAATTTTTGCTGTACTTCAATTCGTAATTTTCACTAAAGAATATACCATTTGGAATATAAAACAATTTACTGGTATTTTACTTTATTTTATATCTTAAAACTTGGCAATGCATTCATTACATTCGGTAGGTGTAATGAATATTCCAGGTATTTTAAACTTTTCGATTGACTTTTAATGGTTTTTCCCTGCAACTTCAAAGCTTTTTTGTGACTGCACATTATCGTGTGGCTACCTAGTTACGCCTTCTTCTTATAATTACGTTCGTTATTAAGAATTTCTTGTTTTAATTACATTTGTTGGTATTTTTGGATGTTTTTTATTAAAACAATGGACACATTTCACCTTAATTTGCTCCGCTTTTCGTTTTGAAACCAAGATCATTGCATTTAAATCCATATGCGAAAAGTTAAAATCACTGTGATCAAAAACGACCACACGACTTATGATTAGAATAATATTCATCAAAAACCAATTTTCGTTTGAAGTTGAACTAGCAATAATTACAATACTTCAAAAAGCTTTTAACCAATAAAGTAAAACATCAGTATTGCCTATATGTCCCTTAAAATTTGCTCAGTAATTAATTTCCTTTTACTTTTAAATCTTGTAAATAATGCCACGCCGTTGCAGTAACCATGGCAACCACTGAAAATTTTAGCCTCTGCTTGAATAAAAGTAAAGTGACTGCTTTAATTAAAAACACGTGCCTCTTCATTAAGTGACTGATGATACCTACATAATTTTGTAAGAATATGCGGCTATTTATAGGTTTTTAATAATTAAAAGACCCAGCACCTCCACCAAATAAATTTTGTTTTATAAATATTATTTTTGTTCTTGCTGTTTTACGTGTACATTGATTATTCACTCTTTTACGAAACTATAGGAGTATTAAAAGCTGCGTCGTCTTTGACTAAATTGTGCTTATTTAAGTTCTAAAGTTTGTAAAAATATGTCTATTTCTGCCTGTTAATCTTCATAACTACGCTAAAATACGACATCCTATTCATATTATACTTCTTATTTATTTTCCGTAGTAGACTGTATATTTTGAACTGGGTAAATTATCTTTCTTTATAAACAAATTCTTACTTTAAAAATTTTACTTCTTAATTTAACAAAGATGAAATCTGTTTTTAAGAAACAAGTTAATAGTTTTTATGCTTGAGTGTAGCTATTTATGAGTAAATTTACAGGGTGATCTACATAAAATTAGACAAATTGTTCCTCTGTCTGAGACCCATTCAGTGATGCTTTAATGTTTTAAAAAAGTTTCATGGCTATACTTGACGGTACAAAAAAATGTTTGCGGAAAAGTTGTTTTTTACTCACTGTAAAATGAAAACTTTAATTGGTTCGATATTGTTTTTGGCACTCTGTTGCTTTATATAGGGACTTTTAATGTTTTTTTTTAAATTTTTTTAAATTTTTAAATATTTTTTTTAAATTTATAAATATTAAAATCAATACATAAACCTTATATTATTGAAAAAAGGAAAAAACATGCTTTTTTGTGAGGTCGTAGCCAACTATGATTTCCATTTAAAATAATGCAAGTTTGTAATTTATCTAAAAATGTAAACAACATTAAAACAAATTAATAAATGTTTTTATTTTACAGTGCTTAAAAATTTCAAAAACTGTTTTACCAAAAATATTTTTGTACCATCAAGTATAATCGCGCTATTAAAGATTTAAAAGAAATGCCCATTTTGATTTTTGTGTATTATCTAGCGTGCCATGGAACATTTTAAGAACATTAAGGCATCACCGAATAGATCTTCGAAAGGGGAACAATTTGTCTTATTTAAACTTCTTTGTAGCTTTTACAGTTTACGATATTCCAATAATGGCCCTGCTATGTTGAACACCCTGTATAAATAAACACACAAATCATAAAAATGAACAAAGCACATCCATTGTTAATCTACTTATATACAGGGTGAGTCATTAGTGGGGGATCGGTCGATTATGGCTAAACCGTTTGAGATAGAAAGTTGATTCAAACGGTACCTACCTATTTCATACAGTTTTTTCTTCCGAACACGATACAAATATTTTTAAATATACAGGGTGAGTCACCTCTCTGGAACCAATAGCAACTTTTATATTTCAAATACAACACCCCATTTTTTATTTAATATTCTTGACCGCCTTCATTTTAGCTTTACATTGATATAAAATACTACAGGTTTTTATGCGGCCTTGTCACTAAAAAAAAATAATTTTTAAAGTTTTTCAAGGTTTAAGTCTTTATTTAAAAAATTCTCCTGAAGTCATTTTTCGAGTTGTAATTTGGTAAGGACATGCATAAAACATTGCTCTATTCGCTCTATACGAAAAAGTTTAAATCACGCATACAGGGTGTTTATAAATAGGTGGCAACTTCCATGATTTTCAAAAGTTCGTAACGTCGTAACTCAATATTTTCAAATGCAAACCGCTGTACTTTTTAATGTCATCGAATTGTCCTTTAAGAGAGCTTCATTTTTTGTTAAGTATGTCCTATACCCAAAACTCATAATTTTCGAGATATTCGACATTTTTTTCTTCTAATCGTTATTGAAGCAAATAGAGTGCCGTGGAAATCGAAAAAACTTTACTAATATCATTTATTTCTTGAATTATTGCATTTCCACAATTAATTTTACTTTACAAGAGCAAATTGATATGGTTTATTCACCATTACACTAATGACTCACCCTGTATAAACCTTTTATTATAAAAGTGGTGTTGGTCCATTTGTTGGAAAAAATTGAGAATACGGATATTTTACTTATAATTGATTGTGAACTTTTTATTTGAAGACAATTTGCACTTTATATTGTCAAATATCCACATGCAATGGCCAACTGATAATGCGTTTGTAAATAACATTGCGTAATCATTTATAATAAAAACGGTTCAAGTCTATTTTCTGTAGTCTAATTAAACATTAGTTAAGCTAACGAGTAGAACCGTGTCATTTTACAATTAAATTTGCCATGTAATAATAAAATCTATGAGTTTATGAAAACATTTACAAGCGTATTGTATTTGCAAAAAGTAAATACATATCTATTAATATTAAAAAATAGTACCTGTTACTTCTTCTTTATAAACAAAACCGTATTGACGCAAAAATTAAAAATTGGTTTAGTGTATTTAAAAAAATATATATACTATAAAATTTATATGCATTTTAATTCATAGAACATGGACAAACTTATTAGATTCTATCATTATTTTTAAATCGACTTACTGCAAAGCTTTTAATATCTCTAAACAAAGATTATCACGGAAACTAACATTTTTATAGTAACATTTTACTTTCAGCTATTAAATAATCATTTTAACTGGCCGTGGCCATGGCGTAAACATATCTTTTTTGTTCCTAGCAAACTGTGACAAATTCTTTTATTTTTATTTTATTTGTGAGATATAATTACATGAATGTTCATGACCTACTGAACTATTTTATTAATAACGGAAGAGGGAATATTTGCCGACCTTAGGTTTTTCTGCCAATCGTTTCACCCTCTTCTCGCATTTCTCATTACACGTGACGCGAAACGTGGGCGAACATTATTGTATATTCGAAACATATTTCGAGGAATTTCCTGATCCGCCTTCGTTTATTACATTTATTCGGGCAAAATTGCCAACAGTTAGTTGCGATTACGCCACAAGCCAAAAATAAAAACCAATTGGGATAAAGACGACCGCTTCGCTATCCGCAATATTACCTTATAATAATTGTAAAACCTATTTTGGCGTGACAGTTGCGTGTAAAACCTTAAAATGGAGCTTGAAAACGAGTTGTCACAAAACATATAAACAAAAACAATATAACACCTCAAGATTGCAAAAATAATACCAATACGAAAGAAAAGAGGTCGACCAAACTGCGAAAATACAGGAGAATTAGTCTGTCGAATACCGCTTATGAAATATACTTACTCTAAAATTGTTGAGACAAGATTAAAAATGCATTACAGACAGAACAATAAAAGAAGAACAGCCTGGTTTTAAAATAAGCAGATCGTGTACAGATAATATTAGGAATGCATAATGCATACGTAAAACACATAATGCATAATAGCCACATTAAAGTCTTCGATACAGCACTGCGTAGTAAAATGTGGAAGATATTACGCAAAAATAAATATCACATCATATAATTAGGGATTACAATTTTACCGATGTTTTCCTTTACTGTGACAGTAAAACCGGTAATCACCGGTAAATCTCAACACATATGATTATTATTTATTTTAACATCATTAATTAACATATTTGTTGATAAAGAATTGGAAAAAACAATAAGAATGCATTTTATAAAGTGCTTTTAAACATATCTACTCTTCCTTCAAGAAAACAGTAAAATAAATAAAATGTTTTTATTTTTTGTTTTCGTTTTTTTTTTGATAGTGACTAATATAATAATAAGCCAAATAAATTTGGACACTAGCAAATAAGATCCAAAATAATACTGCAAGGCTAAACTATAGAATAAGCAAATTCGTTCAATTTCCTAGGTTGCGAAATATCACCATTTGAGGAAAAATATTCAGTAGTAATATACTCGTAACAAGTGCATTGAAAATTATCGATAATTTTTGGTAAATATGCCCGAATGCAAGTTGAGCTGAAGTGCACGAGTGATTTTTTCTGCTTCAACTTGCATGAGTGAAGATTTGTCAAAAATTATTGATTATTTGCAATGCACGAGTTATATTTTGTCAGAAAATTTCCTTCACCTAACCTATCTGTCAAATTAAAATGTTGTTTAATTTAGATAAATTAAAGTATACCTACTACTTACTGCGATTGTTATTATTAATAGATCATTTATAACTGATTTTTAATTCAAGAATTATATTTTAATAAAAATTAATGAACCAAATAGTATTTAGGTACATACATAATCTGTTATGTCAAATTTTACAAGTACTGTCAGAGTGGTGTGTCAGGGGTGTGGTTTAATCTATATTAAAGTAACGTTATTGGTCGCCGACATCTGTCAAAAAATTATCAAGACCAAAATACCTTATTCCCTCTCCAAATTTATATTTTCCACCAATCAAAAACTCAGATTTCTTAGAAACGACCAATAAACGTATGAAAATCTGTTAATTGCGAAAAGTAAATGATCAGTGTATGATTATGTTTATTGGCCGTTTAAAGGAAATCTGAGTTTGTTATTGGTCGAAAACGCAAATTTGACAGGAGGATCAACTCCTGGCAGAGGAATGTAAAATTATTACCGTGTAATATTGCTCCTATTGGTAGTCTCTAAAAGATTTAAGATTAGTGATTGGTTGAAAACGCAAATTTGACAGGTGAAGGGAATTTTCGAAACAAAATCGAAAAAGTTTTAATTATATTAACGGAACAATCAGTCGAACATTAATTTTTACTTTTAGTAACCCTTACCTTGTTTTTTTGCATTAAGTCATTTAAAATCTTATTACTGCGTAATATCAGATTACTATTAAATCACATGTAGCATCACTTCGGTAGAAGCTTGGCCTGACATTGCTCTTATTAAAAAACCACAATTATCATATTTTAAATGATATTTTGACCCATAAAAGTATTTTTTGTCGAAAAGAAACATATTTGTCCTTACAACATCGAAGACTTCAGTATCATTTCAGTATCAAATAAAGTACCGATTTCTACACCTCTAACTTTAAAAACTATGCTTGTAAAATTATTAATCTATCTCTGTACTACATTTTCATTTTGGGAACATGTAAGATAAAGTGTAATATAGCTCAATTAATATTTAAAAAATCGCAGCCTTATTATATTTCACCTTCGAATTACATCAGATCATTTTGCATACGCCATCAATATTCATATCATTAGTTATGTTTATACACATAGAACTACCAATATTTGCTAAAACTGTCAATTGGAGTATCATTATCCGAACTTTTAATGATTAACTCGAGATATCCCAGGAGAGGGCAAACATTTTTCTTTATTTGTATGTATAATTTAGGATGATTAATAAAAGATTAGGATTTTTATAGATCGCATGAATGTAAATTGAAGGTGTTTGTAGTAATATTTATTTTTAAATAAAGTAACGGCAAGGGATAGAAACATTAAATGGAAAGACTGAAAAAACTACCACAAGATAGAAAAACATGGAAAAAAAGTCATCACAACACAACTCAACACTCCTACACCTAACTACTCATGAGTAAATAATAATAATAATAATAAATATACTAAAAAATAAGGACAGGAAAGGTAATTGTCCTAAACATGTAAAACTTTTTGCACGTAAATGCCCACAAAACTAAAGATTTTTTATTTTACTCCTAAATATTTTATAATGTATTAGCGTAAAATAAATGTTTGTTGTAAATAATCTTTTTGTTCTTGATTCTAGTTTAAAAACATTCACAAACAGAATACATATGGCACACCAATTATCTTTTATTAATCTCTTGTATCATTTCCACTATCCAATTTTATTGAACCAGTTGTTCTCAAACTTGTTGTTCACCTGCCTTTTGCAAATAATGTTAATCTTGTGGGCTCACAGTCTAAATGTTAATTCTGCTGAAGAAAGCGAATATCACCAATAATAGCGATACAATTATTGTGAAGAATAAAATAGTGACTAAAATGTTGTCAAAATTCTTCGTAAAGCATTACTAAATAGAAGTGTTTTTTTAATAGTCTTACTTCGATTCTTAATCCCTAAAATCATTAAAGTACTGCCAATGTAGTACGTGTTAAGTGTACTTTGTTGTGTAAATTTCGTATGGCAAACATTTTTTATTATTCAAGAATATTGTTTTAAGTGGAAGCTTTTTGTAGTTATTATAAAAAATTCTTTAATAGAGATGTTACATGAATAAAAAAACACCTCCACGAGTTATTCTTTTAGTTTGGGATTCCCTGATGTAATTGCATAGACATGTCTTGCATTCAACCGATATCCCGATTTTTTAACGCTTCAAAAAATGCATGATAATCCTATTGAAATTAAAGCCAAAAAACTCCGCATATTGGTCTAAATTTTAGTAATGTAAAATTGCGTTTATTTGTGTTTTTGTTTTTAATAGAACGCCCCTTTATCAGCTATAATTGTTTTGGACTCATTATGTCGGATTAAAACTTCCAAGCAAATTTAAAATAATTAATTGCAAGGTTTACAAAGTTCAGCGTTTTTCCGATTGGAAATTGTACTCGTTATTATATTTTGAGTTTGAACATATAGACATTTTTAATACAAGAGAGTTATTGACAGCGGTGAAATGGCTGTAAAATTCGTAAGTGGGTTATTATAAGTTGCCTATCAAAAGTTTATATGCTTTAAAACATTTGTAATCCTCAAATTTTAAAGTAATAAAGCTAATTCTTATTATTAACTAGATAAATTTTAAGAAAAGCAAAGTTGTAAAATCGTGCCATTATACAATTAAATTCGCCATGTTGAACAAAAATCTACGAGTTTATAAAATTATTAAGCACAATGTAATTTACAAAAAGTAAATATTTATCGAGATCAAATAATGGTATTTTGTTTTAAGTTCTTATTTATTAACAAAATCTGACTAAACCGTAGCGGAATTCTAGTGAAATTGTAATCGAAATCATTAAAATTTGTTGATTAAGAGGGTGGTCCACATAGAAGGGCCACTATTGGGATCTCGTAAACGGTAAGAGCTACAAAGAAGTTTAAATTGGACAAATTGTTCCCCTTTCCGATACCTATTCAGTAATGCTTTAATATTGTAAAAAAGCTCCATGGCACGCTAGATAATAAATAAAAATCAAAATGAGTGTTTTTTTTTAATCGTTTATAACTCGGTTATACTTGATGGTACAAAAATATTTTTGGAGAAAAAATTAGAGATTTTTATACGCACTGTAAAATGAAAACATTTATTTTTTTCAATATTGTTATAATAAACGGTCCATTTGTTCAGTCTTTGCAGGGCTTATAATAAAAGTGATGACACAAGTTTATTAAATTATTAAAGTTTATGTAACAATTTTTTTGAAATATTTTAGTGTACACTTACGAACAACTGTGTAGGTATATTATGTGAATTATTAAATGTGAGTATATGAATGTTGTAAACTTCAATATCTATGCAACCAAACATGCAAGTTTCTTCAAGAAAAAGCTTTGAAGAGATTAAAAAATAAATACAAACAATGTTCATTATTATATTTATAAAATATTGTTGTATTAAATATGTTATGAAAATTGTACAAATAAATTTGAACATAATTAAAAAATATATACATGTAACATTTTTTACCTCTATTTATTTTTACAAAAATACGAGGGAAAAATACCGATAATCCTTGCATAACAAGGTAGTTAGGTTCCTTTAAAATCTTGTGTAGGGCCTAAAGCGTAGAGTGTTATACATATACAGGAGTACAGGACTAAGAACCAGGACAAAAAGGGAAGTTGTGTTCCAGAAATCTAACAAACAGAATGCATGTTAGTGGCCATTGAGTATTTTTCCCAGATTTTTGCTTTTGGTAACAATAAAAAAAATACGATAGTTTTCCAATATTTTATTTGTATATATGGCTGGCTATCAATTCACTAAAAAATATAAATGTTAAAAACTTACATACATCATAATTGCAAAATTTTCCCAACACAAAAATATAGTATTACCCTGTTATTTCCACAACTTTTTAATCGCATTATAGTAAACCCGTATTAGATGTAAGCAACTTTCAAAATGTCTTAAAAAATTATAACAATTACAAGTAAAACCCACATTTAAAAATCAAAATGTTCTTTTAATTGTTTTTACAAACGTTTGTATAATTTGATTAACTAACGAATCTAAACTAAAATACGTACAAAAAACTTATTTGAATTTTTAATGTTGGTTTTGTAAACACAATTAAAAGTTGGTTACAAAGTAAAAATACTTTTTACAGATGCTTTTTATAACCTGACCAATTTTTTTGGGTCTAGAAACATCGTTTTTTGTACGTAAATAAGTATTTAATTAATTGTGGGAAGTATTTCTCGAACAGGTACAAATCTAATTATAATATTTTTTTCTTGTAGCAAGATGGCCCAGTGAATGAAGATGTTTTATTATAATTAAACACTTACTGATTCTGTTTCGTTTTGTTTTATTTTTAGTGCCGCCCACTCCACATCCGATCAAAAATATTAGACTTTCGACTGAACACAATTCCACTTTGCTGAAAAGTAAGATTGAGAACAATATTAATATTGCAAGTTCCAGAAATACTACGACATTATGGGTAAGTGCTTAATTAAAAATACTTCAAATAATATCTTAAATTCAGTATTATTCTAACATCTTTAAATATAATAGTACATAACTGAAAACTTTTGTACAAATTAATAAATTTGCACCGTAAAAGCAATACAGAAATGAAATTTTCAAATCAATATTATGAAAACTGCCCATCATATAGTTAAAACTAGATTATAGAATTTGTGACACAAGAACTATTCTTTCTAAAAGCACGTTTATTTGTTTTGCGATTTGCTAATTTTTTGTTTTTAATAGGAATTTTGTGATTAAAAAAATTAAGTTGTATTTTATTTAATCATTTTCGGTAATAAAGTTTTTTATCCCGATTGTAAAACGGCTTTTAAAGTAGAGTTTTTAAAAAATATATTTTTCAAAGTATTTGAGATTAGCTCGGTTAAAAGTTTATTTAATTTTAAAAAAATGGTAAACGAAATATGAAAGCATGCCGGTAAACCTTTCGTTACAAAAATGTGTTTGCAACGGCTGTCAATTCCAAAACAAATTTCAGTGGAACGAACAAAAATTAACTATTTGATTAAGTACTTGAATATTGGCTTCGAATCATTGTTTTCATTTAAACTATGTTCATAAATACATGTAAAAATATGTACCTACAATACAAATAATCAGTTGGGATTTATTTGTTTCCATGAAACAAATTTATATTGTATTACAATGAATTTACTGATAATTTCAAAAACTAATTCTTTGAGACGCACTTTATGTTACAATAAATAAGAGCTTATAAAATATGTGGGATTATTAAAAAAGATATTTGAGAAAACTACATTCAAACTTTTGTGAATTTGCTTTTAAATTTTAAACACGCTATGCAAGGTATCATTACGATAACACTTTGTGTTTTGCAGTTGTATTTACTTGGTTCTTTTCCCATTTACTTTGAAAACTGTGTCTGATTTCAACAGATGGGTTTTTGGAAACCACTGCATCAGCTAAATTTTTGTAAACATTGAAATAAATTAGCAAACAAAATCCGAAAAAGCAAATAACCATGGTAATTCAGAAGAGAATATTATGAATTTAAAAGTTAAAAGTTGTGTTAATTTAAAAATTGAGCACCCTGTAACATAATTGTAAGAATTATACAAACTTTGACATACAATTTATGAATTTCAGCGTTTTATAAACACTACAACCTGCTTAGATGATTAAATGGATCAGTTATTAGGAAAGCGGTGTAAGACCATTTTATTCTTCAAGCTTTCGCGGCAGTTATCCAATTTTATAGTCTTAGTTCCCGGATTTGGACCCGCGTCTTCTTTGGTTTCGTGTTGACGTGTCCATTTTGACCGATTTTATTTTTTCCGGGAAATACTTATTGTCCCGGGAAATCCAGAGACATTTAAAATCTGTTATTTTCGTTTATTTTGTGTTAAAATCTTTGTAAAACTGTGATAATTTCATCAATATCAGAAATATCAGAAATTGTAATAAATATCTTAACTAACATTTAATTATAAAAAAACTTTATTCTTATTTAAAAATAGTTTTTCTGGTTTGGAATAACAAATTTTGTACACCCATAGTATGCGTCAAGAAGCCCGGTCTCCATGACAAAGTTTTTATCATCAAAATACGTTAACTGTTCTTCTTTTGTACTCTGGTAATGTTAGGCATAATACGTGCAGCTTATGAATGAAATTTTATTGATAAAAACGATGTCTCTTTTCTGCTAAATGCTCTCAAAACAATTCCACCTATAGCAATAGAAACTGAGAAAGCATTTTATGCGGTTTAGACTTTCTGTTAATAAATTAAGAATAAAAGTAAGTGACCGAAGCATAGATCAACTTCAATCATATTACAAAAATTCATTGTAAAAATCATATGATTGTGTTCAAATAATATTGCAATAGCAAAGGTAATATTTCCCAAATGTATGTTTCTCTCGCCAATATTATTTTATTATTTACTTATAATAATCATGGAGCGAAATGTATTACATATATGATTTGGAGTTGTTTTTAAGTAATAAACCGCTCCTTTTGTTTCTAGGTTATTTACTTCAAAATATTGACTTAATTTATTACGTCCTGGGATCTCGGAAAATTCCGGGAAGAAGACCGTTTTCTTCCTGGAATCCCGGGACAACAAATATATCAAATATGAGAAACCCTAGTGTCAACCATATCTTTTTCAAAACGACGAGTCGTTTCTTACTATTACTTGAATATCCTGTTAAATATAATTTTTTTAAATAAGTGTACAACAAGTTTTATATTTATGTGAAAATTTAAAGAAGCCAAAATTATTATTTTACATACAGTAGGGCCTAGTGACTAGGCGATCAATGTGCAACAAAAGTTTTTCGACAAAACATTTTAAAGAATAAGGTCTTGACATTGATATACATGTCGAGAACAAGATTTAAAATAATCTGAAAATCTCGTTTGTTTAAAAACATGTTTTACGATATCTTCGTCATTATTGTCACTATTAGAATCAAGTAATATATTTTTGAAATCAGACGAAATAGTTCTAGCCAATTTATAAAAATCAAATATGAACGCTTAAGAAGTTGGACATTTTTTTAGAAAATGTTGATAGAACCATAAAATGCAAGGGTTTGATACAAGAAATATTTAAAATTTTCATCAAATTTTAGTCAACAAAAACGAAATGTCAATTCGTCAAATTTTTCTAGTTCTTTTAAAAGATATCTTAAATCTAATTAAAAAACTTTTGCTCTAGCTTCTATAATAAGTGAGATCCTTATTTTGCAACTCAAATTACAATTAGCCTGTAAAACAGTTTACAGATTTCTGTAAAAAATTCATTGTTCAAAATATTTTTAGACATATGTTCACCAATAAATAAAAAAACTAAATATAATGATTTTGTATATACTTAACTCAAGATTCCAAATCCAATCCCAATTTTATTTTTAAAACACGTAAGATTACGTTTTTTGAAAAATTGTACTTGAAATTAGTTGTTTGGCATTGCAATCAAAAAATACGTTGCGATTTGGTGGAAGTAAAAAAAATCTTAATTAATTTTTCTTGCACTTCTCCTTAAGTAATAAAATGACACTAATTTAAAAAATTTAAAAATCAACGTTTAAAATAAGTACCACGTTTTGGGTATTTAATAGAGTACTAATTTAAAATATTATACTTGATTTTTAAAGCTCTTCTTATTTTTCAGCAGCAACCCCCAGAACCATCTTTATCAGATCTAGCAGTAAGCAACACAAGTCTAATAGTGTTAGGTTCCACAATCACAACTTTTATGCTATTAATATTCGTCGTCTGCTGGTGGAGGCGAAAAAATGGAGGCTGTTTGTCTACCAGTAAAAACTCGTGCTCGGTGAGTAAGATTAACTACAGTTTACACTGAAAATTAGTTTTTCGATTAATATTCCAACTGAGAAGAAAAAGTAAACTAAATCTAAATTTATAATTGAAAATTATTGTGATGATGAATAAATTATATAGTTTGTAATATCCAATTTGTCGTCTGGGGTAAAATTGTGAGGACATTTATAGAAATTAAGGCAAACTTAAGTTAATTATTATAATTTTGATTAATCGTTATGCTTGGATATTGTGACTGGTTGTTTAGCATCGTTGCTTGAAACCGCATAAATAAAAGTTAAATGAATTACTTTGAGGTGACTGAAACGAGGTTTTTGAACTTGCAATTATGCGTAACGTAATCAAAATCAACGGTTATTGTACATGATGATTCCAAATTTACCTAACCTTTAATGCTAATGTTAATTAATAAATTAGTTATCAACAAATTAATACATATACAGAATGGTCCACATAGAAGAGCCACTATTGGGATCTCGTTAACGGTAAAAGCTACAAAGGTTTAAGTTAAGAAAAATTGTTTTCCTTTCTAAGACCTATTCAGTGATGCTTTAATGTTTCAAAAAAGTTCCATGGCACGCTAGATAATAAACAAAAATCAAAATGAGCATTATTTTAAATCATTAATAACTCGGTTATACTTGACGGTGCAAAAATATTTTTGGAAAAATGTAGGTTTTTAATCGCACTGTAAAATGAAGACATCCATTTCAATATTGTTTACATTCATGGCACCCTATAGCTTCATAGAGACTTTTTGATGAATTTAATTTTTTTTAAGCCCCAGTATCAAAATAACATTCAGTATTTTATAGAATTGAAATGGTAGGCTTTGAAAACAATTTTTAAAAAATGTTCAGAGTAATACGTTTTATTTCAATTTAACTTTTAAAAGTGAGCAAAGAGATTATACATCTACAAAAAAAAAAACATCTTTGTAAACAAAAACGTCTTAAATTTCACATGAAATCCCACATATTATACAATAATTAACGTAAACAATTTTTAATTAAAGCGTATATTTCTTAAAATTACAAATCATTTTTGATTACTTTCATGGAATTTTTTTCACATCTCATTGCTTTTAACATTATTATTCACTGAATCTTATAGTAGTAAAAAGAAAATTTCCGCCTATCGTTTCCCATTTCCCATATTAACATTGTATAACAAAATTACTAGCAAGCAACTTCACAATTAAATTCCTGAATAAATAGAATTTAATTTATTACAGTGCACAAGGTCTCTGCTGTTTTAATTGAAATCGAAAGATATTTTTGGAGCTGTATTACATTACAAATCATCAAATTTTTCTAAATAAGGACAGAGTTTGCAGCCAATTGTTACACATTTTACCGTAAAATATTGCGTTGATCGATAATACAACAAGCATCTTATTAATACGAGTAAATACATGAAGAGCTCTACAAAATTCATTCATTTTTATTCATCTTATTAAATAAAATATATTATTAGCAGACGTATGTTTGTAACATGAACATGTTCTCTTGTAATTATTCTAATTTGCTTTCTCTATCAACTTCACCGAGCTGCCCATATCGAGTAGATAAAAAAAAAGTTATATCAAAGGTTCCTTATATCTCGACATTTCATATTTATTATCCCTATGAACCAGATCTCACGGCCTTATATTCCATCTCAACTAAAAAAATGGAAGCATATACATTTAGTTTAAGTAATGAAGTCTTTGATATTATAGGGGTCAAATTTTAAAAGACATGAAGATAATTTACATAATTATTATTAGCTGGGCCAACTTTTTCAGAGGAATTAAATGTATACATGCGCTTCTGAGTTACATCTTAAAAATTAAATATGTAATTTAAGTTCTCATGACATTTTTATTTCTTGAAATATTAAAAAACGGTAATGAGTTTTTTGTTGCAATCTTACATGGAATGCAGCATCATAATCAGATTAAATGTATCTTGGTTTGTTATTGATTTGTGATTTAACTGAATGTCTTCAAATATAAGCCACACTTGGCCATGACAAAATTAAATTTTAGTTTTTGCCTGTAATTTGGAAACTGATGTAAATTCTCATTTTGATTTTCACCGTTTCAATCATCTTAAAATAAAATTGTATGTGTTGTATATTAAATCAAATTTTTTGTAATCACATCAAATTGGGGACACCCTATACAAAATTATTACTGTAATTTCCTGTTTATTAAGACGCATGGGCGTGTAGGACCACCTCTTTTTCCATGGACTTTTTAGGGGGAAATCAGTACATTGCACATAATTTTTAAGAATTGTGTTTATAAAATTATAATCTACCAAGGAAAAAACATTACAGTTACACAGGGTTTTAACCGTTATTCTCCAAACCTAGAAAAATGACATCTTCGGAACTGAATGAAGAACCTTTATTCTGTATCAAAAAGTCATTAGTGTTTTCAGACAATAAATTTTTCATAGGACCATAAAGAGTATAATTTTTTTTTTAAATCGAGTTTTAAAATTGGCAAAAGTTATTTTGGCCGATTAATCGAATTTATTAAACATAATTATGTCAGTAAATTGGTTAATAGCAATAGTTTTTTGTAAATTTTCACTGTTGTTCTAATTTTAAGTGTGTGTCTGCTAATATGGCTATTTATTGGTATAAAAAACTCAAAAAATGAACAACAGGGAAACGACCATGGAACTAAAATAGAGTTTTGTGTAGGAAGGGACACTAAACATTTTTATTGCAAAAATACACAAACTTATAGACTCTGAATAAGTAATGCTCAATCATTCTTTTCAATTTTGTAAATAAATGTAACTACCTAATTTAAAAATATCGGGTAAAATAAAATTATCGAATTTCTTAAATACGACGTAACAAATTTGTTTATATTTATTTGTATTTTCTTCTTGAATGAAGTAAGGTATTCTTTAATATTTGTCAAAGCAATTTCCATTGTGTTGTAAGTTGTGAGATAATTTTACTTGTTGTTTGTGTTCCACTTTCAACGTCAAAACAGGACAAAAATGCGTCTCTTTTATTGATCAATCAGTGTTATTACTTCAGGCAATTTTTTAGGTAAACGCCTGTAAAACATTACACAATTCCAACGCGTGCAAAATAAATTTAAAACAAAATTCCGTAATAAAATATGTTTGATGCTTTTCATCGCTGTATACAAATTCCGCACGCCTGCTTACATTCCATTCGTTTCTGTTTTAAAAATTTACCACTTTTTTAAAACGCTATAATAAAAAACTTTGGTAAAAGGTTTTTTTTCACAGAGTACAACAAACTTTCCAAATTTTCGAGACATAGAAAAATGCACGCTCCGTTTAGTTTTAATCTACAAATACTTATCGTATTGATCACTTTACCAACATAAGAAAATGTTGAACTTTACAAGAGTTATTATACAGAATGTTGAAATATATAATTTACTAGTACTCAGCCAAAATTTGTTTTCCTGAATAAGGACAAGAAACCGTCTTTCTAGACTAGTTTAAAACAACAGGTAACCGATATGTTTTGCTTAAAATGCTGAAATTTAACCTTAAGAAATTTCTAGTTTAGATTAAAAAAACAAAACAGGAACCAATAATCACTAATTGAAATTGACACACTTTTAAATTCACTATTTTTTTATATAAATAAGTTTAAATTACGTAAATTTAATTTTTAATCTAATGCTTTATTATGAGATTTTGAACTAATCAAATGTTTCCTCGTTTAAACGAAAATACAGGCTCATATGATAGCTTTACATTTTGTTCTAATGCATTAATGCATTCCTTGCAAATTGCTTGTTATTCTACAGATTACTGATTGGTGTTATCAAATGTAGGGCGAATTCGATTAATACGAAACAAATTAGGGATAAAACATAAAATCTAATACAAAAATAGCGCAAATATTAGGCTATCGAAACATGCAAGTAAATAATTCTTAATAAATCTTCACGGTTGATTCTTTTAATTTGTAATTTGGTGAATAAATGAACACACTTCTTGTAAAATGCTCCAGATTTGCGCATTTTCTAAGATTAAGATGTAGTAACTACTGATTTTCCATTAATATTACTTGCTTCGTCCCACTACCAACATTTCCTATATAAAAAGTCAAACCTTATTTTCACTCTGTCTTTATCTATCAACAATGTACTTAATTTATAACTTAACAAAATTTTGTTAACTTATACCCGGTACCAAGCAAATTTTGTCTCACGCATTTTTCAGATCATTAGTACCAGCTGAGATATTCAGGTGGCCTGTTTTAAGCATCTCACCCGGTATAATAACTTTTTAATTCTTTTTTCTAACTAAAGTAGTTAGTTCATAAAAATTTGTTGTATTTAAGTACTTTATTAATTGTACTGTCTATTTGAATATTAAGTTTTTCTAAAAATACATATTTCAAGAAATGTGAAATTTCACTTATTTTTTGAGTTGAAATTTAAGAAGAAGGGTAAAATATCACCTTAAAAAAATATTTTAACGTTGCCTTTTTAAGGCTTCATAACCTTCTAAGCCTTTTTGTGCAGAAACCAGTTAAAAATTATCGTTCTATTTTAGTCATTATTAAATCAGTATTCTTTTATCTTTTATATCCTGCTGTATCTTAAAGAATTCTTGATATATTAAAGAGCGAATGATTTTAAATCTCTTAAGGGAACCGTAGCTACCCAGACAAATGTTTTATAACATACGTTTATAACAACTTTTTGTCTCAAAATCATCTTTTTGGCTTATGAATCAAATCAAATTTTAAGGTTTGTTTCATTCACTATAAATCACTCTGTATTCTTGGTTAAAATCAATAACTTTTTCCTGATTCTTTTTTTTCTTCTTCCTCTTCCTCTTCCTCTTCCTCTTCCTCTACCTCTTCCTCTTCCTCTTCCTCTTCCTCTTCCTCTTCCTCTTCCTCTTCCTCTTCCTCTTCCTCTTCCTCTTCCTCTTCCTCTTCCTCTTCCTCTTCCTCTTCCTCTTCCTCTTCCTCTTCCTCTTCCTCTTCTTCTTTTTCTTCTTCTTCTTCTTCAACTACTTTTGCATTTTCAGGCGAACGGGATTTCGTGTTCGGGGTTCATTTCTTCTGTCTTTTGCTAGTATTCTCACTTCCTCTACTGTTTTTCTTTTTTCTAACCTAGTCTATCCATTTTCTTCTTGGTCTCCCTATTTGCTTTTTGGCTGGTTTTCCAATTTCCATTATTTTTCTTCTGTCAGGTTTCATTCTTACTAATTGACCACACCAGTGTAGTTATTTCTTTTTTTTTTTCATATATGGTTCTTGTTCTGTTACTTCTCTAATGTTTTCGTTTTTTATCCTGTTCCATTTAGTTTTCCCCGCAATTTTTCTCAGTTGTTTCATTTCTATGGTGTTCATTTTAGCTTCGTCTTTTTTCCATGCATCCAATGTTCGGATGCGTAGGTTATTGTTGGTAATGTTATCATATTATGGATTTTCATATTCACCTTTATGTCAATATACGAGGGCGTATTGAAAAGTAAGGTCTCCAACGATGCCATTTCCGAACGCGAGTTGCTAGGCGAAATTTGACAGCGCTGCATTTCTTGGTTCACCCACCACAGTGTAAAACCATCCGCGAGACCTTGGAATGCTAGGTCGCTGCGTAGCAGCCGTTGAGGATGGGGCTCCCGCTTAGCTCGCCCGCCAGGTGCGAACTGCGCTCAGTCATTCGATTTTTGAATGCAAAAAAGGTCTCTCCGATAGACATTCATCGCCAGTTAGTGGAAGTATACGGTGCGAATTGTATGGACATAAAAAACGTGCGGAAGTGGTGCCGGGAGTTTTCTGAGGGCCGGGAAAACGTCCACGATGAGCAGTGGTCGGGGCGGCCGAGTTTGCCGGAATCAACGGCAGCTCGAATCGACGAGATGGTGCGCAATAACCGGAGAATAACCCTTCATGAGAAGTAGCCACACTCTTCATTATGACCTTCCCTTATCCCGTACACTTCCACTAACTGGCGATGAATGTCTATCGGAGAAACCTTTTTTGCATTCAAAAATCGAATGACTGAGCGCAGTTCGCACCTGGCGGGCGAGCTAGGCGGAAGCCGTATCCTAAACGACTGCTACGCAGCGATTGAGCGTCCCAAGGTCTCGCGAATGGTTCTACACTGTGGTGGAGGAACCAAGGAATGCAGCGCTGTTGTCAAATTTCGCCTAGCAAGTCGCGTTCGGAAATGGCATCGTTGGAGACCTTACTTTTCAATACGCCCTCGTATTTATGTCCTAGTATTATTTTGTTTAATAAGTAATATATTTTTGTTGATTTGTTCGCTCGATTTGTTAATTCTGCATCTATTTTTCCAAGTATTCGTATGTTGTTACTCTTTTCAGCATGCTGTTTTTACTTTTTTTTTTCTGAATATCTTTTTGTTTTTCATTAACAATCATAGTTATTTTTAAATTTATGTTCACTTCCATTTTCATATCCTCAAATTCTTCGGTCCATGCGTTTATTTTTATTATTTGCTATTACTATTAGTACCATTCATCTACGTATAATAGTCTACTCAATTAAATTAGTTCCAGATTTTTGCATCCAATACCAGTCAGTGTTTAGTTGTTTGTGTTTTTCTTTAATACGTTTAACAATCTTGTCTATATCAAAGTTTCCTTATTGTTTAATTTAGAATATAAAATTTGCTATTTTAAGGATGCTTTAACATTATAATACCTATTAGAAGCGACTGCTAAAAATACGCATGTTTGAAAAATCGAATATAGAAAACGTCGCAAAAATGTCATCAACATGATAAATTTGATTTCCTGTCTTATAAATTAAATTTATTTCAAACATACTTTAAGTTTAAAGTAGTATAACATTTAAAATTGTCACGTTTTTAATTTCGAATAAAAAAGTCAAATTTAAATATAGTAAAATGAGATTAGCTATAATTTTTTTACTGTCCAAATCCGTTATTGTGCCATACGAATTTAAAATTAAATGTGCTATTAACAGTCGTATTGCAAAATTCAATAAACATACTAATTCTCAAATAAACTAAACGTGCCGGCAACCGAAAACTCAAATATTGCAATTGAATATACTATTTACATTTTGATATTGCAACTAAAACTATTTGTTTAAAATTAATTTAGTTGAAAATTAAATTGAGTTTATTATTGTTTATTTTGATGTCAATTTTATCTTAAATTTCGTATTTATTTAATGTATATATTTTTTAAACTGAACTCTAGATAAATTGTAAAAAAATGCAGACAAATTCTATCGGTATAAGTAGCAAAACGTCACTAATAAACTTTTGTCTATGTTATCTAATAAGTAATATATTTAGGTTTTTCACGAAGATGTGTTAACTATTAGATACTTTCAATCTTAAACACACAAAATTCAACACAATTATTGTAATAGAGGTAATTTTGTTACAGTAATTATTGAAATTGACTTATGAATCAAAATGTCTGTATAAAAATGTTAAAATTTGACACACAATATCTAATTTTCCTTTAGTAATACCATAATATAAGTGGATCTTTACAGTCTAAACACCATGCCAATTTGACACCGTACTTTTTACTGTATAATTGTACTTGCTTGAATTTTTTATGCCATTATTTATTTTCGAAATGTAGTATTTCTTTTGTTTACTGTGCGTTTTAAGTCAATGTGTAAATCGTGACGTTGATTGCACTTTTTATTTTTTCAGCCATCACCATCTCCGTTGGTATTAAAAAGGAGCTTACTTGTGCCTGAAAGATACGCTCCAAATCCCCAATATTCCGCATGCTCAGGAACAAGTGTCCCGGTTCTGCGTCGAGAGACTTTGAAGTTTTTAAATGAAATAGGAGAAGGATGTTTCGGAAAAGTATTCAAAGGTTCGTATCGTTTTTATGTTATTATTGTCGTTACGTCGTTGTCAATATAAGTATAATATGTCATGTTGTGGTTATCTCCTTACCCCATTTAGTGAAATATTATATTCAGGTATCAGGTGTAAACAAAATGGTACTCACCCCATATTTTCTCTTACATATTTTTTTTTAGGCTACATTTATTATATTTATTAAATCGTTGTACATGAAGACTTCGCTATTTCAAAGTAATTGTAAAATAATTTTAAGCACTTTTTTGCATGTATTATACTACTCTGCAATTTATTTCTTGGAAATTTTATTGAACGTGTAGAACAGGGCCGGCTTTTTGTCACAGGACACAGACAATACGTTAAAATGCCTTCAAGGCATAGAAACTAATTAGGTTACATACATACGTCACTTCTCCGCACTTAGTTCCCAATTTTTTTACTTGGTAATGTTCTTTCTCTATTCCTCTCGTTATCATTGCTTCTTGTATACCTTGTGTTCAGCGTTTTATAGAACTCCGTATTTTCTGTTTCTCAGATGGTATTCATTGCAGTATATATTTGGCCAACGATCTTCTATTACCTCCTTGACGTATCAATTGCTATTTTCAGTCTCATCAAATTGTTTTTTCAACATATTTTTGTTTTCTAATATGGTCATTTAGTACTCTATCTATCCATCCATGTTAAGCCTGCACTTCCCCTCTTTATCTCTTTATGTCTTTCCCAAAGTCCCTAACCCCATTCCATTCAATCGCTGTTTTTACAGCAGGTTTTTTTTATCAATTTAAGTTTCTCTTGGTCTTATCCTTCGCCTTTTTCCCAGTTCTAGCTCCATACTTGTATTTTTTTATACACTTCTCGTCTTCTATTCGATGTACCTGTTCTCGAATTAACATAATATTGAAAATTCCTTCTATACACAATATAAATTTTTGATGATTACGTTTCGGAAAAATCTATGTGTTTTGGTGTTCAACTTTAAGTGGTGGCCCACAACATGGATGGACATTTAGATCAATATAAATACTTGGAATATATTTACACAACGGTTCAAAAGTTCTAAGAGGTCAAAATATACCTTAAGCGTGCTTTTTATGATTAAGTGAAAATTCTAGAGTAGAAAATTCATGACGATAAATTCGGAAAAACGTTTTTACTTGTACCTACAAGGTAACCAACTAAATTAACCCCAAATCTAGCCTAAATGTTCTGATTGTATTCGATTACATGTTCATTGTTTTAAATTTTCTCTACAATACCATTATTATTAATATCTTAAACGAAATGGTGCAATCATTAATAACACTTGAATGTTATTTTGGCTGTGAAAAGTAACCGATTTGTCCATTTGTCGACCTCACTACGGTACTGTTCTTTTATCTTACATAAGTTATGATTGTTATTCATGCTTCTATATTTGGTTGTCCTCGTATTTTCTATTTCCATTCATTCATTGCAAATGAAAAAACAGAATGCAAAACTAGTGAAATGTGAATCGTCTCCAAAAATGGATTTACAAAACACGTGGAATAAATTTTAAATGCTTTTTAATATCGCCTTCATAAGAAAATTGCGTTTTAGTCTCATAAACATTTCACAGACAATTTTCTCGCAAGAATTCGTTTCAGGAATGCAAGACATTTACAAAGATATTTATTTTTTGTAAAAAAATAATGCGGAATGGATCGATGTAATAGCATTAACGAAAGTAAGTTCTTGTGAAGTAGAGTTAATTATGAACGAATTCCCATGAAACTATTTGTCAGCATGAAAAAGTTTATGAAAAGAGGTGATAATGCCTAAAACCCAGAGGTTTAAATTAAAATGTTAAAAATTCGGTAATCGTTTTGAAATAATGCAAATATACTTTTAATTTTCACCGCTTACCTAATTTTAAAATGTTGATCAAGTGAGAGCAAAATTCTACACACCTACAGGATCTCTTAAACGTATGAGCTTTATGGCTTGAAAATTATTCAATTTTTAAGAAAGGCACTTAATTTAAGAGGTGACTTTTGTACAAGACTAAAAAGACGTCAAATATGTTAACAAATTTGATTTATATCCCAGGGGGATCTTCATTCGTACTCTTGATGATTTGTTTTTCAAGTTGTGAATCGGCGGCATGACCTCCAGTTACAAGGTATTCTGTTTTTTCATTATTGGTGTTTAAGCCCCACATCTGATATTCCTCGTTAAATTTTCTGAGCATGTCTTCTGCCAATACTAGTTGGTCATCAGCAAAAAATAATGTGTACAGTTTATTATGTCCTAGGTCGATGCCCATGCTCCTACATTTTTTGTTCCAGTTTTCTTAAGCTGCGTTCACATAAAAAAGTATTGCATTGTATTGTATTGTATTGCAAGGTGCCTGCAAGAGTAGCGTTTACATAGAGGTGTTATAGTGGCAGCGCCAGCTACTTGTACACTAATGGTGATTCCCACTGCGCATACGCAGGGTTAATCCGTAGATCACTGTGATTGGTTCTTGTTATGGGGTATTGCAAGAAGCTTGGAGTTTGCAAGGTCTGGGAACGCGGCTTGCAAGGCAATTCCACTACTTTGCTTATGTGAACGCTAGCATTTGATATTCGTATACTTAAACTTTGCTTACGCTACAATACAATACAATACTTTTCTATGTGAACGCAGTTTTAGGCTCCGCTTATAATAATATATATCTTAAATAAAGTGACGGAGCCCATGCAATTTTATTCGATATTATATTTCCCACCTTCACGTAGCTGGTCATATTACTATACAATTTCTTTACTGCCTGTATCTGTGTATAACTAGTACCTTTATTTTTCATAACTTCCCATAGCCTAACCAGGTACACCGTATCATAGGCTCTCTGCAAATCCACAAAAACCACATGTGTTTCTAAATTATAAGCTAATCTTTTTTGTTTTTTCAATAACTTGCTTTGGACAGAAAATATTGTCTATGTAAGAGCGTCCTTGTCGGAATTCACATTGTTCTTCGTCTTATCCAAATTTGTATGAAAAATAACTCATTTATGCAGCATTCAGTTTTATCTGGTCCCTATGTTACCGTCAATTTTTATTGAACTTCTCGACTTGCAATGTAATCAGGAGTCGAAGTTTACTCTCGACACTCGTGCAGTGATGAATAAGAACTGCAAAATTAATATTTTGCCGCAAGCACTTCATTAATGACAACAAAATCTCGCTAAAAACTTCAACAAGTTGTTAATGATATAAAAAGAGCTTTTGTACTGTAATTAACTCCTGAATTTAAACGCAAGCCGCAAATTAATTAAGGAAGACTATAAAATTATGCTTGAATTTTCAAATTATAAAAGCTCACGAACTATAATCTTTAAATGGTTATAATACATTTTTTTGCTTAGTACTTAACAGTAATAGGTGTATAATAGTTATAATAGCATAAAAAAATAATTTTACGTTGTTTACAATAATATTAAATAAAAATTTCATTTTACAATATTTTTTTGAAGGGAAGGTGCCAAAATTGTATTTATTGCGATTTATTTACATGAAAATTCCCTTCACCTGTCAAATTTGCGTTTTCAACCAATAACAAACTCAGATTTCCTTTAAACGGCCAATAAACATAATCATAAACTGATAATTTACTTTTCGCAATTAACAGATTTTCATGCGTTTATTGGTCGTTTCTAAAAAATCTGAGTTTTTGATTGGTGGAAAATATAAATTTGGAGAGGGAATAAGGTATTTTGGTCTTGATAATTTTTTGACAGATGTCGGCGACCAATAACGTTACTTTAATATAGATTAAACCAGGGTGGATAAAAATCATGATTTTTTAAAAAAAATCAAAAAAATCGATTTATTTGATTTAAATCAGATTTTTTTGATTTAAATCAGATTTTTTTGATTGTGGCTAAACGGCTTGAGATATGAAGTTGAGTCAAATGCTATTTTATACAGTTTTTTCTAAACAACACAATAAAAATATTTTCAAATATACAGGGTGAGTCACCTTTCTGAAACTAATAGCAACTTTTATATTTCAAATACAACACCCAATTTTTTATTTATTATTTTTGACCGCCTTAATTTTAGCTTTGCATCAGTATAAAATACTACAGGTTTTTATACGGCGTTGTAAAAAAAAAATATATTTTCTAAATTATTCAATGTTTTAAGTCTTTATTTAAAAAATTCTCCTGAAGTTATTTTGAAATACAGTGTTGTAATTTGGTATGGACATGCAATGAAAAAATTTGAATCACATATACAGGGGTGTTTATAAATAGGTGGCAACTTCCATGATTTTCAAAAGCTCGTAACTCGATTTTTTCAAATGCAAACCCCTGTCTTTTTTATGTCATCGAATTCATCTTTAAAAGAGCTTCATATTTTGTTAAGTATGTCCTATACCCAAAACTCGTACTTTTCGAGATATTCGACATTTTTTTTCAAATCGTTATTGAAGCAGTAGAGTGCCGTGAAAATTGAAAAAACTGACTGTTCACTACGCTAACGTCAAAAACTTGTCATTTATATTTTGAATTATTGCATTTTCACAATAAATATGACTTTACAAGAGCAAATTGATATGGTTTATTCACCATTTCGTGTATTTAATTACTAATAGTAATACAATTTTATTTTATTATAAATTAATATTATATTGTACTCATATAATCTGTGATTTAAATTGATAATTTAAAAAAAAATCACTTGATTTAAATCAATGTTTTTTTTTTAAAAATCACTTGATTTAAATCATGATTTAAATCGTGATTTAAATCAATTGATTTAAATCTGCTCAACCCTGGATTAAACCACACCACTCTAACAGTACCTACTTGTAAAATTTGACATAACAGATTATGTATGTACCTAAATACTATTTGGTTCATTAATTTTTATTAAAATATAATTCTTGAATTAAAAATTAGTTGTAAATGATCTATTAATAATAACAATCGCAGTAAGTAGTAGGTATACTTTAATTTATCTAAATTAAACAACATTTTAATTTGACAGATAGGTTAGGTGAAGGAAATTTTCTGACAAAATATAACTCGTGCATTGCAAATAATCTATAATTTTTGAAAAATCTTCACTCATGCAAGTTGAAGCAGAAAAAATCACTTCGTGCACTCGTGATTTTTTCAGCTCAACTTGCATTCGGGCATATTTACCAAAAATTATCGATAATTTTCAATGCACTTGTTATATTACTACTGAAAATGTTTTGTTTAACTGCAAAACTGCGAAAACAGTATAATAATAATCGTGTTTTGTTCAGATTTAGGGGCTCAACTTTTTGTTTCAAATATTATCTAATCAATTTTTTAAGGATAGTTACTATTATCTATAAAAAATAACACAAAAATAAAATGCATTTCGAAATGCTGTCTAATGTAAACAAAGTATATGAAAAATTATCAAGGCAAGACTTAATTAAATGTAATCATGCCGAGCATACTTTAAAAATGAATAAACTGCGTTTGAATTTTTAATTGTGTTTATTGAATTTAGACTGTAAGTTGCGGTTTTAGGGGCTTAAATAAATTTTGTATAGTAAAGTTTTATACAACTTTTAATTAAAAAGGTATTTGATTTTAATCACGACGTCTCACAAACTGAGCTTTGTTTACTTAAAATAAAAAATTAATCAGTTTTAAGTGAAATTTTATTTCGCATTAAGCAAGTACACATATTGAAGATGCTTGTGTTGCAAAAATGTAAACTGATTTGACTAACTTGTGAGTTGCATTTAATTTTTTTGCTTATTTAAAAGGGGTAAGAAAAAATTATCCAAAAAAGCAATTAAAATGTATTACCAAAAATTCTTTTTTTTTTCAATCTCACACCTCTTTGCTTTTAGGTATAGATAAGACTTATAAGTATGAATTTTGTTTGCCTCCTTTCCTCCATTTCGTCCTGTCTTTTGCCACCTCTTTAAACCTATTCGATCCGTCTGTTCATTTTACTTGTTCCTTAGTCTTTCCTTCCGTCTTATTTCTTTTGCTCTTTTCTGTTTTTTCTGGGCATACTGTCTTCTTCCAATTGGTTAACATGTCCTAATTGTTCAAGCCAATGGTTCCCATCCTTTTCTATTTCGACTCAGAATTTCTAAAAACATTTCCGGCAATCGAAAGTATGGTAGGTTAGGGCTAGGGGGAAATGAAATAATCATAAAAACGAAATAAATAACTACAGAATGTAATTGTTTAATAATTTGTAACAAAACTCTTTAGCATATACAGGGTGGTCCATATTTGATGGAATTACATGGGTATCTCGCCTTATATTCAAGATAGAGAAAAGGTTGAATTGCCAAAAATATGCAGTTTTTTTGAGACAAACTTAAAACCGCTTTCAAAAATCATTTCCGGTGTTGAAGTTATTAGAAACAAAAATCATTTTTTGTCATATTTATAATGTGTCTTATCTGTTATTGTTGTAAATATCGAAAAAAAAATTAAAGATTATTTACCCGCGTTACTTTAGCAATAAAAACTGGCAATATTAAATTACTCCCTGAAAAAAAGAGATACAAACTTCAAATTTTAGGGATAGTTGGGAATTCAAAGCCGCTACATGCCCATTACGTTAAAAAAATATTTACCGCCCCCGGAGGCGGGAGGTCAAATGTCAAATTTTAGCGGAAGACCGTGCCACCTTCAAATTCACACCAATTGTAACTTATACAACTAATAGATGATGCCCTATCTCAAAATCGTTTAGGTCGGCGGCGGCGAATTTAAAAAAAAAATTAATAAAGTTATTGCTGGACCTAACAAAAGACCGTGCCACCTTCAAATTCACACCGATTGTAGCTTATACAACTAGTAGATGATCCCCTATCTCAAAATCGTTTAGGCGGCCGTAGGTCGGCGGCGGCGAATTTAGAAAAAAAATTAATAAATTTATTGCTGGATCGAACGGATGACCGTGCCACCTTCAAATTCACACCAATTGTAGCTTATAGAACTAGTAGATGATCCCCTACCTCAAAATCGTTTAGGCAGCCGTAGGTCGGCGGCGGCGAATTTTAAAAAAAATTTAATAAATTTATTGCTGGATCGAACGGGTGACCGTGCCACCTTCAAATTCACACCAATTGTAGCTTATACAACTAGTAGATGATCCCCTATCTCAAAATCGTTTAGGCGGCCGTAGGTCGGCGGCGGCGAATTTTTAAAAAAATTTAACCAATTTATTGCTGGATTGAACGGAAGACCGTGCCACCTTCAAATTCACACCAATTGTAGCTTATATAACTAGTAGATGATCCTCTATCTCAAAATCGTTTAGGCGGCCGTAGGTCAGCGGCGGCGAATTTTAAAAGACAATTTAATAAATCTATTGCTGGACCGAACGGAAGGCCGTGCCATCTTTAAATTCACACCAATTGTAGCTTATACAACTAGTAGATGATCCTCTACCTCAAAATCGTTTAGGCGGCCGTGAGTCGGCGGCGGCGAATTTTAAAAGATTATTTAATAAATTTATTGCTGGGGCGAACGGAAGACCTACGGCCGCCTAAACGATTTTGAGATTGGGGATCATCTATTAGTTGTATAAGCTACAATTGGTGTGAATTTGAAGGTGGCACGGTCTTCCGTTCGGTCCAGCAATAACTTTATTAAATTTTTTTTTAAATTCGCCGCCGCCGACCTACGGCCGCTTAAACGATTTTGAGATAGAGGATCATCTATTAGTTGTATAAGCTACAATTGGTGTGAATTTGAAGGTGGCACGGTCTTCCGTTCGATCCAGCAATAACTTTATTAAATTTTTTTTTAAATTCGCCGCCGCCGACCTACTGCCGCCCAAAAGATTTTGAGATAGGGGATCATCTATTACTTGTATAAGCTACAATTGGTGTGAATTTGAAGGTGGCACGGGCTTCCGTTCGGTCCAGCAATAACTTTATTAAATTTTTTTTAAAATTCGCCGCCGCCGACCTACGGCCGCCTAAACGATTTTGAGATAGGGGATCATCTACTAGTTGTATAAGCTACAATTGGTGTGAATTTGAAGGTGGCACGGTCTTCCGTGCGATCCAGCAATAAATTTATTAATTTTTTTTTTAAATTCGCCGCCGCCGACCTACGGCCGCCGAAACGATTTTGAGATAGGGGATCATCTACTAGTTGTATAAGCTACAATTGGTGTGAATTTGAAGGTGGCACGGTCTTCCGTTCAATCCAACAATAAATTTATTAAATTTTTTTAAAAATTCGCCACCGCGGACCTACGGTCGCCTAAACGATTTTGAGATAGGGTGTCATCTATTAGTTGTATAAGTTATAATTGGTGTGAATTTGAAGGTGGCACGGTCTTCCGTTAAAATTTGACATTTGACCTCCCGCCTCCGGGGGCGGTAAATATGCTGTCTAATGTAAACAAAGTATATGAAAAATTATCAAGGCAAGACTTAATTAAATGTAATCATGCCGAGCATACTTTAAAAATGAATAAACTGCGTTTGAATTTTTAATTGTGTTTATTGAATTTAGACTGTAAGTTGCGGTTTTAGGGGCTTAAATAAATTTTGTATAGTAAAGTTTTATACAACTTTTAATTAAAAAGGTATTTGATTTTAATCACGACGTCTCACAAACTGAGCTTTGTTTACTTAAAATAAAAAATTAATCAGTTTTAAGTGAAATTTTATTTCGCATTAAGCAAGTACACATATTGAAGATGCTTGTGTTGCAAAAATGTAAACTGATTTGACTAACTTGTGAGTTGCATTTAATTTTTTTGCTTATTTAAAAGGGGTAAGAAAAAATTATCCAAAAAAGCAATTAAAATGTATTACCAAAAATTCTTTTTTTTTTCAATCTCACACCTCTTTGCTTTTAGGTATAGATAAGACTTATAAGTATGAATTTTGTTTGCCTCCTTTCCTTCATTTCGTCCTGTCTTTTGCCACCTCTTTAAACCTATTCGATCCGTCTGTTCATTTTACTTGTTCCTTAGTCTTTCCTTCCGTCTTATTTCTTTTGCTCTTTTCTGTTTTTTCTGGGCATACTGTCTTCTTCCAATTGGTTAACATGTCCTAATTGTTCAAGCCAATGGTTCCCATCCTTTTCTATTTCGACTCAGAATTTCTAAAAACATTTCCGGCAATCGAAAGTATGGTAGGTTAGGGCTAGGGGGAAATGAAATAATCATAAAAACGAAATAAATAACTACAGAATGTAATTGTTTAATAATTTGTAACAAAACTCTTTAGCATATACAGGGTGGTCCATATTTGATGGAATTACATGGGTATCTCGCCTTATATTCAAGATAGAGAAAAGGTTGAATTGCCAAAAATATGCAGTTTTTTTGAGACAAACTTAAAACCGCTTTCAAAAATCATTTCCGGTGTTGAAGTTATTAGAAACAAAAATCATTTTTTGTCATATTTATAATGTGTCTTATCTGTTATTGTTGTAAATATCGAAAAAAAAATTAAAGATTATTTACCCGCGTTACTTTAGCAATAAAAACTGGCAATATTAAATTACTCCCTGAAAAAAAGAGATACAAACTTCAAATTTTAGGGATAGTTGGGAATTCAAAGCCGCTACATGCCCATTACGTTAAAAAAATATTTACCGCCCCCGGAGGCGGGAGGTCAAATGTCAAATTTTAGCGGAAGACCGTGCCACCTTCAAATTCACACCAATTGTAACTTATACAACTAATAGATGATGCCCTATCTCAAAATCGTTTAGGTCGGCGGCGGCGAATTTAAAAAAAAAATTAATAAAGTTATTGCTGGACCTAACAAAAGACCGTGCCACCTTCAAATTCACACCGATTGTAGCTTATACAACTAGTAGATGATCCCCTATCTCAAAATCGTTTAGGCGGCCGTAGGTCGGCGGCGGCGAATTTAGGAAAAAAATTAATAAATTTATTGCTGGATCGAACGGATGACCGTGCCACCTTCAAATTCACACCAATTGTAGCTTATACAACTAGTAGATGATCCCCTACCTCAAAATCGTTTAGGCAGCCGTAGGTCGGCGGCGGCGAATTTTAAAAAAAATTTAATAAATTTATTGCTGGATCGAACGGGTGACCGTGCCACCTTCAAATTCACACCAATTGTAGCTTATACAACTAGTAGATGATCCCCTATCTCAAAATCGTTTAGGCGGCCGTAGGTCGGCGGCGGCGAATTTTTAAAAAAATTTAACCAATTTATTGCTGGATTGAACGGAAGACCGTGCCACCTTCAAATTCACACCAATTGTAGCTTATATAACTAGTAGATGATCCTCTATCTCAAAATCGTTTAGGCGGCCGTAGGTCAGCGGCGGCGAATTTTAAAAGACAATTTAATAAATCTATTGCTGGACCGAACGGAAGGCCGTGCCATCTTTAAATTCACACCAATTGTAGCTTATACAACTAGTAGATGATCCTCTACCTCAAAATCGTTTAGGCGGCCGTGAGTCGGCGGCGGCGAATTTTAAAAGATTATTTAATAAATTTATTGCTGGGGCGAACGGAAGACCTACGGCCGCCTAAACGATTTTGAGATTGGGGATCATCTATTAGTTGTATAAGCTACAATTGGTGTGAATTTGAAGGTGGCACGGTCTTCCGTTCGGTCCAGCAATAACTTTATTAAATTTTTTTTTAAATTCGCCGCCGCCGACCTACGGCCGCTTAAACGATTTTGAGATAGAGGATCATCTATTAGTTGTATAAGCTACAATTGGTGTGAATTTGAAGGTGGCACGGTCTTCCGTTCGATCCAGCAATAACTTTATTAAATTTTTTTTTAAATTCGCCGCCGCCGACCTACTGCCGCCCAAAAGATTTTGAGATAGGGGATCATCTATTACTTGTATAAGCTACAATTGGTGTGAATTTGAAGGTGGCACGGGCTTCCGTTCGGTCCAGCAATAACTTTATTAAATTTTTTTTAAAATTCGCCGCCGCCGACCTTCGGCCGCCTAAACGATTTTGAGATAGGGGATCATCTACTAGTTGTATAAGCTACAATTGGTGTGAATTTGAAGGTGGCACGGTCTTCCGTGCGATCCAGCAATAAATTTATTAATTTTTTTTTTAAATTCGCCGCCGCCGACCTACGGCCGCCGAAACGATTTTGAGATAGGGGATCATCTACTAGTTGTATAAGCTACAATTGGTGTGAATTTGAAGGTGGCACGGTCTTCCGTTCAATCCAACAATAAATTTATTAAATTTTTTTAAAAATTCGCCACCGCGGACCTACGGTCGCCTAAACGATTTTGAGATAGGGTGTCATCTATTAGTTGTATAAGTTATAATTGGTGTGAATTTGAAGGTGGCACGGTCTTCCGTTAAAATTTGACATTTGACCTCCCGCCTCCGGGGGCGGTAAATATTTTTTTAACGTGATGGGCATGTAGAGGCTGTGAATTCCCAACTATCCCTAAAATTTGAAGTTTGTATCTCTTTTTTTCAGGGAGTAATTTAATATTGCCAGTTTTTATTGCTAAAGTAACGCGGGTAGATTATTTTAAGATATTTTTATGTAAAATTCGATAATACTAAAAAATATATTTTACGCTTGCCCTTAAAAAGTTCTAACACAAACTTACCTTTTTTTATAGTAGGTAGTAACCTGACCTATTTACATTCCTTATTTTTTACTTATTCCAATTATATAAGGGTAGATATAGTTATTTTCAATAATACGCAAGTTACGATGGTTTTTTAGTTTTCTTTTTTAAGAAAAACGTAGTAGGCTGTGAAAACAAACAAAAAAGTGTTAAACCTTTTAAAACTTATGTGGTACAAGTTGCGAAGGTTTTTTAGTTTTGTTGTTGAGATAAACATTACAAATATTTGAACATAAGATAACAATACAGTCAGAATCAGCAGTCATGTAGTATATTGTTGTTTATATTATTTTCAATTTTTTTTAATGTTTATCTCAAAATCAAATTAAAAAACCTTCGCAACTTGTACTAAATGAGTTTTATAATGTTTTACACCATTTTGTTTTGTTTTTACAGCCTACTGTTTTTCTTTAAAAAAAACTGGAAAACCTTCGGAACTTGCGTATTATTGAAAATAACTATAACTAATAAGTAAAAAATAAGCAATTTAAATAGGTCATAACCAACTATATATATATAAAAAAAAGGTAAGTTTATGGTATGACTTTTTAAGAGCGAGCGTAAAATATTTTTTTAGTAGATATTTAATGGAATTTTACATAAAATATCTTAAAATAATCTTTACATTTTTTTTTCGATATTTACGATAATAACGGAGATAAGTCACATTATAAATATAACAAAAAATTATTTTTTTTCTTCTAATAACTGAAAAACCGGAAATGATAGAATATTTTTGAAAACGCTTATGAGTTTGTCTTAAAAAACTGCACAATTTTGGTAATTTAACCGTTTCACCATCTTGAATATTAAGCGAGATACCCATGCAATCCCATTGAATTTGCACCACCCTGTACTTTTGATTTAGTTTTTAAATCCCAAATATCTTTTAAATTATATTGGTTTTTATTAAGCCATCCTTTGGGATTCAAACTGATTTGACCCAAAGGTTAAATACCGTTGATTCTGTGCTGTGCCTAATGAGAGATTTGCCCAATCGATTTTGCTTGGAGGATTTATTCACAAATTTAATTTTTTATTGTTTCTTCGTTTTTTAAAATTTCTTACCAATTTCATTTTCACACTTCTAGTCACTTTTTGTGTTTTATCAGGATTCACGATTTGCATACATTGGTTAAAACAGCAGTTTTATTATTATTATTATTATTATTATTATTATTATTATTTCCGCAGAGGTGGTCCCCTTTCGGGTTCCCTGTTAGGCGACTTGTTGGTGATAGGGTCTTACATGAGTCATGTGTTTTCTTTAAGGATATTTTTCTTAACTCTTCTTGCTTGGTTTTTTCATTCCTAGAAGTCTACACCAACACTGGTTTTACTATTTTTTTTATTAATTTTGTTTCCCTGTTACCAAAACCATTATTTAATTAAATTTTTGTTTATTATATTACAATTTTAGTGCGCTATTGGGTATCCGTGGCTTTTTATTTCATGTAGATTATTTTGTGCTAGACACTAGGGGTGGGCGATATATCGATATAATTTTGATATCGATATTTTGATATTTTATTCCGTGGTATGAGGGCGAGAAGCTTTTTTTTTTTAGGTCACCAGTCTCTTTTTTCACTTTTTTAGCTTCGCGCCGCTTTTATATTGAAATTTCGATATATCGCTGTCGATATATCGATATGTCGATATGACGATATATCGATATGTCGATATGTCGATATTTCGACATATATCGATATAATTTCGATATCGATATTCGATATCGAAATTTGGATATCGCCCACCCCTACTAGACACCTTTGCGCTTTTATTTTGACCTAATTTTAATGTATAGGTACTTTATAATAGTAAACTAAAAATATTAAATAATGAACAATTTTTATTTACGAATGTAAATACTGATGACAAAAAGTCATCTATTATTAAGTTTATTAAATAAATTGATACAATAAGAGAAAATAAATGTTTACGTTTCTGTGTCACTGAACGAAAACGCGAGGAAAAATCTTATCATTAAGAAAGCGAGAGTGAGAAGAAAAATTTCAGGGAAACACTATACCCCAGTGGTTTCCAACCTGTGGGGCGCGCCCCCCTAAGGGGGCCCGAGACTATTGCAAGGGGGGCGCGCAGCTGTTACCAAAATATCATTTTTGAATACAAACACACAAAAAGAACTTTGTTTATACAGAATATGGTATATTGTTTTGTAGCCCATTAAAGAATTATAATGTCAGAACAGTATTTATGAAATTAGATTGTTACAAAAAGTGAGGGGGGCGCAAATTTTTTTTTATAAAAAATGGGGGCGGAGGTACAAAAAGGTTGGAAACCACTGCTATACCCAATGAAATTTTATTAAGTCATTTCTACTCCAACCCTACAGTACAGCAATGAAATATGGACAATAACAAAAAAAAAATGGAAAACAGAATACAAAGCAGAGTAAAAGATTTTTAAGATCTATAATGGGATATAAGCTATCAGATCAAAAATGTTAACAGTGAAATACGTAAAGGGCTTGACATATACAACGTTATGGAATAAATAATAAAACAAAGAACTACGAGAAAAAATATCACCTACACAAAATCCAGAATTCCAAAAAAATATACATATAAACCAAGAGCTAAAAGAAAAATAGAGGCCATCTAAAAATGGAACACACAATGAGCGACGTAACAGGCAAAAAAAAAGTCCAAACGTGATGATGATGATGATGATAAGTAAAAACGTTTTGGAAATACTGGTTTAAACCAATTCAAACTCATTAGTTATTTCCGCCCACGGTTCGATTAATACGAAGCAACTAAAGTGTTCAAAGAACTCAAATCAATGCCACTCGATTTCATTTCTTATGTCAGTTTTCTTTTTAAGATTATGGAATAAAGTGAAATTCCAAAAATCGTTTCATATTATACAAGAAACGTATCTAATACATAACGAATTTTGTAGAATATTATGTGTAATAATTATTGTTCAAGCGTGTTTAAAGACTTCTCCATAAGTTTAAAAAATTAAACTTTTACAAAATGTATGTCCATTTTGCTTCATCTAGGCAAAAAATACTTTTAAATCTATTCCTTATTATTGCATAAATTCTTTTAACAAAAAATTAAGAAAATAGCGACAAAATTAGAAATTACGTTTAAAAATTATAACAATTACATTATTCTCGCATGACACTAAAATTCATTTAAATAGCGACAAAATAATGCAACACGAAATTGATTTAAATCGTGCGTATTTGGTGCTGAACGTTTTTTGAAAACATAATAGAAATCAACTCGAATTACCATGTCAAGGTGAGAAATACTCAGAGTGGGTAATTTTCATCAAAAATTGCACAGTACTTACCATTATCATACTTTGTAGAACAATGAAATTGTGCTATTACATACACCTGCTCCTTACCTAATATGGACCTGTTCACTTTAAAGCACAAGTAATTTGTGATTTGCCTTTGTAAAGACTATTTTTAAAATCATGGCTAATTCAACCATATTCTTTTTATCCAGCTTGAGTGTAACGCACACAGAGGTTTAATTATCTGTTTCATTGTTCGATCTGTGTGGGGAAATTTACAATTAAATGTTTATTGAGATGGTCAGTAACGTCGTATTTACTTTTGGGTTTTCATTGTACGAATCAGTTTAGTTTACTTTTAAATTGGAAGCGTGTAATGGATAACATGTTTAACAGCATTTTCATTGAATTGGTATTACAGTACATACTCATCTACGCAAATATATAAATAGTGCAGGATAATCAGCGCTTTGAAGTAGAACCATCAACCGCAACATAATACTTTTAAAGTATAATTAAACCTCAATTTAGCGGGATAATTTGCGCGGATCTAAAATCTAAATGTTTGTTAAATCAAAATATCAGTAAAATAGCTTCTGTACGAAACCCAAAAACAGTTAAATAACAAATTTTGAACCACAATACAATCCGTTTCTTCTGTTTTCGCGTCCGGATTTCTTCCAAACCTTGAACCATCTCAGATCGAGGGCCTGTCCCATAGGTGAGACGGCGATGCGCCCGCCTCAGGCGCCACAATCAGGAAGTAAAAATACAAAATCAAAATAGTTTAATACAGGGTGGTCCACTTTTGTAGCAGGACTTTAACAGTCGATACAAAAACTTATTTTAAAGCGAATATTCTATATCAACATGGGTCCAAAAACGCTTCATTTTAAAGATACAAGGTGTTCAAATTTTCGAAAAAATATCGATAATGTTTAACCGTTTCTTAACAAGTAGATATATTTAAACCAAATTTGGTATAGAGCACCACCTTACAGGTCACCACATTCGGTGAGAATGTCAAGCCCCACAAGTTACCATAGGTGGAGTTGTGGGGGTTCAGTTTCAATGAATTTTATTAAAAAAACTTTTTTTGGGTAGAGCATTTTATTCTAAACAAAAAAGGTCTCTTGACTTTTCTTCATATTTGCCACCGTTTGGCGCAAAATTCGATTTATTTTGCTATTTTCGCGAAAAAATTGCTCATAAGTTCGATCTAAAAATATCGCGAAAAGCAGAAAATTGCAAATTGCAGAGTAAATGCTCATTAATCGTTAATTTATCGGAACTTTTTTTCTCATTATTAGCATGTTCTGTTATTAAAAACTGCAAAAATCGGCAATGACTTATTTATTTCGAATATTAGCGATATTTTTTTCGTTGAGAAACGGTTAAATATTATCGATATTTTTTCGAAAATTTCAGCACCCTGTATCTTTAAAATGAAGCGTTTTTGGACCCATGTTAATACGGAATATTCGCTTTAAAATAAGTTTTTGTATCGACTGTAAAAGTCCTGCTACAAAAAAGGGGACTACCCTGCGTATAAAAGAAATTTGTTGCAAGTTTTGTTATTTAAAAAAAAGTCTGTCCAGCGAGTAAAGAGGGCTATCGGATTAGGGCAGTAAGACGGCAACGAAATACGTACATGCATTCTGTCTTTTTCTGTGTCATCGAGTTCTAAGCACTTAAACACAAAACATACCGCTTACGTACTTAAATTTATGCATTAGTCAGTTAATCCGATAGCCCTCTTTACTCGCTGGACAGACTTATAGTATGATATTTTTATTTTTTATTATTGCTTCAGAGCTCAGAATTGAATGTTTTAAACTGCATTTTTATAAATAAAAATTTTAAGATTAGAGTCCATTAGGATTTTCAAACTCTTTGAACAAAGCAAATGACATTTGCCTATGTATATCCTTCAATAAAATGAAGAAAAATAAAAATATTATTCCATTATGAATGCAGCGACACTATACTTGAATCAAAGCATAAATTTGAAGTATATTATTTTAATTCCTTATCGGATCAATTCTTTAGATGAAAGATTTAAAACTTAAAAGATTATGAAGACGTATTTGGCTTTCTTCATGATATATCCAATATTAAAAATATGGATGATATATTGGAAAAATGTTGTAACGACTTTTACAGAATGCTGAAGAATAAAGACGAAGTGTACATATCGGCAATAGAATTGAAAGACGAGCTAATAAACCTATGTTTTGTTTTATCATATGAAATAAAATATGCGCAATGTTAATTTTTATATCTAAATTTAATTTTTAATGCATATTTCCAAACGTGTTGTAGCATTAAGAATCTTACTATCACTAGCTATAACTGTAGCAGCAGCTGAGCGCAATTTTTCTAAACTGAAATTTTTCTAAAATTATTTACGAACTACAACAACCCAAGAACGATTGATTGATTTAGCAATAATTTTAATTAAAAAAATCGGTTACTAAAACAATAAATTATAGAGATGCAATCAAGCAATTTTCTTCAATTAACGCTCGAAGAATGATTTAGTAATTATTTTTATTACACAATATATTACATTCAAATTTATTTACTTTTTCTGATTTTTTAAGTTCTATATTTTTAATGTTCTATTTAATAAATAAAACTTTTTTCTATTAAGTACGTATTTTCCCCAAAATATCCATTACTCTATTAAGTAGAATATTTTTAATAAGAATACATTCATTACTTACATCGCTCCAAAAATTTGAAAAGGCACCGATTTTAGAAGCTGCAACAGGCAATTGATCGACCCAGCTCTGCTTAAATATGTTCCATTTAAACTGTTCAGGCCAGCATTTCTCTTAATAATCTGTTGGCGAGTGGTCCTTATTCACCGCTTCTACCTTTTCTGTATTAGTATTGGTCTATTACTGTCTTTTGTCAAAAATTGTACAACACTTCTACACTCAAAATCGATTTCATCCATTTTCACAACTAATAAGCCACTATTAGAAAAGTTTCATGGCTCCGTATTTTCTTTAAGTATATACTAAGTTATAGGTACTATTTTACTACTATTCTAAATAGAATGCTAGTTTTAACATATTATTTAAACATTCTGTCGAACTAACAAAGCTACCTGTGAAAAAAAGTTGCTCTTGTGATTGGATGAAATTTCATTCAAGAAGTCGTTTTTATTAATATCGTATTCGTTGGTGCCAGGCACACACTTCCTTATTGAAAGGAGCTAAGAATATATCAAAGGAAGGAAATATCATTTTTTGCTTATAAAATGTCTATATTTAGAAAATCATAAATATATATGTATATATAAAAAATTAAATTTCAGTACTGAATGCACAATAGAACCGGTCGGTTGAAATAATATACCGGATAGAAAAGGCCAGAGCAGCATTTCGTATAATAAATATAGTTTTAAAGAACCACAGTCTGTCTCCAACTTAAGCTTAGATTGGTGAAGTGCTATGTTTTTCCGATGCTCCTATACGGAGTAAAATCTTGGACATTAACGGAGGCTACAACGAAAAAACTAAATGCGTTCGAGATATGGACTTACAGACAGATACTTAGAATCCATTGGAAGGACCATGTCACCAACGAAGAGGTCCTAAGCAGATTAAAAGTAAATGCAGAGGTTGTGAATATGTACTGTTAAAAGGAGAAAGCTGGAGTACTTAGGCCACATTACGAGACATCCAGGAAAGTAGGTACTGTTTCAACTGAAACTTCAGGGAAAGGTAGTCAGCAAGAGGCGTCCGGGACGGAGAAGTATCTCGTGGTTGAAGAATCTAAGAACTTGGTACAACACTACAACCACGGAATGATTCCGTAATGCTGCTAACAAAATTAAAGTCGCGTTGTGGATAGCCAACATCCGGTAACGGATAGGCACGTTAAGAAGAAGAAGAAATTTCAGTCTCTGGCTCAAACATTACGTATATGCACTGCGGGATATTGTTTTGTATTATTATTGTGCATGTGTACTTGGTAACAATTGGTGATTCAAAGAGGTTGCATTGGGAAAAAGGTTTTGGAGATTTTTTATTAATTTTTGGGAACATTTTATTTACTAAAATGCTTATTATTCCTTAACAATTTTGGTGTTTTATACCACTAAAGACGAAAGGGACTTGCAACATAATCTAGGGGTATGTGCAGATACATTAAGAAGATACAATATGAGCATCAATATAAAAAAGACAAAGACTATGGTTATAACCTTATAACAAAGAATCATGTAACGGTTTTATTCATGCTAGACCAAGAAAAGATATGGCAGATGTAACATTTTAAATATTTAGGAATGATAATTGCAGAAAATGGTAAATTGAAAGAAGAGCTGAAAAACAGAATAGCTGCAGCGACGAAAATAACACTAATAAATGTTTGATGATTAAGAAGGAGATCTTAAAAGGAACTAAGACGCCAGTATTTAATGCAGTGTACTGAAGACAGGGATGGAGAAACATAATCAAGAACTAAGAAAACATACCTCGACACCGAAAGGTATAAGAGGACCCGATTAAAAAGGAGAGGAAGATGTTGTTATCAAAAGTTTTAGTTCTATCGCCTAATTCAAAAATCTAATATCACGCTTAAACGATATAACAAATTTTATTATGCCCCACAACAGACGACACAAAATCTAATTAAACCTAATTTGGGACACCCTGTATAACAAAAAAAACAGATTACATTAATTTAATTTAATAATATAAAAAAATCCTATCAGCCAAATACATAATGTAGGAAGTATCGTTAATCTAAGTAGAAAATCAAATTTCGATCGTTGTTGTTGACATACAGGACATTAAACTCCCCACAGCAAATACTTGCATAACAAATATGATGACGCGTACGAAAACAACGTCGACACAACTTGTAAACGAGCGAAAATAAGTGTCAACTCTGGCGTTGTGGTATTTGTTCTGGAATCGCTAAGAAATTGGATTTTGAATGTTTGTGTTTAATAAAAACAATAATCAGTTTTTAAGCTCTGTAGAATTTTTTATATTTTATTGTAAATGTGTAATATTTTGGCTTAAAATTTATTAACTTAACGTCAGCACTCACACATTCAAATTTGGCTGTAAATGAGGCTGTACAATATAGTTTCTCTTATGTAATTTTTTTCTTGAATTAATCGTTTTTTATAAAATAGTAGGTATAAAAAATTTTTGGGTTATGGGTTATTATTGGATAGAATTAATATCGTAAAATTTTTTGTTTTTCTTTATCAATTATAATTATTGCGAGCATATTCGGTGTTTCTCATAAAATTTTAAACGCATAGTTCTGCAAAAACTCTTTTTTGATTTTCAATTTGTTTTAAATGCCCTTGCTTTTTATATGCATGAAATTGGAGTAAAAATGTTATTACCTTACAAACATTATAGGACAGTGTTTGTTGAAGTGCAGTCCGTTGACTATTGGCACTGGAATTTTGCAAAATTATGATGAATTTATAATTTATAGTAAATTCAGAAAACATATTGCATTTGGTTTTATATAAACTAAAGTGAATTTCGTTACATATAATTTAGCAATATCTCATACAAAAACAAATCAGTTGCACATTATATCGCCCCTCTTGGTGGTTAGTAATATTTTAAAAGCGAAGTAAGTCCATTTTTTTAAATAAGAGATATTTAAGGGTTTGCGTTTTAATAAAATTAAAAATATTGGCAAGCATTAATGGACACTTATTTTTTATGATGTTACATAATGTAAATTTATAACCTAATAGTGTTTATGAGTAATGACTGAAAAAACAAAGATTTTGTTTTGTCGAATTGGACACCACTTTCAAAACTAATCAATTATTGTAAAACTTGGAAAAATTACTAGGTATAATCCACGGAAATATACCTAGTAATTTTTCCAAGTTTAATATGGATTTCCACAAAGTTACAAGTTCGTCAATTAAATTAATTATTGTAAACGCCAAATAAACGGCTAATATTGTAGTTAAATCATCCTTATTTTTAATAACTACAGAATATTATGCTATTTTGATTAAAATATTTAGCCATTTGATGGAAAATAAAAATTAAGAAATAGTTCATAATACATTTTAAAAAATTACATAACAAAAATTTATTCGTTTTTATTAAGATTTCCAACAAAATTATACATCACCGGTAATAACTTTTGTAATATTGTAGTTAAATCATCCTTATTTTTAATAACTACAGAATATTATGCTATTTTGATTAAAATATTTAGCCATTTGATGGAAAATAAAAATTAAGAAATAGTTCATAATACATTTTAAAAAATTACATAACAAAAATTTATTCGTTTTTATTAAGATTTCCAACAAAATTATACATCACCGGTAATAACTTTTGTTACTTCGTTTTTATATTTTGAATTTTATTTAGGATTTAGCATTTCAAAGTATCCATGATAAAAAAAATCTACAGAGTGACAATAATTTACATGTATTGTATGGGTAACATAGTTTATTATAAGAGTTACATAGTCAGTTAAATTGGCAAAGTTGGGCACAATTTCAAGACGAATTTAATGCAGTTTTGACATTTGACCTACACCTTCAACTTTTTTAAATATTTAAAAAAAAAAACTAAAAACCTTTACTTTTCATTTCAAATTATTTTATGATTTTCATTTAGTGTGTTAAAGGTCTCTGAACTGAATTGGATTTCAATTTTTTTCAAGTTGAACTTAAATGTCAAACGATAGTTGTTTTTTTTTCAAATGGCACCATCTATTTTTTTTTACTAAATCTGGTAGACATTTTTTTTCTGAATTCAATGATGTAACCATAAGTTCATTTTACTGCTAAACTAATAAGAAATAAAAAATAAAAGTTTAACTAAAATAGGTTAGGTTTCACAAAATTTTCAAGCGTGCAGTGGAAAACAAAAAAAACTTAATCAACAAATGTCATTTAAATACCACACTGACGTTTAAATGACATTTGTTGATAAAGATTTTTTTTTTGTTTTTCACGGCACGCTTGAAAATTTTGTGAAACCTAACCTATTTTAGTTAAAATTTTATTTTTTATTTCTTATTAGTTTAGCAGTAAAATGAACTTATGGTTACATCATTGAATTCAGAAAAAAAATGTCTTTCAGATTTAGTAAAAAAAATAGATGGTGTCATTTGAAGAAAAAAAAATTGACTATCGTTTAACATTTAAGTTGAACTTGAAAAAAATTGAAATCCAATTCAGTTCATAGTATTTGAGGAGCCATTTGATTTAGTTTTTTGTTCATCAAAATCGGACCACAAACAACGGAGTTATAGTTTGCGGCGTTTTTTGTGTGACACTCTGTATATTGTTTACAGATAAAAAGATCATATTAGGTTCTTTCTATTGTTATCGTCAGCTTCTTTTTTATGATTGACCCCTTTTCAAAATAAACGGCTCAGTTATCGCAGTGCTGCATATTTTGCTTGATTCAACCAAATCTTTATTTCTCACAATTTACGAATTCCCTAGCTTTGCACGTTGGTGTTATTGGGTACGTACTTCAGCATGCCCCGTTTTAAAATTCATTGTTGTATAAACGAAGCCTATTTAACGCCTATTTAAAGCGAAATAAAAAATGCTCGATTGGTATTACCATATTTATCGTACGTAAATAAGGTGTTGTTATTTTTCCACTAACAATCTCGTTTATCCTCCATATACATTGTTATCTTATGCATTCTTAAGAATAATAGGAAATGGGCTAATAATAGACGGTGGATAAGAGCAAATAAGTAACGAGGAACGTATTTTTAAACAACTCACGAGGTTCGGTTTATTATTTCACACGTACTTGAACACGCTGCGTGCAGATGTGGCGGAACCTGATATTAAATTTATAATTTCGATTATCTCGAGCCTCGGTGTAAAAAAAATAAGCGACAAGAAATCATTAGAATTGCAGATAATACGATTTGTATTCGTGAAAAATTGAAACAAGCACGCTGTGCCACCGTATAAAAAAGAATTTACTTGTGTTGAGAGTCTGTGCCGCTACCGAGAAGTTTTAACAGTGGAAAAAGTCTTTAACTACCGAACTTAGCGCTGTCGTCTCCTGCTTGTTAACTTATCAAGGTAATGAAGCGTTGTCCTTTTCTTATCATTAGTGCTCTTTGGTTATAATATTTTAAGCAGCTTTTGTAAGGGAATATAAATTTTAAATTTCTTTGCCGCTGTCGAAGAAAGTTTAAAACTCCAAGTGCCGAAAATTTCAAATAAAGGTGGGTGCACACGTAACTGCAAGCTTGACAAGCATGCATGATCAATGTTTTTGTACAAGCTTGCTTGAGTGTCTGTAGGATAGATAATTTTGCGCTAATTTTTTATTTGTACAAGCGGCTTGAAGATTGATGGAATTTTGATTATGCGTGCTTGAACAAGCCACACGCAAGCAAAACGGATATACCAAGGATGTGCAAGCTTGTACAAGCGAACGTCAGTGGTGAGTGAGCTCTGTCGGTGTTAACATCATTGCGTCATGTCTAGAGATTTGAAAAAAGTCAACCGTGACTTGCTTGAATATTTTATTCGTACATACCAAAGTCAACCATGTCTTCAAATAAGTTTCTTCATTCATTCTGAGATAGTGATGCCAATCACGCGGATATAAATGTGGGAATAGGTTTTCTTTTTCATTAACCAGTCTTTACATCACACATGACACATCACGTTTCTGCTTTTGCGTTTTTTTCTTTTACACAAGACAAAAGCGGCCAAGGCGACCGCATGTCGTCCAGGCTCGACATATTCCGAGCACAACTGGCGCTTATCCAAGCATGCTTGTACCGTGTGGTAGCGAAGGGAAAATTGTGCATGCTTGTACCAAAAATTGATCATGCATGCTTGTCAAGCTTGCAGTTACGTGTGTACCCACCTTAAGAACAACAGGACACAGACTAATTTGCGATTGGAGTTGTCGACGATGACTTGTTGCTAAAAAGGAGTTCAAAATTATACCAAATCAATTTGAAATGCTTATTAATGCAAAATTAAACACATATGATAAACAATTCTTACGCAACTTCTACTGTTTCAGCAATTTCTTTGTTCAGATTCGGCTTTTGTTTCTAGAGTTGATAGCATAATATAAAATATAAATTAGAGTATTTTAAAACTTCTATTATGCGGAATTTAATTAACCGTTAGTCTCTGTTAACCGTCAGAGCATAATTTGTTAAAACATTTTATTAGGTTTGTAAACCGGGTAATACAGTTTGACGTTCGTATCTCTACAACTTTGTTATTTTAAGACGTTACCCCCGTAAACCTTACATTTTTGTAAATTGCAGAAAAAAATACCATAAAAAGACGTTAAAATGTTTAGTACGCGATGCCGTATATCAGACCGGTGATAGACAGTTTTATTTTTTATTACATAGTATACTTTTTATTTATTTCCATACGGAATTCTACATCTGATCATGCTTTAAAAAAAATATACACAAGAAAATTTTTGAGAAAAAAGAGTTTTAAAATTATTTATTGTTTTTCACAAAATCTTAACAATATTTGTATTTAATAAGCCCACCTCAACTTGTTTTTGACTCAATGTAAAACATGTTTTAGATGCCTGCGTTAAAGAAATATGTTCAAACAATTTTGTTTTTCAGGCCTTCGCGATCATTGTTCATTTTGAAATTATGGTTTTAGGGTTGTCAACCGCATTTTTTTTTCGATCTTTGAGGTCAATTGTACAAAACTTAATTCATTATACTATCATATGATTTGTGGCTTGATCTTCCATATTTTCTGTTTATCATACATTTATTTTAAGATTTTAAACACTTTTATAACGTAGGGTGTATCTTGGATTTGCTTGCTATAACAAACTTTGTTCTTCCTGGCAGATGATTCATATATTTTAATCGTGCAATTTTTTTGTGATAACCAAAGAGCATTAATGACAAATTATATACAGGGTGTCTTCCATTTTTCGTTAATTCATCTATACCATTTTGAGCTATTTAAATTGCTGATAATACCTACTTTAAAGTTTTAGCGAAAAAATTGTAATATATGTATTTATTGAAATTTAAACCAAAATTTTATCCATAACTATGTCACGTGATATTTTTTTTTTAAATTTTATGACACATTCTTCTAGGCTAGGGAGGGGGTAAAAAAGTACTCATACTTTGAGCGGGTTATTTAAAATATATTTGTCACTGATATAGTAGATAAAAAGTTTTAAAAATATTTTAAAATCATAAATATCCATATCACTTTTGAGTTTTATAAAATTAGTGTTGCTGTTTTTTTTTGTAAAATATAGATTACAGTGAGCAATTTGACTTTTTCAATTTTTGGTATTTTATTTAGTAACGCCCTGTGTGAAATATAAACTAAGAAAACTATTATTCCTTGATTCCAAGTTAAACTGCAGAACAACCCTGTATAGTATATTACATCGTAATATTCATAATTTGTGTGTTTACGCACTTTTTGTTCTGTTCTTAGTGGATACGCGCGACCGTGGAGGAATCGACAAGTAACCATATCTAGTAAGAACCTAGGAAGATACAGAAAAAGCGCCGTTATTTGTTTATTACACTCCGGTCGGTCGCAGGTCATCCAGTCAGCAATATCGCATGACGAGAATGAACTGTCGGTTCAAAACTATCACTAACGCATGTTCGAGTTACGCATTTAAAAACCGCGTCGACGCGATAAGATGTGCCAGTGCAAATACGACCATCAAAGATTATCAAGACGTACCATCGCCCAAAGGGCTACCACTGGTGGGAACGACGTTATCTCTCATAGCTGCTGGATCTGCTCCTCATTTACATTTTTACGTGGATCGGCGCCATGAGCAACTGGGACCCATTTACAAGGAAAAAATGGGTCCTGTAAGTGCGTTATTCGTTTCCGATCCGGGATATATGCGAGCAGTTTTTAACCAAGAAGGCAAATATCCTATGCACGTCCTACCAGAAGCGTGGACACTCTACAATCAGTTATACGGCTGCTCCCGCGGCTTATTCTTCATGAACGGAGAAGAATGGTTCTATCATAGGAGAATCATGAATAAATTACTGCTTAAAGGAGATTTGAAATGGATTGAAAACGCTTGCGACGTTGTTAGCAAAGATTTAATTCGCCGCTTGGAGGATTTAACTTCCAAACACGAATACATACCTAATATAGAAGCACAGCTCTACAGATGGTCTATTGAGGTATTAGTGGCCGTTCTTCTGGGACACGCGAACTACCAGCAGCACAAAGCCAGCTTAAACGCCAAACTGAAGCATCTAGCATCGATAGTTCACTTAGTTTTCCAAACCAGCTCAAAACTGCAGCTCATCCCTGTGGCTTTTGCCGCTAAACACAAAATTCCTGCCTGGAAAAACTTCGTTAGGTCCGTGGACGGCGCCTTAAGTGCTGCAAATGATCTTGTAATAAATTTGCTGGACGACTTACCACCTGGTGATGGGCTCCTCTCGAAAATGCTCGAGGAAAATTTGTTGCGGTCAGAAATAATCCGCATCATAGCTGATCTGGTGATGGCAGCCGCTGATACGACCGCTTACACGATGGAGTGGATGTTGTACCTCATAGCGAAAAACAGTGATTTACAAGAACAGTTACACTCAAACTTGGTGTCATCAAGTTCTCAAGCCATTTTAAAAAATATAATGCGCGAAAGTTTGCGTATGTACCCCGTTGCGCCTTTTATAACGCGTATATTACCTGACAATGCTGAAATCGGTGGTTATAACATTCCAGCGTGGACCCTTGTTATCTTATCCATTTACACAAGCGCAAGAGATTGTAAATTTTTCCAAAATCCAGGGAATTTTGCTCCTGATCGTTGGATTAGGAATGGTGTGAACGATTCTTCGGCGATGCGGCAAGCCTGTTTGCCGTTTGGTTTCGGAACGCGTTCTTGTGTGGGGAGGAAAATAGCTGAAACTCAGCTTCAAGTAACTGTAGCGGACATTGTTAGAAATTTTGAGGTGGAGTTGAAAAATTCTGGTGATGTTAAAATGATTTTAAAAATGGTTGGTGTTCCTTCAAAACCTGTCCTACTGAAATTCAGAAGAAGAATTTAATTTATTACGTACTTGTTAAATAAAATTAATACCGAATAAATGTACATAGTCCCCTAATCGTGATTAGTTAGGTGAGCTTGAGTATTTTTTAAACATTCTTTGTAACGATCATTCTAAAATATAAAAAAGAAGCTGTATTAATAGCATAAAATATTTTTAGCATAAATATTAAAACGTTTATTATATAATTGTTTAAAACTCTACCCATTAAACATTTAAACTATATCATATACAAATAAACCAAATCTTTTCTTAAACAACTGAATATAACCCGATAACGCCTTTCGATAATTTTTTATACTTGACATTTAAAAGCAATCTTCACTTATTGAATTTTTTCCGTCTCAGATTTTGGTTAATAATTCGCAATTCCTGATCCATGTTAACCTAAAAAGTTATTTTTATATTTTCTTCGCAGATAAGGTACAGAACAACAAATATTTGTTAATCAGTGTCGATTGTTTTATTAAGAATACTATTTTAATTTGATATTAATTTTTAGAAAAAGTGTCAAGGAATGATTCATTTATCCAAAACAACTAATTGAGACTTAACTTAATTATTAATTTTGCTCAAAATTATGAAGGATTATTTTTTTACCAGTTGTTATTATTGGCGGTCAATAAATGAATGCTTAAAATATTATTTTAGTTTTTAGATCAACCACTGTTTTTATTTCAATAGCTTGTGAATTTGAAATAATAAAGTTATATCTAGCCTATATAAAGACATCCGCTGCATTTTTAACGCTTATGTTATAAATTTAATAGGTTCTCATTATCTTAAACTTTTTTTGTTAATAAAAAGGCATTTTATTGCACTAAATCACAAAAACTAGCAATAATTATTGGACCATGTTTTTTTCACCAAAGCAATTGTTTACTTTTAAAAGGTATCTGTAAACATAGTTTCTTGCAATATCTTGTTCATTGATGTATATAATATAAAAAAATAAAATATTTTTGGGACCGAACTAAGTGAAAATCAAATATGACGCCCATAAGAAACTTTTGTTTCTTACGGGCGTCCTAAACACAACACCGAATCTGCTTAGCAAAAAGCTGATAAGATTATTAAATGTAAAATTAAAAGTTGCAAATTACAGTGTTTAAAAAATTAAAATTATTTAAAAAACAAAAGTAAAAAGTTTAAAATTTTAAATTTTCTTTAGTTTTTACGGAAACTGTTAAGGATATCTGAACTATTTTTTAGTATTGAGTAGTGTTGCCACGAGACGAAACGAGATTTTATCCATTTTCGTTCTTGATCTAGAAAATTCTCTAAAGTTGATCTCGAAAATCGAGATTTTCGAATTTTAAGTATGTACCTATGTGCGAATCGAATTTCGACACTTGCAAAGTTTCAACTGAATGTCCTTAATGATACAGAAACAGGACCGGCTCGGACGTCAGTTTTTCGGGTCAGAGGAGCTTCCCACTTACAAATGATAATAGTATTATTATGATTAGACTTTTGATTTAAAAAAATCTTTTTTGCAAATATTTTGGGGCCTTACAAATAACTTTTTCCCAATACCTCGCAAAACCTTCAGACGGGCCCTATAGAGAACACTGTGGTTTCAAGTTCGGTAGTTTCTCATGTAAGCAAATAACTTGAATATGCTACTTTTACATGCATCCCTTAATTCAATTGTATCAGCTAACATCGTGTGTTGTAAAGTGTTTACAAGTTTATCAGGTTTTTGTGGTGTTAGTTATTACCGATTATAAAACTTTAGTCTATATTCGTAGTATATTAGTTTTTAAATATGAAATATTGTACAAAATAACCGCAAAAAGTTGTTCAGTTGGAAGCGATACCAGTGTAGTAGAAAACGACGATGATTCGGTAAAAGATGCAGATTATAAAAAAGAATTGTGAAAGTGAAGATAGATATATCAACAGGGCAAACTACAAAAAAAATGATAAATTCCAAACAAAAAAAAATAAGCGCTCTAGAGCAGATGAGAGTTCAAGTTAAGCACATTTGTTTCGGGCCACTCTTTTATCGATATTAAGTAAATAAAAAACGGCTGCGGATTTTAAGAAAACAATTGGCAGTACCATCGACTGTACCATGACTCGAACAATGGTAAAATTGGAATCTGTAGATTAAGTCATTCAAAAAAAGTAATTAAAATAAATTTAAAGTTGAAATTTGTCAAATTTTCTGAAATTTCTAAACAAAATATATACTAAAACTATTAGTACCTACCTAACTAGTTTTTCTACATATAAAAATACTGTCGAGATCGAGAATTTAAGAATCTCGTCTCGAAAATTCCAGAATATTGCTAATCTCGACTCGAATATTCGAGACAGAAAAATGCCAATCTCGATCTCGAATATTCGAGGAAAGACGAGACGAGGTCGAGAATTATCTCGTCCCGGCGGCAACACTAATATTGAGCAACTTTGCTCAATTTAACCTATACTCTATCTTTACTTATAAGCGAGACATCAATGGTCGCCCTCGAATATTATTCAACCTGTACATAAGCTAAAAAAGTTATATTAATCAATACAGACGCTTGTTAATGTGATTTTGTTACGATTATTATATTTTTAACATTACAAAAATATTTTTGATTCATGCCTAAATACACTTTAAAACAGAATGTCGTCGGTAAATGATTCAATTTTAAGTAAGGATCATTTTAATTGAACGTAAATAGTTTAACATTTAACGTAAATTTGATGACAAACCTTTTTTTATAAAATGCAAATTTTTGTAACTGACCTATCAATATGGATTATATCTTATTTTTTGCCCATATCCATGCTAAAGAAACACTTTTTCAGATTTTATTAGTAAATTGTTATTTGATACGAACTTTTAATGAACGTTTTATGTTCAAAGGGCTAAAGTGGTGCTTAAATAAAATTATTCTGTGGAAAAATAAAGTTTTAATTAATCCATAGCCCCAGTAAGATAATTATAAGCGCACATGACAGTTATTTTGATTGCCGTACCTACAATATTTTTTAATTACATACATATTCGCTTTTAATTAGATTAATTAGCTGTAAGATATTACGTGAACGTCACTTATTCCTTTGGTGATTAATATATAAGCTCGAACGAGTACGATTTAAATTTATAATGATTCGTTACAGCTTGGTAGGTTGCAAAGTGGCAAGTCCCAAAAACGTATTTGACGATGACATCAGAGACCCTATTAACCAACACCCATACGTAATCGCGGTTAATATTGTTAATACTCAGACGAAATGTAATTTGTTAAAGTTATTAATGCAGCTAAAACGTTGTTTTGGTAAAAACATAAATAAGTACCACCTGGCCTAAAGAATTGGCCGCCCGCGTGCAAATAAATTTCGGACGTCCTACTGACACCCCTTTAAAGGAAGTACGAAATAAAAAGTCATTTGGGGTTATTTTTAAAATGTTACTAACGTCGTACTTTATACCTGTAAAAAAACAACAAGAACAAAATGAGAACGTTGATGATAAATTAAAATAGACGAAACGTCTAAAGTTTAATAAGATAACAAATACTTATAAAGCAGTATTAAAAAGTGTTTTTAGTTTTTTTCCATATTACTGGACCTGTAATAATATTCTTCTTACATTTAAATTACCTGCTCCAATTTAACTGTCTGTATTCTGTAATAATCTTAAGATAAGTGAGATCGTAACAGACTTACATAAATTTCAAAGTCACTCGGCAACGATGACGGGTGGTTTATCAGTTTGTCAATATTTTCAGAGGAAGAATAGAAATTATTTGTTTAAATTCTATGAAGTAATAAAGCTTTGTTTTAAAATTTGTTAAAAAATAATAAGTGTTGAAAATGTCATGAATAACGAATGTATTATCAAAAGATACTAAAAGAAACTAGCATATCGGTGATTAAATCAGTTAAAATAATTCTATACAGGAAGTCACACAGAATTTATTGTATAAAGACAACCCAATTTCACAGCTCTAGTTTAGCTATGTAATTTTATTAAAAGTCGAGTCATTTAACAATAAAGAAATAAAAACATATTGTCAAATGGATTTAAAGAGGACTATCTGACTATCTCCCTTAGTCATCTGGGTAACTGTGTTTGTAGTTTGTACGACGCATATAATGAAATACATAAATATTCAGACAAATCGAATTCCTAACTTCACAGCCATTTCGAAAAATTTTCACATTTTGTCAACGACTAGGCATTTGATAAAACAACAAATTTTACCAAAATGTTTTATAAATTTTATAAATAATATATCTTCGATTAAAATACAGGGTGTCTCAGAAGTGACTATCTATTTTGATTAATTTAAGTGTATTTTAAACAATTTCTATTCTGGTCAATTGTATGTCCATTATTATACCAATTTATGCATTTAAAAAATACAATTCTAAAAATTCCCTAAAAGTTGTTTTTACCATTTTTGCTTCATCTGGGGGGGGGGGAAATGTAGCAAAGGTTTGGTTATGGGCCCCTAAGTTAAGGGGCTCCAGATTATTGTATAAACATGTTACATTTCGTATTATTTAGATAACTGCTTGTATAAAACATTGAAGCATTTTATTTTTTAATTTTAGGGGAGTTACATGTTGACAGCAGTGGTCTTATTGAAGTAGTTGCCGTTAAAGTTTTGAAAGAGACCGCAACTCGAGAAGTTGAAGAGGACTTCTTACGAGAAGTAGACATTATGAGCGCGTTTCGGCATTCCAATATATTGTCTCTTCTTGGAGTCGTTCTGAGAGGTAAGTAACTTTTTATTATAATAAAATGTACTAAAAGTTTGCATGAACAAATTTTCACTGTTCTGTGACAACTAAAGTCGAATTACTTTACTTTGTAAACGCTTTAGACAACAAATTTTAAGACAATACTTTTTTAAAGATAACTTTTATCTTCTTTAGTCGCAACTTAATTAAGGAAGACAGTGTGATATTTGCTTAATACTAATGAAATGAATGTCAAAGTATAATTCAAACATAATTGTTCTTTTTTGGAACATTAGATTACTTAATGCTTTCAACCACTTTTTTGTATTTATGTAAAGCAACCACAAATTTTTATCGCACTAATATAAAACATGGCCATAAGCATTTAGAAGTTAATTGAAATGTCGCTTTTTTACCTAACACATTTTTTATCATCCACAGCTCCATTAATTCCGAAAATTCCGATTCCGCGCAGGCTTTTATGTTGTGTTCAGAGTTCTACATTAAATTTATGTGCTATTATTGTTCCGTAATTGAATTTTTTAGAAGAGTGTTTTGTAATGGGTTTAAGGAAAGATAACGCACTAATTATTTCCTTACTTATTCTACAGTAGGAAATTTCAAAGTCGTCTTCTTCGTCCATTTCTTTAATAATTTTTCCTACATAATAAAATGTTTTTTTTAATTATCAAATTCCACCATAATAAAGAAAGTAAGTAAGTTAGCTTTATTTAGCAATTGCTATTACATTGTAACATAATTTATATAGGTAATAGTAAATATGATAAAAATAAAAATAGAATGAAATAAAATAAAAATCTAAAAATCTTCTAAATTCTAAATATCTAAAATAATAGTTTAATAGCGTTCTAATACGTACTCCTCAATTAGTTTAATACCCTTCTTATAATTATTACATATTTTGACTTAATGCGGCAAATTATTAAATATTTTAAAACCTTGATAAAATAACGAACGAGCAGTTTGACTTTTAATACATTTCTCTATAACGAAATCAAGCCTATTTCTAGTTTTATAAGTGTGGAGCTTATGGACTAATTTTACATTTTCATACAGATATTTTGGTGTTTTTTGTAATTTAATTTTTAAAACTAGCTCTAATGTTCTAAATATTATTCTCTGATTAATACTCATAAATTGAAGTGTATTTAACATAACCTTGATAGGATGATAGGGAAATAAATTGAACACTTTAAAATAGTGCGCATGACGCGATTTTTTAATTTCTGTATATTGAAGCTCAGTTTTTTTAAATTAATAAGTAATGAAGCGCAAAACTCAAAATGAGGAGCTATAATTGTTTTATACAGTAAGGAGGAATCCTCGACCACTTTTTTTTTAATAAGACCGCCACTTCGAAATGTTTTCGCTTTTATTTTAAGTTTACTACACTTACTAGCAATATAGGTAGTTTCTTTTAATGTTACATTTAACAATGCAACCAGGGGTGGATCTACATAGGGACTAATAGGTCTTAAGCCCTGAGCCCCCAAGTGTCAAGGGCTAAAAAAAAATGAATTATGATCATACATTTTCAATACTTTTTCATTAACAATGAGCACTAATCATATAGTAAAAAATAGTTAATATTAATAATATAATGATAATTTAGAGTACTATTTGTTTTATTTTAATCACTGTAATATAATTGGTCAGGTCACCAAGTTTTAATTTAAATTCAATTTAAAGATTCTTAATCTAAGAAAAAATGGGGCCCCATTGTACTTCAATAAGCTGAAAAACCTAGATCCGCCTCCGAATGCATCTTATTGAAAATTGAAGTATATACAGGGCGTTTTAAAAAGAATCTATCAAAATTTAAGTTTGTGTTCTTTAAGTAATTTCTGGTAAGCGAAAAAGTCCTTTATTAAATCAAAAATTTTGATCACATACATGTATATTCTTTATGCAGTTGCACCAACTGTATAACTATACACCTTAGAGCTATATTTCAAACATGTTATTTTGTGAAATTTTAAATTTTGATTATAAATAAACAAGAATTATATTAAAGTTTTAACGCCTGGAAGCAATACATGTGCCAGTCATATATAATTGATATTTACGCGACATTCAATAGTCCCTTTGATGTGTCACTCAATGCTGTTCTATTCCACAAAATGCGACATGTAACTACTTAAAAAATCATATTTCACGAGGGATTTTAGAGAGTTCTGTTTGACCACATTAAATTCTCTCTACGTCGTTATTTCTGAAAATAACGAAGTTGCAAATCCTGATGATTGATTAAACGCGCCCTAGATATTGTTAAAGTGACATGTTTTGATGTAATGTACAAATTAATTAAGTTTTTCGTTAATTGACGATTTACGTTCGTTCAACTCACTTCATAATGGAAAATTATTTCGAGATTTCGAAGTAGGTACTATTCTTCGTTAACACCAATAACCAACACGCAAGTCCGTTATATATTGGAAAACCTACTTCAAAAAACCTTTGAAAAGTCAATCAACACGTAATAACAATATATCTACAAGATATTTACCCAAAAACTTTTATTATATTATGACTTTTTGTCATAATAGCCTCTGACAAATAAAAAGTAAACAAAATACAATATTTAAAAATAGTGTAATTAAAAAATCATTGAATTTAAATTAAAAATCAATTAAGCACGATTAAATATTTATAAATAAACTAAAAACACACTTAATGAATATAATCAAAATCTATTACTCTCAAATTATAATGTAGAAACAAAAGAAATTCTTTATTTTCAAGGCATAATTCATTCTTGCATGTCATGTTGTGTTTAACTGTTTTATAAACTCTGCGTATACAGAGTGTTTCTTAAATATTGCAAAAAATGCAGGTGGTGATTCCTTTTCAAAAATTAAGGGGGGTCTTTCATATACATTTTTTCCTTAGATGTCTCCTTTCGGAGTTGCACCCCTCTAAAGGGGTGCGATAAAATTAGGTTTTTACTTTATTTCTCAAATTTGGATAAATGTAGGAGAATGATATTAGATAGATGTTTTATACTCAGTAAAAGGTTTCCCATAGTAATATTTTCAATCATCTCCCACCTTCACATGGGGCTGAAAAGTGCGACCCCTGTTGGTTTTTTTATCAGAACTTTTTGGTAGGTTAAAATTTTGCAATTAAAATTTTTTTTTTGAAAGCTTACTTTATTGATTTATGATAAAGATTTTTTTTGTTTTCCACGGCACGCTTGAAAATTTTGTGAAACCTAACCTATTTTAGTTAAACTTTTATTTTTTATTTCTTATTAGTTTAGAATTAAAATTAACTTATGATTACATCATTGAATTCAGAAAAAAATGTCTACCAGATTTAGTAAAAAAAAATAGATGGTGCCATTTGGAAAAAAAATTGACTATCGCTTGACATTTAAGTTGAACTTGAAAAAAATTGAAATCCAATTCAGTTTATAGTATTTGAGGAGCCATTTCATTTAGTTTTTTGTACCAAAATCGGACCACAAACAACGGAGTTACAGCTTGCGGCGTTTTTTGTGTGACACCCTGTATAATATTACACTGTTTAAAGCGTAGTTGCTTTCATAGCTCCATTCCCTTTATCTAGTTTTACTTCTCCTCATTTTTCTAATAGTTTCTTATTATTTTTGTTTCAGAATCTGGTTTATCTCCTATGATGGTTTTCGAGTACATGCGTCATGGAGACTTGGCGGAAGTCCTACGATTACAGGGAAAATTTATGTCCGAAGAAGAGTCCTTACCATCACTTGCCGCTAAAGATTTAATGTCCGTGGCAATGCAGATAGCAAGTGGTATGACTTATCTTGCTTCTCAAAGGTTTGTTCATCGGGATTTGGCGTGCCGAAATTGTCTTGTGGCTCCAGGGCCGATCGTGAAAATTGCAGACTTTGGGATGAGCCGAGATGTATACACCTGCGATTACTATAAGGTAATTTTTATACAAAGTTATTTGTTATACAGGGTTCTCGTTTTTCGCGGGCCACTATGGGGATCTCGTAAACGGTAAGAGTTACGACTTCGGTTAAATTGGGACAAAGTTGTATATTCAGGTGCTTAATAATTTGACGCAAACAGAACTTATCTAGCTCTTTTAGTTTTTGAGATATAGGGAAAAAAGTGGATTTTTGTTTTTTGCCCGTAACTTTTTCATTTGATGTCAAATTTCATTTTTGTTAAAACATTTTCATGGCCACTTTTTGCAAGGAATCAAATTCCCCAATTATATTTTCCGTGCGACGTTTCGTTTTTTTAAAACCATCATCAGGTCAATTTTTTCTTATGGACGCTATATCTCATTTTAACGCCAATTTGTAGAGCATTTTATTCTGAATTCGACAATGTACAGTTGTCACTTTTTTGAAACAATTGTTGTTAAAAATGGCAAAAACAAATATTTTATTTAAAACAAATTCTAATTTCAGATCGGAGGATCACGTCTTTTACCAGTTCGTTGGATGTCACCAGAAAGTGTAATGTACGGCCGTTTTACCTTAGAATCGGACATTTGGTCATATGGGGTCGTACTATGGGAAATTTACAGTTATGGCAAACAGCCATATTACGGCCACACCAACGAAGAAGTAGTGAAATTAATTTTGCAGGGCATCATGCTGATTCCGCCAGAAGATTGCCCTGCTCTAATTTGTGATCTCATGAAATGCTGCTGGAAAACTGAGCCTAGAGACCGAATAAGGTTTTCAGAAATATACGACAAGTTGGAAAAGTGTTATTTAAATTTTGAAGAACCGGAAAAGGAAGAGTTTGGCTCGTCAAAACTTAAATTTGAAGATGAGATTAAACAATCGTCAGAATTTAACAGAACGTTAAATTTAAAAAAATTGCCTAGGCCGCCTCTGTTGTTACCTTTACCACCTACAATAGATCTTTTAGATGAACAAGGTTATTTATTACCAAATCCAATCAAAGAACCCGTTCAGTATTTACAGATTTGCCAGACTGATCAACAAATATGATTTCATCTAGTAAGAAAATTGGGTTTTATTTATAGGAAAAAGTTATTTTGCAAAGAATACAGTGTGTCCCAAAATTTACGTTCAATATCAGAATCTCACTTTTCTTAAGATCTGAAAAATTCGTTAACCTGTAAAAAAATCTAAAATATATCTATAAACCTAACTTCGAATATTTATCAAAAATAAGTAAGTGTGAATATCAGTTTTTTATTTTATTTTTTAGACATCTTTAAAGTTAAGAGACTTATTTTGGTCTAAAAGTAAAATTATCTTATCAGTATGTTTTTATTGAAGTTAGGATTTTGTTTCTTCAGTAGTTTACACAATATTTATGCTAATTTTAAAATGTTGCAGATCTAATATTATTAATTGGCTTAACTAATAATATCGATAGTTGATGGTATTGATTTTTTTGGTAATTTTATGTAGATATAAGTAACAAAAGCAATTTTCAAATTATTTTTTATAATCTTCTGTGTAAATTTGTCTGTCAAATTTAATTTAGCCTTCATGGTCTTAAATAATAATTACTATCTCAATGTAGCTACAGTTTGGGACACCCTGTATAAGCCAAAAAGTGCCATATTTTTAGTACATCCGTATATTTTTAATTAGCAACTTGCTATAAATATGGCTCATTTATATTTTTGGAACATTTTCAAAAAATGTTTGTGCCTGTTTGAAACAAAGTGTCGCGTATCCAAAAATAAACCATATAAAATGTATAAAGTAAATATTGTGTACAAAGTAATTAATTTTAAGTGTAATTTATACATTAAGATGTTGATGAGTTGATGTAAAGTTTATAAAACTGTTGCCAACGTTACAGGGATTTAAACAATGTTGGGAAGTGCCTTTCTTGAACGATGCAGTTACTGCTAAATAAGTTTGGTCATATTTATTTTAAAAAATATTGATGAAAATGTTTAAAACTTCCATGTGTCCTAATTGCACGTAAATTACCTAAGTGTTGAATTATGCAAATGCAAATATGGCATCTGAATATTTTAGCAAGAAAATAAAAAAATAAAAATGTAATTCAATGTACCTCAATCCAAAAATTAATGAATCAATACACTTTGTTGCAGTTTTATTAGATGGTCAACATCATACTACGATGCTTAAAAATGGCAGAATATCTAAGTTAGGGAGTTTAAAAAAATCATTTATTTCTCATAACTCATTACTTTCTAAACTCAAAGAAAAAGTGATATCTAATCATCACTTCTGTGGTGTCTCTGTATGCATATTTACATTTAACACATAATTTTTAAAAAACCTTGACGATAATTGAAGTTAGAGCTGATATTTTTATTTTCATTATTACTTTCAGATTTGGTCTAAAATGTATCTATTCGTTGTAGTTTTTTCAAAAACATTAAAATTACACTTGGGTACTTTTCCATAGAGATGCTCATATATTTGTTACAATCGCATAAAAAAAAGTATACCAATAATTGTTCTAAATGTATTCTACGTAATGTAGTAAAATAATTATTATGCAAGCAAAAAAATGTGCAGTCAATAGAAATATTTTATTTTATGTGATTGCACAATCAGAGCAGGATTAAACAACTTAGGCAAAATTCTCTATTGCGATTTTGGAAAATATTTATTAGCTAACACAAAAAACATCTAATTCAAAAGCTCATGAAATAACACGAAATAAATTTTGCTACCGATTTAAAGGTTTGCACAACAAAATTGAGTTCTAGGTAATTGCTCGGTTTGCCTAAGCAAGAATTGAACCCTGAGTATAATAATCATCCTTAAAGTTATCAATTTCTGTATCCTAGTCTCTCTCTAAAGCAAATATAAAGTGCCATATTTGCAAAAGAAATGTTATAAATTTAAATAAATAAAATTGTACCAAAGGTTATACAGGGCTTGCATATGTAAACTGTAAGTTATTATTAAGTAATGTAAGTGTTGCCTGGCCGTTAATAAAACTAATTTTATGTGTAAATTTTGTTTATTGTTTAAATGCCAAATGTTACCCAAAATAATTACTTCTTTATTATATAACTGTACAGGTTAGCCCCGATTGCACAAAGCAACAGTTGGTATTAACATAGTGGCGGACTAAGAAGTAATATACTTAATCGAATAAATATGTACTTTTTTATGGCACTAAATAACAAAATTAATTAAAAAAACAAGAATTAGAATAATAAGCAAATGCTTTGTAAAGATAAACTAGTCATTTAATTAAACAAATAACAAACAATAACTTTCTTTAATTCTCTTAATCTAAATACAATTTAGTTTTAAAAAACACTTTTATTATTATTAACTCAATCGGTAGTAGAATGAGAGTTGATTCTTATTTGTCTAAAGGCATCCAGAATCAGTTTATTAGCCTTTTGGCAAATGAAGTCAAAAAGAAAATTGTTAATTATATACGAAAAGCAAAGTCTTTGGAATTGTTTTTGATACTACTCCGGACTTGTCGCATATCGATCAAGAGTGAAGTGATAGATAAGATACGTTCATATTGAAGAAGACCAGGTTGAAGTGAAGGAATCATTTCTTGGTTTCTTTCCAATATCCGGTAAGACCGCTGCTGAGCTTACTGATAATATCTTGAGGCAGTTAAATGAAGATTTCCTCGACATAAATATATGCTGTGCTCAAGGATATGATAATGCTGCAACTATGGCCGGAATTGATGGCGGAGTTCAGAAGAAAATCAAAGAAATGAATTCAAAAGCTTTTTTTATACCGTGTTCCAACCGTTCATTAAACCTATGTGGAGTATGGAGTTCACTCTTTTGGAAGTGCATTTTCAAGTATGAATTTTTTTAGAACCTTGTAGAGAGCATATACATTCTTTTCAGCATCGACCCATCAATGGGATATGCTAATGGCAAACGTGGGGGTATCTGTGAAGAGGCTTGTAAAGACAAGATGGAGCGCTCATTTCGACGCTGTAAAAACAGTAAAAGAAAATTTTGAGAAGTTAGTCTTTACACCGGATCTCTTGTGCGATCCCAATAAAGAAAATATTGATACAAGGGGAGTGGCATCCTCACTCATACCTGCCTTGTGTGGTTTTACATTTTTGTGCTATCTTGGTTTCTGGTGTGAAATCTTAAATGAAGTGAATTTAACACAAAATATTTACAGACTTCGGCAATTACGTTAGGGAAATTCTTAGTGAAATTCAAAGCGTTAAAAATATTTCTTTAAAATGAACAGGACAAAATAGTGAAGAGGGCGATTCATTATGCAACCGAAATGTGCAACGATATGGATATTTCGCTTGAGAAACGAGGGAGAACGAAAAAGAAGAAAACCATGCCTGGTGAAATTGTCGGAGATGCCAGTCTGATATTGCAAGAAGAAATTCAGAGGACAATGTTTGAACGCCTTGACCGATTTTATCAGGAACTTGAGCATCGATCTAAGGCAATGAATGACATTTTTAACATCTTTGTATTGATTTAACCAAAGAGTTTTCTATTTACAACAGAAGGAGAATTGTATGCCCTTGTTCCAAACCTGACGAAAATATATACCGAATTTTCAAATGATAATATCGAAACAGAAATTGGACGATTGCGGCGTCACATACAGACTGCAAAAATTACTTTAGAAGAGGCACATAAATGGACAACTTTGGAAATGTTAAGGTTCATCGTGAAATGGTACTTTTCTGAATGACTGCTAAACCTCTCTCTGTGTATTCGTTTCTTTTTGGCTATTTGTGTATCCAGGGCCGGCGATAAGAGTGTGCAGGGTGTGCACCGCACACGGCCCAGCGCTGGCCGATCTTGTTTGCGTGCACAGATCCCGCAGTCGTTTTCATGATCTGTTCCATAAGTAGCGTGTGACGTAACATTAGTGTTTCGGCAAGACTTTGTTCTACAGCGTCATTCAAAAAGTCTGCAACAAATGGGAAAAAATTTTATTATCGATTTCTCAGAAAATTTTATTTTTGATAAAAGTTGGTGCATGGTCTAAAACTAATTTTAAGATAAAATAAAAGATTATTAAAAAGTCATAGGACACTGGATTTTAACGATTTTTGAAATATTAACAAGAGTAAAGTGCCCTTATTTTAAGAGAAACAAAAAAAGTTTATGGGAAAAACTTATTTAGAATCTCAAAATTAGTCTAAATATGACGGTCAAATTCCAATTTTTGTTTTTTAAGACATTTTAACATTCAAAAAGTCTGCAACAAATGGAAAAGTTTTTTATTATCGATTTCTCAGAAAATGTCATTCTTGATAAAAGTTGGTGCATGATCTAAAACTACTTTTAAGATGAAAAAAAAATCGATAAAAAGTCATAGGACACCAGATTTTACCGATTTTTGAAATATTAACAAGAGTAAAGTGCCCTTATTTTAAGAGATACAAACAAAAATTATAGGAAGAAGTTATTTAGAATCTGAAAATTAGACTAGATATGAATTTTGACGGTCAAATTCCAATTTTTATTTTTTAAGAAATTTTAAGCACTCTACTCTTGCTCATATTTCAAAAATCGTTAAAATCTAGGGTCCTATGACTTTTTAATATTTTTTTTTATCATAAATTTAGTTTTAGACCATGCACCAACTTTGATCAAGAATGAAATTTTCTGAGAAATTAATAATAAAAAACTTTTCCATTTTTGAATGTTGAAATTTCTAAAAAAATAAAAATTGGAATTTGACCGTCAAAATTTATATCTAGTCTACTTTTGAGATTCTAAATAAGTTTTTCCTATAAACTTTTTTTGTATCTCTTAAAATACGGGCACTTTACTCTTGTTCATATTTCAAAAATCGCTAAAATCTAGTGTCTTATCACATTTTATCGAACTTTTTTTTATCTTAAAATTAGTTTTAGACCATGCACCAACTTTTATCAAGAATAAAATTTTTTGAGAAATCGATAATAAAAATTTTTCCCATTTGTTGCAGACTTTTTGAATGACGCTGTATATTGAGTTGTACGACCTCGAATTTCTTTAAGTAAGTTATGTCTAGTTTTGGTTTTTTCTTTAAAAAAAAGTATCGTATAGGTATAGGTAATCTCTTAGATAGATCATATAAACTACATGGATAAAGGTCTCTACAGACCGACGCGGTGGCGGTGGCGGTGGCGGTGGCGTTGGCGGTCAGATGTAACCTTAGGAAACATGCGGTAAGTGCGTCCATTTGTTTCCTAAGGTTACATCTGACCGCCACCGCTACCGCCAGCGCCACCGCGTCGGTCTGTGGAGACCTTAACACTACCAAAATGCAACTATGTTGTACACATATCCCAGACGTACAATTATACTGCCTCTCCTTCCAACACATATGAAAGTATATTTCTATCTCGCTCTCCGGGCCCACCGAGTAAATCGTGTGCGTTACTATGGTTACGCGCGAAATTTGAACTAAAGCGTTTATTTGAACTACTAGTAGATGCAATGTACTCGGATGTTTCCGTGTTAAATATGGGAGGATACAATAACATTAGATCAGATTTAGTAAGTTTTATTGAAGTACAGTAAACACCGCTTATTAGAATCAATTGATTCGATTAAACGACGATTTTAATAGCAAAAAATTCTAAATGTCACTCACGCGTCACTCGCTAGAATAGGCTAGGTAGGAAGTACGTTACAGTTTACAGTTCTTATCACGGTTGCGCTACGATGACAACGGACCCGGGCCCAAAACAAAGATAGCATATATTGGGCCCAAATAATATAGAAACAGATAGGTTTAAAAAGGCACGTTAGGTGTGTCGGCAACATTGTCTTAACTACATTCCTATGGTGTTAAGTTATCCATGTAGTTTATATGATCTAAGGGTAATCTATGCCATAGATCACCATAGATAAAGAAATCTATGCTGTGCTCATACTGTCATAGCTGCCACTATGTTTACATGTTTACATTTGAATATGAAAGCCACGATGACGAAGAAGATAAAATAAACTGGTGTGGCCACCAAATGACTTTTGCCATAAATATAATGTGTGTATCAACGTATGTGTTTTTGTATTTGAGGGCGTAAATGACGTCTGTCAACATGACGAAAATGACGTCTGCCAAAATGACGTTTCATGCAATTATGACATAAACAATCACAGCGTTATTCTTAAAAACAAATTTAAAATTTTTTTTTAATCAACTTTTTCACGAGAATTCAAGAGAGTTGAGACATACGGCATTTTTGCTAAGAAAAATAAACTACATAACATACTAAAATTTGGAAAAAAAATGAAAACGTGGTCCCATAAACTCTTAACAGAATTTATGGAGCTATACAGGTCTCTCCCTTGTTTGTATGATATAAAAAATAAGCAATATTTAAATAAACTGTTGAAATTAGCTGCATATGATAAGCTGGTAGACGGTAGAGAAACTGAAGACAGTAGACCCGGAAGCAACAAAAGATACGGTTGTTAAAAAAAAACAACAATTTGCGCAGTTCCTACCGTAAAGAACAAAAGAAAATTAAGGAAAGCAAAAGAAGTTGTTCTAGCGGAAAGGTTTATGAAACATCTCTTTGGTATTTTCATCTTAAAACTGACCAAAATCCTGCGAGAAAACGTAACGTGCATGCCTGCGCCGAGGGTACAGGTTAAGCCTTCCGGATTGCAAGTCGAAAGGCCTGCCTTCGGTAAACCGTTTCGTGTATGCCCACCATTTAGACCACCACTGTGTTAATATCAGGGACTGAGAACGGAACGAAAACGAAATGAACCGAAATTTTTTTAAGAACGAAAACGAAACCGAAAACGAAATTATTATTTTTCGTTCAAGAACGAAAACGAAATAAATATTTTCCAAAACCGGTTTTAACCGGTTTTAACCGGTTTTAACCGGTTTTGTCGCTATTTCAATTTTATTTGTTAAACACAAACGCGAATTTACCTTCTGTGCTGGGGAAACTCCACGAGGCAGTAAAAAATCTCACTTGAAATAAGTGAGCTTCACTTTTCTCCATATATGTATTTACGTGAATATGTATTAACAACTTTATTGTTTATACTTGCAATTTCGTGTAACACAATTAACGGTACAGATATTCTCTATTTCTAATTTGTTTTTTAGATCATCAATATAGAATGTACACTTGATTGGATATATATTATCAATGTGTATGTTTTATTTGCGTTTAGACATAATAATAGTAACATTTATTCTTACTTCGAAAAGGACTAATGTAAAAGAAGATTTATTGGAAGATGTGTTGCTAGTAAGATTTAACGGAATGTGAAAATGTATATTGTATGGTATGTACAAACTATAAAGTTAAAGTATATTCCAAGTTAATATAAGTTTTTTTTAATATCTTTTATATTTATAACATTAAGTAAATTATCCACTTGAATTCATTCTTTTGTCTTTTTAAATAATTACAGCAGGATCTTATTTAATTCAAATGCATAGATTTTTAGTACTAAAACAAATTTAAAACAGCACTTGCTATATTTTCATATTTTTAGATAAAGATCGTGTGTCTAATTTAACCTAATCACGTTGTGTTTTTGCACCTTACGGGTGTTAAGCTTAATAAGATGGTTAAATGTTAATGTGTTTAACGATTTGGTAAATTTAATATGGCGATGGTTCGCCAGTCTAAAATATGCTGTCCGTGAGCATCAAACCCCATCGTCATCGTTTATATTTTAGTTGAGACGCAAATATTGTTATCGTATTTATAAAGGGTTGTGGTGACTAGAAAAAAAAAGTGATTTTTTGACTAGAAAAAAAATGTAAAACCGGTTTTAACCGTTATTATTTCGGTTCACGAAAACGAAAAAAGAATTTTTTCGGTTAGAACGAAAACGATATATTTCGTTTTCGTTCCGAACAGAAACGAACGGAATTTTTTTCGTTTTTAGTCCCTGGTTAATATACATCTTAAAATACGCATTATCAGCGCCAATTGTGCTTGGATCTGTGGCTTGGATCTTGCCTAGATTAACATGTGTGATGTATGTTAACAGACCTTAGGGTTTTAAAGAACAACTTTAAACCTTTAGGTTTTTTTTTTTATTCAGTTTTTATTTAGTTAAACTCAATTGTAATAACAACAATTTGTGAACAATGTATTTGGTATTTTCAACTTAATTTAAGCAAATAAATATCATCAATTTATGCTCCATGACAATATCTACTTCTTTTTATCATTTTTTTTAATCAAAAAATGTAGCAGAGATGTCTTACATCTAGTGTGCTATAGAATTTTTCAAAAAAAAACTAAAAGCAACACCAAGTTGCTTTATAAAATAAAGGACTTTTTTCCTATTTAACCAGCCTTATTTCTTTTATGGTGTAGAAGTTGCCTGTGGTGAGCCTTGAATTTCGGACACACTAATTACTGCTATTGGATGTTTTTTTAATACGTTCCATGTTACCTAGTGAAAATGATAAAGACACAAATCAAGTAATAGGACTAAACAAAATCCCGTGACAAAATCTGACAATACATCAAATATGTGAGTTTTCAGCTGATAATTTTGTTATTGTTCATCGTGTTTCTTTTTACAGTGCAGTATTACAATGAATAAAGACAGAAACAAACTAAAATGGACTGCGGCCCGTCCAATCAGAAAACCTGATAATATCATATCATCAAAAGCACGGGAACAAGGACAAAAAACTTTCATGGCTGCATATGAAAAAGTACGTCACAGAAAGAACTGATTGATATATATTAATTTAAATACATATTTTTCTATTAAAGAAGTCATGAAATGTATTTGGAATGACAATAATTTCACTTATAAATATATAGGTAGATAAAAGTTTAATTAAAAATCAACTATTTATCGAAAGAATCACTTCTTGAAGAAAATCTATGTCCGTGTTAAGACTTTACCCTTTATTCATCAGTAGATTATTTTCTTATTTATTAAATATTATTGTACAATATTTATTAAATAAATAAGAAAAGAATGTACTAATGAAGAAAAACGAGTCTTAAAACTGACAAAGATTTTCTTCAAGAAGTGATTCTTTCGATAAATAGTTGATTTCTAATTAAACTTTTATATATTTATAAGTGAAATTATTGTAATTTCAAATAAATATAATGACTTGTTAATTTTAAAACTGGTATAGATTTTATACAAGAACTGATTCTTTTTAATAGAAAGAAGTAATTTTTAGTAGTTAAGCAAATATATTAATAAGTAAATAAACCACTTAAGTAGCTTAAAAATTTATCAATTAATATAATTAAGCTAAATTAAAAATCACATAACATAAATCCTCTTATCCACGGATTTATTTACCAATTTCAAGATTCTCGTCTCTTCCTCAGTTGCAGTCATTTATTTTGATTAAGCTTATTTATATTATTAAAAGAATTACTTAAATAATTACGCAGTTTTACTTAATTCAGGTAGAGCTTTAAACAAATTAAATGTTTTCACATTTTTTAGGAGAAGTATGAGCACATGAATTTTCTGATGTCAAATGAATATATGCGCATGTGGTTTAACGAGAAAAAGTTTTATGATAAGGAAATTTATTCCAAAGAGGAAACCAAAGCAGAAGAATCTAAAATAAAACGTAGATTTGTACAAAGAGATTTGAAGAAAAGAATATTTTCAAGACTGGATAATTTACCTAAAATTACATTGAAAAAGTAAGTATACAGGGTGTAGACTCGGATCACGCAACAGCAATTTCAATGGTAAAATTTTAAAAGTCGTATTCTTGCTTCCCTAATTATTTTAGAAAAAAAGTGGAAATAGATTTTTTGTAGAGAAAAAAAATTCTGTATCCATAAATGTAATCAATATTACTTTTTCGTTTTCCAATAACTAAAAATTAAGCAATTACAAAACGCGTTTTGGCAAAAATCTGTAGTGCCTTGGAATTATGCTATGACAACTGCCCAGCCTAATGTCACTTATACTGTCACTTTGACGTGAAGTTTATTCATAATAATCATTTTTATTGTATCTTGGAATGAAAACATAACTAACTGTGTAAAATAAATGTTTGATAAAATATAAAGGTTTTAAGAATGAATTTCGCGTCAAAGTGACAGTATAAGTGACATTAGGCTGGGCAGTTGTCATAGCATAATTCCAAGGCACTACAGATTTTTGTCAAAACGCGTTTTTTAATTGCTTAATTTTTAGTTATTGGAAGACGAAAAAGTAATATTGATTACATTTATGGATACAGAATTATTTTCTCTACAAAAAACGTATTTGCACTTTTTTTCTAAAATAATTAGGGGAGCAAGAATTGAAATTGCTATGTTGCGTGATCCGAGTCTACACCCTGTATACACATGACGTTTTTTGTTAGAGGTAATTAAATTTACCCACAAACTTCTGATCATAAAAAGTTTAAAATGCCCTAAATTTTGTAGTTTTTTTCCTTAAATTTACGCTACTTAACAAAAACTATGTTGCACTTATACCTGGTGTAAATGAAGTATGGTACACCCCCATTTTTTCTTTAATTTTGATTTTAAATAAATGAAATTTTAGACATATGATATGTGCAAAAAAACGGGCTTATTGAGACGTTGCACACATTTGTTTCACTTCCGGTTTCGCCGGAAATGATCCCAACTTTGTTATTTTAAATGGAATACCCTGTATATTTTTACATTTTTGGAAAGAGGAAGCGATTTATACAAATGCACCATTTTGGTTAATTTTTATAACCTCAAAAAAATTTTAAATCGGCTTTGAAGGTTGCGGAATTGGTTTTTTTTTACATCATCCTCAGCAGCGTTTTTAAGGCCAAGAAATACTATCTAATTTTAAATTTCTTTCCATGTTGGAACCCTATCTAATTTTATCTAAGTAAAACTATTGAAATATTATCAGTGGCGTAGCAAAAAGTAAATGGGCCCGTGTGCAAGCAGAGTTAATGGGCCCTTCGGATATATTAATATAAATAAACTAATTACAAATTTATCATTGTATCAAAAGATCTCTTGTCATAATTTAGATTAGTTTCAAGTCTTTTGACTATTAATTTGTTAAGAAATAGATTTTTTAAATAATTTATAACTTGAGAAATATTAATTTTAGACTTGGGATATGTTTGATGTTTTTTATAGACTAATAAATTATCTACAAGAAAACATAATGATATACAGTGTGTCCAAAAAGTAACGTAACGGATCAATATCTCGTCTCGTGACAACATTACAAAAAAAAGTTTTATACAAAAATTGTTTGTGGTAATTTACTACATAACCTTAAATTATTTTCAACTATACACAGTGTTTTGTTTTTGTGCACCGATACGTCACTATGTTTTTTTAAATGGAACACCCAGTATATTTAATGATTTTTAGATGTAAAATTGAATTCTCTTTCAAAAACATATGGGTTTTATGTATCTAAATTCAGTCGTTTTCGTATTTAAGTTTTTATGAAAATTTTGACAGAAACAGGAGTCAAAAAAATAATGATATTTCACAACTTGGATATGTCAGAACAAATTCCTTTGAAACTTTGTTCGACAATAGTGTCATAGTGATTGCTGACTAGTTAAAATTTTAAAATAATACACAAGGTGTTTTTTATGCTGGGTGCAACTGGTTAAACTGCAAACACGGATAAATCAATTTTTTTAAATGGAACGCCCTATATATTTTTACATATTCTTATCGATAATTCAATTATCTTTAAAATTTGTTAAAAGTCTATTATGTCTAAAATTATTATTTCTCGAGTAATTGCGGTTTTCAGGATAATTAATGGGCACAAACAAAATATTTAATAGAAATTAATTAGTCGGCTTTGGAAATATCTCGATAATTTGTTTTAAATGTCAAATAATGATCTATTTTCATCTTTAAGCTATATGTTTTTCTAATTATAAATTAGTTTAATAAAAAACAATAAAATCGAAATTGTGTAATCCACATAAAAGAGGTGGATAGGAAGGCGAGGTACAATTAAATGGCCACCACGCTTTCCAGATTTGTCACCTTTCGACCTTTGGACTACTTTTTGTGGGGATACTTCAAAAATAACGTATATAAAGCAAAATCAGAAAAATCAGATGATCTTAGAAATCGTATAATACTGACAACTGAACAGATTTCAGATGAGAAGTGGCGGAATGTCCTATCGACTTTTTATAATAGGCTTGGGTACTGTCAAATAGAAGAAGAAAGACAATTCGAATACCTTGTTAAATAATAAAATAATATTTTTAACATTGTTTATTAAATTTAATTTTTTTCGCCCTGCACCTTTTAATTGGGTAAACTTTTAGCAACATGCGGTTTTCACAATTCAATTTGTAATTTAATATAGTATCATAAAAATGATTCATTACGAAAATAGTTCTAAATGAGCAACTACAAAATCGTATATTTTAATGAAGAGATAATTAATTGAAGTCATGTTACTAAAACTGTCCTGTTTATAAGAGCAGTTGATAGTTAATATTAATAATATTATTAGTTCTTTAATACTAGGGGTGCAATTTTAGGTATATTTTAAAAACTAATCATACAATATGTATTCTTAGAAGGTATGTATTTTCGTCACATTGGCCTAAAAAAAGATACTCTTTTATGTCGATTAAACAATTTCGATTTTATTGTTTTTTATTAAACTAATTTATAATTAGAAAAACATATAGCTTAAAGATGAAAATAGAACGTTATTTGACATTTAAAACAAATTATCGAGATATTTCCAAAGCCGACTAATTAATTTCTATTAAATATTTTGTTTGTGCCCATTAATTATCATGAAAACCGCAATAACTCGAGAAATATTAATTTTAGACATAATAGACTTTTAACAAATTTTAAAGATAATTAAATTATCGATAAGAATATGTAAAAATATATAGGGTGTTCCATTTAAAAAAATTGACTTATCCGTGTTTGAAGTTTAACCAGTTGGACCCAGCATAAAAAACACCCTGTGTTTTATTTTAAAAATGTAATTAGTCAACAATCACTATGATACTATTGTTAAACAAGGTTTCAAAGGAATTCGTTCTGAAATTGCTATGTTGTGAAATATCAATATTTTCTTAAGAGTCCTGTTTCTGTCAAAATTTTCATAAAAACTTAAATAACTCAAAAACGATTGATTTTAGACAAATAAAACCCTAAACTTTTTGAAAGACAATTTAATTCTGCATCTAAAAAGCTCAAAATATACAGGGTGTTCTATTTAAGAAAACGAAGTGACGTATCGGTACGCAAAAACAAAACAATGTGTATAGTTGAAAATAATTTTAGGTTATGTAGTAAATTACCACAAACAACTTTTGTATAAAACTTTTTTTTGTAAGGTTGTCACGAGACGAGATATTGATCCGTTACGTTACTTTTTGGACACACTGTATAAAATGTTGTGTTTAAAATAACAAAGCTGCATATTGTTCCGCGGAAATTAAACACTCAGTATAAAATAATTTTGCATTATGCAGCTTGTAATGTCAAACAACTTTTGTATTAATTTTTTTTTGTATGTATTCCAATAACAACGCTATTAAATAATTTGGGTCGACTTAATTTTTTTGCAACTCAAATCAAAAAAATAAATATTTTGATATTCTTAGGGGCATATTCGTAAATATCAATATCATAGTATCTATAGGCGCGTTCGGGACGGCAGCTCTTTTTACTCTATTTGCACTTTTCTGCTCCACAGCATTCGGGACGCGACAGTGGGAGCAAAAAGAGCAGCTTCGAAGCGCGTTCGGGACAGAAAGATTGGGGTAAATGGAGCTTATCTATTTACACCGTCGAGAGCTGGTGAAAGCGGAGCAGTCATGCGCATTACGGAATGTTTACGTTTGTTTGAATTCTTTGAAATTGGAATTACCAGAATAAGGGTAAGCTAAACATCCTGGCGTCGTTTAACAAGTAGTTGCGAAGTTATAATATATAAAAGTGTACTCTGTGTTGTGTTCTGCAAGTGATACAAAATGTTTCATTCCGAAAAATATCCCATGGTTTTAGATGAAGGAGAAAATTCCACATAAGAAGAAAAATTCATCAATATTATTATTGAACATTGAACGTATCGTATACGTATATTACATTATTTTAAATAAAAGTGTATACAGCGGTATTAATGTTGTTGCAGAAAATACACTGGAATATTTTCCATCGACCCCATAAATTCTTTCACAATTAAACATTGAAACAAAAGAAAATGTACCAACACACCAACAGAAAGCCTGGATAAATTGTGGTCACACAAGACAATTTTGTTTTTAATTGAAAAAGTGAAGAGTTCAACAGTGGTTATAGAAAGCCTTTTTGGAAAAAAGTTTCCAGCAACTTTAAGATCAAATTAAACAAAGACTTCAGTGATATTCAGTGCCATTCAAAATCGAAGGGCTTATGCGAACATATAAAACGGTCTTTGGCCACAAGAATTTATAATCTAGAAAATAAGCACACTTTAACTGTTGAGTAGTAGCAACTAACTAAATAAATAAAAATTTTAACTCCTTTAAATAGTTATATTTCAATCCTTTTCTTAAAAACCGCTCTCCAAATAAACAACCTATTATAATCAACTTTATAATCAAATAAGTTTAAATAATCTAGAAATTCGTAGCACCAGAACCTTTTGTTTGTTTGGCCCTGGTTTGACCTGTGGTAAACATTTTAAAGGAGACCCATGATTAGACCGGTCTATAACAAAATAGTGGGGTTATCTTTATTTAAATTTGAAAAATCAGCACGAAGACGTCCCGAACGCTCGAGATTTACGCTTGGAGGCTCTAGAGACCACGTGACTACGCTCTTATTCTGCGCCGCTCCACTCCACTCTGCTCTGGGAACAGCGTCCCGAATTCTTTATCTATGGTCCCGAACGCGACTTATTTATTAAGTAAAGTGATCGGTTAAAATGCCCAAAGCGTAACAAAGAAAGAGAACCACTAGATAAAGATAGTAGGTATGTTATTACAAGTGCACAATTTTGAGTTCACTTGACTCAAGTGAACTCAGACTTGACCCCAAAAGTTTCGTATTTGAATATACATATCACACTTAATAATCAAATTATTTTAAATACACGATTGCATATACAAATGACAAATATTTATATTAAAAATTTCTAACAAACCCAATCAAAAACATCAACGCAAAGTGTACAAATGGAATTCTAATGGCGCTTAAGTCCGCACCTACACAAATCGTTTGCGCTTTCAAGCAGACATAAATTAACTTTAGTTCAGTTGTATCTCTTAATTATCACTGTTGAGGACGCCACCTCCTTGACCTTACTCCAATAGGCGGAGCAAATTGCTTGTATACGAGAGACGCTTTTAATTTTATTTTTTTTACAGATTCTTAAATTAAAATTATTTTTAAAAAACTAATTTACATTGTAGCTTCTTATTATAAGCACCTACACAAAAACAAGCATAGTTTTTATGTGTCTGCCTATACTTATAGGATGTTATTGCAAGATTTTTAATGAACCCTATAATTCAGCTAATTGATTCGTATTTGAGATTTTTTCCACCTTGGCTTCACGCTTCACGTTACGGACAGCATCGCTTAAACTGGTTAGTGCGCATGGCAATTGATTTCATACTAAAAAAGACAGGGGGTATTCAAAAATTTCAAGCGATTGTCCTAACAATTCTGACATTTAAAAAAAAAATCGTTTTTGATTCTGCATAATCCAGTGTGTATTTATTGTAATGAAATTAAAACGGTGCTATATTTATGATTCTAATATGAATTTTTAAAATATATTGTACTAAGACAATCATACAATTCAATAGAAATCAAAATATTTATTGTAATTTTATTAAAAAAATTGTTTTGGAACCCTAGCGTCAACGACAGTATAAATCCAATAAAAATTAAACAAAGCTATATTTATATTCAATATGAATTTAAAAAGTATACTGTACTGAGTCAGTCGAGAACTAGGGTGAAAATTTAAATATTTGTTGTAACGATAAAGTTATTAAAAAAATTGTTTTGGATTCTTAATGTTGAATAACATTTTATGAGTAAAAATCCAATAACAATTGAACAAAGCTATATTTATGTCCTGTTTAATTTTTTATGTATATTTATGTCTCAGATATGAATTTAAAAAGTAAACTGTACTGGGCCAGTCGAGAACTAGATTGAAAATTTAAGTATTTGCTGAAACGATAAAAATATTAAGAAATTTGTTTTGGATCCTCGGTGCCGAACGACATTTATTAGTAAAAATTCAATAAAAATTAAACAAAACTATAATTATAACTCAAATATGAATTTAAAAAATATACTGTACCTCTGGCTCGTGAGCCACTGGTTGCAGTAATTGATGTGTTGGCGATAACTTTAAAAGATTTTTTATAGCAATATATTATACAATGTCGAATTCAGAATAAAATGCTCTACAAATTGGCGTTAAAATCAGATATAGCGTCCATAAGAAAAAATTGACCTGATGATGGTTTTAAAAAAACAAAATGTCGCACGGAAAATATAATTGGGGATTCTGATTCCTTGCAAAAAGTGGCCATGAAAAAGTTTTTACAGAAATTAAATTCAACATCAAATGAAAAAGTTACGGGCAAAAAACAAAAATCCACTTTTTTACTTTTTTCCTTATATCTTAAAAACTAAAAGAGCTAGATAAGTTCTGTTTGCGTCAAATTATTAAGCACCTGAATATACAACTTTGCCCCAATTTAACCGAAGTCGTAACTCTTACCGTTTACGAGATCCCCATAGTGGCCCTCGAAAAACGAGAACCCTGTATATAAAAAAGATGGAGAACAAGAAACTATGTTTAATAGAAACATGCTCTCTTTAAAAGAGACCTATTGGCAACCCTACGTAAAACTATTCTTTGTTTTATTTAATAATTGTCGTTTTTTCAGATTTGCAAACGTGAAATCAAAAACTGAATCAACAAGACCTCCCAAAGAAGATATTGGCATGGAATCAAAAACTAAAACAGAAAAACCACCCAAAGAAGATATTTGCGCAGAATTAAAAACTAAAACAGAAAAATGTCCCAAAGAAGATATTTGCAAGTAACAATTTACCATTTAAACCAAAATTGTATCTTGTCCTCCAAATATGTTGGTATTTATTGTATTTTATTGATTATAAATCTGTCAACATATTAATTAATTACTTATTGTATTAAATAGAAAATTATTCAACATTTTTATAGTTCAGAAATGGTCAGATATATCCTTTCAATCGTCCACAAAAAATGAAAGTAAAATATTTTTGATTATTTAAATTCCATATTAATTTAAAAAAGTCAGTTACCTCATCAAACAGGCAAACCCTAAGGCAGTGTTTCTCAACTTTTTGTACTTATTTTTTATTTTATATATATATTTATTTTATACATATCAATTTTTTTTGCAACACCCTTTTTCTTATCAATGGAATCCCTTCCAATCCTTTTATTGAAATACCGCCAAAACACCCTATTTGTTTTTATTTTTTAACCAGCTTTTGACTGAGTGCATTATTTTTTAAATATTTGTTTTTGTTGGTATATTTTTCCTTGCTGTTGTTAATTAAGAAATACATTAAAATCCTAAACACTAGTAATAACTAGGGTACCCTAGTAATAACTAACTAGGTACTAATAGCCTAATAAGGCTCATAGGAACCTAACATATGGGGGACTGTTTTATTTTTCAGAATAAATTTTATGTTATTGTTTCAATAAATAGTTTTTTCTTCGATTTCCACTTTTTTTAACAACACCCCTTCAGATATTTCACGCCGCCCCTAGTGGGTGCACCCTGCAGGTTGTGACATGGCCTACTTCATTCATAATCCGCTCAGCTACTTGCTTCGCGAAGTGGATTATGAATGAAGTTAGGCATGGTTGTGAATCACTGCCCTAAGATAGCAATTTTTTAATTTGGATTCATATCGAATAAAACATTATTTATTATTTAATTGATTAATTTGTTTAATATAAATAAATAAGGTTACTTACAAATAAAAACATTCTGTATAAATAATAAGACAGTCCTACACCTGACAGTAGAGGGGCTTATGACTTAATAAATAAGTAAATAATAAGATAAGTAATTTTTAACTAACCTTGTTTGTATTTATAGCTGCTTACTTTTTAATTATCGATTTATAATTAAAAAATCTGATAATTTCGGGACACATTTTGAATACGATTTCAAAAACATTTATTAAATTCTACCACCAAGTAATTAAAGAAGGTTTTAAAAACAGGCTTTATTTTCAAATATATATAACAATAATTCAAAAATAATAATACAAAAATCAATATACAAGCAAAATATGCACATACACACAATATGTTAACACAAAGTAAAACTTTAACGCATAACATATATCACGTATAAGCTTAACACTTTTCAAATTCATACGGTTATTTGACTAGTGCTTAAATGGAATTTTTTGACATCACAAACATTAAAAATCCATTGAATTATAAAGTTAAATTATTTTAATGCTGACTGGCTTTCAACGAAAAGCTCTTGCAGAAATATACTGCCAGCTACCCTATAACACAAAGAAAATATTTTTTAGATCTTAAACTGGTTGATTTGTTATCAAGTAATAGAAGATCGAAGTTATACAAGAAATATACCACATTAATAATTAAATATTCGCAACCATCTGATTCATTTTTTTACCCAACTTTTTTATTTGATTTTGTCAGACTTTTTCATGGTGTATTAATAAACTGCTTTTAACAGTGATTTTATCTACTTACTGGTATTCCTATATCCCATCCTGTCCCAGCTGGGTTTTCTGGACACACTCCATGCCGTTTTAACATGATGCCCCCATCGGTTACTGCCCAAACTTCAGTACGACCCACGCTCACATGCTTGAACGCTGTTGTACTAGGTGCTGCATCTATTGATTTTTAAAATCAATGACGTACAGTTTTTTGCTTGTCCAAGTACTTACTTGTAACAGGTGGATCTACTGCTATGGTTTGCCAATGTGTTCCTTCAGGAAAAACTGATGTTACTTCTTTACGGACATGTAATTTTCCTAAAATGTCCATAGCCCAAACTCCAGCTTGTCCTACAGATATTTGCTTTAATTGGCATCCACTAGGGGGCTCCACGTTGGTCCACGCATCTCCTTCGAGTTTATGAGCTTTCACACCCACTCTCCAATAGGCGGAACCATTTTTGCCTGTTGCCCAGACTTGAGAATAGGGACCACAGCTAATACTGCTTAGTGCTTGGTCTGAAGAAACGTGTTCCCACTGTGTTCCCTAACATACAAAAAAAAAATTGGTGACAAAAGTGTAAAATTATTAACAAGTACTTTAAATAACCCGCTTTTTGTTTTTTTTTTAATTTTTGCCACTTTACCAGTAGTGAACCTGTAAAGTCTATCGTTGGACAAGCGTGTTTGATTAACTTGACTCACAGGTCAAAAATAATCAGGATTATCGAAGTATATTCAATATGCACTACATAAAAATTCAAAAATAATTGTGTAAACGAATTTAACAGAAGCAATCAAAAAAGTAGAAGTAAAAGCAAAGGAGCAAGGAATGAAGATTAATGAAAAAAAAATTAAGTTTACGATACTGGATGGGCAGCAAAGCAGGACGCGAGACACAAAATTCTAAATGGTTATGGAGGATGGGACTCAATATAAATTTGATAAAGTGGATAACTATTTCAACTGTTTGGGAGTCACTGTATCAGATAATGGAGAAGAAGGAGCTGAGATACAAGAAACAATGATCAAAGGCTCATTATATTTAGCGGCATTAGATCATTTAATCAGGTAAAAAAATATCTCAAAGAGGGTAAAAATTAATATCTACAAAACAATTATAAAACCAATAGTTACGTACTGGGGTGAGAAGTGAAAAATGAACGAACAGGAAGGAAAAACATTACAGGTCTGAGGAAGGAAGATATTAAGGGAGGAAAAAAAATATTGGAGAAGAACAACAAATCAGAAACTGGTCAAATTATATGGTCAACCAAATATAATTAATGTAATTAAGACACAACGAACAAGGTGACTTGGACATACATCATCAAGATTGCCAGAAAATAAATAAAGTAACCAAACAAGTACTTCAGGAAAGAAGTAACGGGAAGAAGGATGAGGGAAAAAATTATTAGAGGCGGTGGAAAAAAACCTGAAGGAGCTAGAAATTAAAAAATGAAAAAAACTGACAAATAATGAAAAAGAGTGGAGGATAACATGTTACAAAGCCACGGGCCAGCTTGGCCTGAAGAGCTAGTTAAATACAATAAATGCTTGAAACAAAACAATTGAATTAGTATTATAAGGCCAGCTTGGCCTGAAGAGCTGATTAAATAAAACAAATGGTTGTAAAAAACAATTAAATGAGTATTATTATCTCTAAATAAACTTAAATTTTTCAAAATAATTTTGTAACATGAGCACATGTGAAACAACTACATTATTCTCACCATGGGATTTGACTGTGAAACTCCTACTCGCAACATGGCTTGACCACCTGATGCCAACGCCCACACAACCACGGGAGAGTCCAAACTATCTTTAACAGGTTCTAAAGACACGTCTAATAACCTAGTGTGACCAAGTTCCTGCCATGGGCCTGTAGTTGCAATGGCACATCTACGATACCATCTTCGTCTTCGCACATAGTCTGTGAACTGCTTATTAGCATGATAGGTGGAAGGAAAATCAACAGCATATTGCCATCCATCACGATCGACACCTCCGGGTACATGAAAATCTACGAGCCAGTCTGAAACCCATTGCCAGTGCATCGACAAAAGTTTAACTTGATCTCGTGTACGCCGTCTTTTTCCACTTACATCGCTCCACATGTATCTATCAGTTGGTAGCCCTACATTGACCAAAAAAACAAATGAACATAATAGTAAATATAGCATGACACAGAGTAATGAACATTTATGAATGTAAGTGTTCTATTAATGATGTAGTATTTTCTGAGGAGTTATTTACTCTTTGTTAAAACTTTGTAAATATTAAAATAAAATGTGAAACAGCGGTTAGCAACTTTTTTGATAAAGAGAGCTATGAGTGAAAGGTCAAAGGACAAACAATTATTTTGCAAAATTCTTCTTGTTGGTCATGCATATTTGCACACTATTATCACCAATTTTGCCACTAAGGAACCCAAAAAATTTCGTTTAGTTTGGACTAAAAGGAAAGAATTTGGGCCAGAGGTGAGGGCTGCAATCCCTGATATAAAAGACTAAATAAGGTTCGAGTAACAGACTATATTAAAAAATATAAGAATCTGATGAAATATTCATAATTCCAAGGAGTTTTAAATTTTTTGATGATCTATGAGGAGAGAGAAACTAATTTGAAAATTTTGGACCAAATCTACACAAAATTTGAGGTCTACATACCTGTTGAAGTATATCCCGTAACAGGATTCCATCTCTGATTTTCATAAACCCGATAATCTTGGGTATCCGTCATTGGATGTACACTATTACTGTCTAAACTTCCATAAAATGCACCACCCCATCCTCCAGTATAAACCCATGCAGTGTGATCGTAACCTACACCCCATGTTACACCCGTGCGACACGATTCCACTCTCCGTAAGTGTCCACCTAATTGTCTCCAAAATAAATCTGCAGGTGCAATCAAGGGCACAGGACTTTTGACTACCAATTTAAATGGTAGGAGTTTGCCCCAAAGTACGAGTGTAGATACAGCATGTGGTGAAACACGATGTCGATAACCACAAAACTCTTTATCGTCGACATAAATTTTAAAATCATCCGATGTGCAGGTAATTTTAAGACAAAATTCATGCCCCTTTTTAAATGGTGATTCGCCGTCTCTTTCCTCTTCGCCCCATTTGCCGTCGGTCATACTATTCCGCACAACCATGTTATCTGTGAGACGAGGATTAAAATGCAGACAGCAATTTTGCAACTCGGTAAAAGCCTTGTGTCTTGGTTTATACACAGAATGGGATTCTAAATTTATTGCTATCCTATCTGCATCGTCGGCTATGCACCCAGTAAGAATCAATTCGCTGCCTGGTACAAAGCCGCTATAAAATGGTAATTGAAGGGTCTGTTGACCTGCTAAATCTATCTCTTGGACGTAGATATCACCTTGTAGCTGTGAAGACTCGACTTGGTTCGTATTAGTTACAAATATATCACCTAGAGTTGTTATTGCCCACATGCTTTTTTCATTTGGTTTACCTGTAATCAAAAATATACTCGTATACAGGGATACGCAAAAGTATGGAAACAGACAAATATCTAGAACACTATTGCAGATATAACAATGAAATTTTGTATCTGAGCGTTACAGTATTATTCGGATTCGATGAAAATATTAAGGTTGCAATACGACTTCCGGTTCAACCGGAAATGGACTCAAACTTAGATATTTTAAATAGAACACCCTGTATATTTTTACATTTTTGGATTCCTCTTAATATTTACTTTAAAAAATGTATAAGGTTATGTGGGTCTAAAGTCAAACGTTTTCGTAAAATTTACATTTTTATGAAATTTTTGAGCTATACAGCACTTTCAATTTTTTTTAACATTAAAGTTATTTACAAAAGGCAGTAGAATTTCGTTTGAGAATTAGATTAACAATTGATTATTTAACACTTTGCACTAGCTACATTTTTAAAATATTATACAGGGTGTTTTTTTACACTAGGTCTAACTTGTGAAACTTTAAACATTGATAACTCATTTTTCTTAAATACAACACCCCGTATATTTTTACACATTCTTGTAGAAAATTTGATTGTCTTTTAAAAACATTAACCATGTTTCATACCTAAAACTAATATTTTTCGAGTTATCGCTATTTTATTGTAAATTATTCCGGCAACGTAATATTTTCGAGTAGGCTATGAAGGTTGACAGCGGTAATTTTGAAAATTGAAAGATAAAAATAAGAAAATTGTAATATTATCTTGTCCTTTCGAATTTTCGAAATTTTTTGTAATGTAGATGTAATTTTAAAAATCTTACATTTATATCGAGATTTTTTATCGGGGCCACAATATTGTTCATATAATTGATTGTGATCGTTTGCAAAGTCCTAAAAACCGATTGATAATGTATTGAGTACGCGAAAAGAACGCTGATTAAACAAAAGTCACTGACCATCTTATCTTTAAACTTAAAAAAAAACTGTTAGGGTGGAAGCCTCCGGTTCAACCGAAAATCATACTGTAGAAACACAAAAACTTAGTTTATAGGATTTAGTAATTGTCCCATCACACTGGTCCAACGAATAAATGCATAATTTTAAGAAACCTCGATTTATACGAAAAAATGGTAATATTACATCTACATTATAAGAAATGTCGAAAATAAGTGAGGAAAAGACAATATTATAACTTTCTTGTTTTTATCTTTCAATTGTTTCAAAATTACCGCTGTCTACCTTCATAGCCTACTCGAAAATATTACATTGCCCGAATAATTTACAATAAAATCGCGATATCTCGTAAAATATCAGTTTAAGGTATAAAACATGTTTAATGTTTTTAAAAGACAATCAAATTTTCTACAAGACTGTAAAAATATACAGGGTGTTGTATTTAAGAAAAATGAGTTATCAATGTTTAAAGTTTCACAAGTTAGACCTAGTGTAAAAAACACCCTGTATAATATTTTAAAAATGCAGGTGGTGCAAAGTGTTAAATAATCTATTGTCAATCTAATTTTCAAACGAAATTCTACTGCCTTTTTAAATAACTTAAATGTTTAAAAAAATTGAAAGTGCTGTATTGCTCAAAATTTTCACAAAAATGTAAATTTTACGAAAACAGTCGACTTTAGACCTATATAACTTCAATTTTTTTTTTTAGTAAATATTAAGAAGAATCCAAAAATGTAAAAATATACAGGGTGTTCCATTTAAAATATCAAAGTTTGAGTCCATTTCCGGTTTGACCGAAAGTCGTATTGCAACCTTAATATTTTTATCGAATCCGAAAAACACCATAAATGTTTCCATACTTTTGCGCATCCCTGTATAAAAAAAATATAGTATTTCATCTCAAAAATGATAGGAGCTATGAAATATGTAAAATGTTTTTTTACAGAGAGTTAGGCAGGAATACTTTACTTTTTTTAATGCTTCATGGCAGTGTAGATAATTTCAGAATCTTTAAGCAAATGAATCTAGCTGTTTTATGCTTCATTAGAATACCTATAATATTTTTGAGAGCATTTTTGATAAAAGATATTCGAGATTTCAAAAAATTTTTTACTTGTTTTTTGCTAATGCCAGGGAATATTTAAAAAATATAAGCCCCTAAACAATAAATAAAAATTCGATAGCAGACATACCAAAAAAACAATTGAAATAAATACCTGACATAGAATGAACTTGGCTGCACACACTTGCTAGATGTACCTGCCATTCTTCTAATTGTGTATCACATGAAAACTGTAAACCTACAACAGGTGGGGATAAATTCGGGGTGTGAAGGGCCAGGCGAGCGTTGCCAGGTTCACTACAGCATTGCACACAAGTCATTTCTACTATGTTGAACTGGTGCTGTAAAATAAATATGAATAAGTATATAAAAGATCAGTAAATATGAACTTTCGGCAGGTAAAAATTAATGCAATTCCAACAATCATCTTACCATTGTCGTAGCACCATCAGGATTTAAAATTGTAAGTGTCCCACTTGTATGAATCCATTCGAGTTGCAAGACACATTCTACATAAGCACTAGTATTTAAATTCACTCGGGCTTCCCCTGAATGTATCCATGATGTGGTATCTATTGCTACTTGGTACTTCAAAAATTCTTCATGTTCCGGTAATCGACGCCTCAATTCTTCTAGTATTTGTAGTCGCCACGGTTGTTCCAACTCTGTTTGATGCATAGCGCCGGCTTCCACGAACCAATTCGGAAGTTGAATAGGGTCCACAGTACAAGCTCCTGCCTCTACCCAACCCCAACAGGCTTCACACTCCGCCCATCCTAATTCTTCGTCTTCGGCAAAGAAAATACTGGAATTGCTAGAACTTTCGGCTTGCCATATACTCTCATCCGTTTCTGGATGCGCTTCCGTGCCCACCACTGAACCTACTGATCGTACAGGGCTCCAGGCTTTGGGATTTTTTAGTGGTGTTTCGAAATGTTTTCCTGCTAAATCACCAACTGGCAGTGATGTCGGCACAGTGGGTGCAGAATGAGATTGTTCTTCCCACTCCGAAATGCCGCCAGTAGTTTCACTGATACTATGGGGGCGCTGATTCTGAAAAATGTAAATGCATTTTTGGGTTGTTTGTGACAGAAATATAATTAAATCGATAAAAACATTTTAAAACTTAATTAAAAAATAATTGAGGTGAACAAACACGCCGGTCCAAAGGCAGACTTTATAACTATAACAATGATGTAGTAATTTCTCTTGTGTTGGGTACAAAAGTTGAGCTTTTATTAAATTAAAATGACTTGAAAGTGTAGATATATCTAACTTACCAATGAATTACAACTGCGATGATGTTTATCCCTGTTAAGACTAGCATTACTACTAGCACGACTAACTTGTAAAGGTGCATGGAGCGCCCTCCACCTTTTCCCAGTAAGATCTGCCAACGATACACCAGTTCGGAAATATATAGCTCTATCATCAGCTCCCACAGCCCACACTTGGTCATTTGCAGCTACAGAAACTAAGGACATACGACCAACCATCTCCACCCAACCGCATCCACCAGCAAGTTCTTCGCTAATACCTGCTCCTTCGCCCTTCACGCCTTTCCTAAACCACACTTGTTTATCTTGCGTTACTGCCCACACGGCACTCGTTCCGACTGACAGTTGAGTAATTCGTAAACCATCTAAGGGCCCCCGGATTTCAATCCAGGATTCTCCAGACAATGAATCTCTGGTAACACCTATTCTAACTAAAGCTCGTCCATCTAGTAAAGCTGCCCATACTAAACCCGTAGCTCCTATGCTAAGTTGATTAACTTCACAGCCAGGTGGAACACCTATTGAAATCCATTTTGCACCTTCGGGTGATTTTGTACTAACGCCAGTACGAAACATGACCTAAATTCATAAAAAAATTAAGTATTACAGCTGATTAAATAGTTTTTTTGTCACCTGCATCGAAATATTTTTTTCGATCTTATTTGCTTTTTTAAAGTGTTATGTAAACCAAAATGTAGTAAACATTGTTAAATTATTAAAAAATTATACAACAATTGAATTAACTAACAATTGAACAACACAACAAGATAGATAAAATTAGTCTATTCATTCAGTCAGTCCGACCCCGTCTATTTGAAAATGTTAACAGCACATACGAAAATCATTTTAAATTAAAAACATACCCTATTGTGTGATGTAACAGCCCAAACTAACATAGTACCTGATTCTGCACCCATTATAGACTGACCCCCAACACAAACATCAATAAAAGGTTCCTGAAAAAAAAACTGGGTCACACAATATTGTTAAAACTTTGATATACCTACAGTTGTTGCATCTTTATGTAATGGAGCAATAGCACACCAAGAATTCATGGCGCTGTAGCGACGAGATCTAACCCATAGTCGTCTTCTTACACAGCTCTTCCATTGTTTTTTGGGATTATATTGAGCAGGAAAATCAACAGCGTATGTCCAGCCATTGTGGTCTAAAGGTTGTCCATCAAATGTAAGTTGTAACTGCCAATCACCTTCCCATTGCCATGCCATAGATGGCAACCGAATTTTATCAATAGAGCGATCCACTGTTCCATCTGCAGATGAAAAGCGATAACGATCTGTGGGTAAAAGGCGAGATGTAAAGCCTTCAATTGGAATCCATCGCTGCAAAAATTTAAAAGTAAAGTTTAAAAGTCATTTTATGGTAAATTAAGTCCAACAACAAAATAAACTTAGGGCCCTACCTCATTTTCATAGGATTCCTCCTTAATTCGTATAGGTATATCCAATCCATGTACGTAAACATACACTTGATGATCACCTCCTAGAGCCCAGAGAAAATGTGGTACCGCACATAATTTTTTAAATTCCTGTCCTACGTAGGGTAATTCTCTCCATACGGATCCTGAAGTTGATAAAGTATGAACTCGGCCTTCATTGTTGATACCAAACAATAAGGAACTGGGCATTCCTCACTACCATAGAAACGTCAAATTAGGTTTAACACGAGTAGTTCTCATATCGCAATTGCTGGACTTACCTACTAAACTTATAAATGTTAAATAAGGTAAAACCTGTAACACGCCCTGTATATTCTCGCCATAAAAACAATAACCTCAAAGAACTGTCATCGACCAGCTGCTGTTGGCCAATGTTGGCATTTTAAATTTATGCGCGCGCCGTTAGTAATAGTTCTAATATACATATATAGACATACGAACTACATTCTATTAGTACCAATTAGTACCAATTAAACACAACTGTCATGTTATATGATTAAAGGTTAAGTTAAATACTGTTTATCAACAATGTCGGACGTTGATAAACTTTTAGAAAATAAAGATTTACAGGAAATGCTGGAATTTGAAACTCAAATATTTTTAGATATAATACACAAAGATGGTTTAGTAGTGGCTGCAAAGTAAGTTTTGATTGAGCCGTTTATTCTTAATAAAATTTTCAATTTTTAGGGGTCTTAATTTGGACAGAATACTCCTTAACTTATTCAGAGTTTATTGTGATCCTGGGAATCTCGTTTTAGTTTTAAATTGTACTGAATCTGAAGAAAAATATTTTATAGAAAAATTAAATAATGAAGACGTTCATAGAATCACATTTTCAACTAATAATGCAGAAAGGTAACATTCTTAGCTAATAATAGTATAATGAATAATACTTTCATATTTAGGGAAGATATTTATTTATCTGGAGGCATACAGTTTGTTACAACAAGAATATTGGTGGTTGATATGCTTAAAAAACGAATACCTATTGAAAAAATTACTGGGTTTATAATTTTAAGGGCACATAATGTGTTGGAGAGTTGTCAAGAAGCGTTTGTTCTGCGTTTATTTAGGCAACATAATAAAGTAGGTAAACAAAGAATAATTTTGGTAAAATTCTTTAATATTAAAAAATTACAGGAAGGTTTTATTAAAGGATTTACAAACTGTGCACAAAGCTTTACAGTGGGATTTGGACATGTAGAACGGATAATGAGAACCATATTTGTTAAGGAACTTTATATATGGCCGCGATTTCATTCATTGGTCATTCAAAGCCTTAAACAACATGAGGTATTAACTTAAAATCATTTAAAAGACTTGTTTCATATAAAGGTTTCAGCCTGAAGTCGTGGAATTACATATACCGATATCAAGTACAATGTCCAAAATTCAAACATGCCTTTTAGATCTGATGAATTTAACTGTGAAAGAAATGAAGAGACTTAATAAAACATTGGAATTACAGGTATGATAATCAAAATTACACCTTTACATCAGATTACCTTCAAGTAGTACCATATTTAAAAGAGATCATGTTCCTAAACAAAGTAAATGCTAATATTTTTTTGGTATATTATTATATTAAGTTATGGGGTTCGTTGGAATATATACGTAATTTTTTCTTGTTGTCCACTTTAAATAGGTGTGTGTTTCAACCCAGTGAAAAGTTGCAATTAATATTTTATGTCTTAACATGTTTTAACAAACTGGGTTCTTGATAATTACACATTTAATGATAAAATCTTGATCCTGGTACATCTAGCTGGTCATCCTGTATTCTTTAAGTTCAAAACTGAGTTTTTTCACCTTTTAATTCTTGCTGAATTGCAAGTTCAATTCAAATCTTGTATTAACCGCTAGTGTATAATATGTGCAGGGCTGTGGAGTCGGAGTTTAGAAGGAATTTCTGGTCAGTGGAGTCAGAGTCCGAAAAAATGTACCGACTCCGAGTACAACAAAAAATTGCGAGATGGTCCTTTGCCGCAAACTTTAAACTCAAATTTTAAGAAATTTCTTTATAGTTCTTTTTTATATTACACACACCATAAAATGTCTTAGTATTTAATTTTGTCGTAGTTGAACTACTAAAATTATCAGGAGTCGGAGTCGACTTTTTTTTTTACTGACTCCGCAGCCCTGAATATGTGCCTTAAAAATATACACTAATATTTAATTTCAATTATATTTTAAGGAAATTACGGTGGAAAACTGTTTGACAAAAAAGTTTCATAAGATTCTCCAAAATCAGCTGGACTGCATTTGGCATCAGTTAAGTTCAAAAAGCAAACAATTAATTACAGATTTAAAAACACTCCGACATTTAATTTTGTGAGTCACATAATGTTAATTAAAATTGGCAATTTTTATACACAGAGACAATTTTTAGAACCATGTTGTACACCGATCCGGTTACATTTTATTCGATAGTTTGTACTTATAGAAGTATGGAGTATGCACAAACATCAACTTGGGTTTTATTGCAACCTGCTGAACTTCTATTTACTCATGCAAGCTCCTTAGTTTATACCGGTGATAAAGGTAAATTTTTATGTATAATTTTTAAGCAAATTAATTATTTTGTTGTTAAAATAATCTTTACATTTTTTCACGATTAGGCTTATTTTAATCCTCATTTTTATTGTAATTCATAGTTTTTTTGATCTTATGTTGTAGTTCCTTATGTGAATGTTCTGTGCTTTTAGAACTTAATCCGGAATTTTGCCCTAAATGGAATTCTCTTTCCGAAATACTCAAAGTTGAAATACCGGCTGAAATTAAAAAATCTAATTTAACAGACAATAAAGTTCTTATTTTGTGTCAAGACACTCGAACATGCCATCAGTTAAATCATGTAAGTAAAAAATATTGAAAGTAGAGATGTTTGGACAAAAAAAAATGAACTGTTGAATATATGATGTACTACAAAAATTATTCCTTTAATTTTATTGTCGTGTGTACCAACTTCAATAACTATTTCATTCATCTCTAGTTTATTCTGCTTAATCTTTCTTGAATTTCAGTTCTTAACACTTGGACCCCGACACTACTTATTTTTAATGGCCCTAAAGCATGGTATTAGTTTTAATACGGTCAACAAAAAATTTCGCGATTTCCAAAAGTTACCTGAATTTCAATCACAAAAAGAAAAGCAAATCAAAAAGGCTGCAGCCGAAAACTCGAAATCAAAGTTTGCTAAAAAGGCCAAAATCGATCCTAAAAAAGACACGAAAACTGAACAAGCGAATACAGAAGGAGCAGAAAACTCATTCGAAGATGATCTGGAACAACTAAAATGTTCGTATCTACTTACTATGTCACAGTCGATCTGTGACACATCCAAAGCCAATGAAGAGGATGATGAACATGATGTTAAAGAAAATTCGGAATACACTTTTGAACCCTTTACAGAAGTATGTTGTGTGATATTACAGCTTATGTTATGTTTATGGATAATGTTTTAGATGGAAAATATGGATCTAACTCAATTATGCAATGCAACAAAGTCAAATTCGGACCTTACAGTGTTAATACAAACATTTAGAAGCAACGATAATTTTGTGTCACTTCAACAGACTCTTGAAGACATACAGCCAAATTTTATAATAATGTACCATAGTAATATGAGCGCAATAAGGAATATTGAGGTATGATTATCCATTTTGTAGACTACCGTGACCTGCACTTATTGAATCATCTTAATTCCTGGGTTAAATTAGGTTTCAAAAATTCGCTACATGGAAGTGTTTTTAGTTTTTTAATACCTCCAAAAATTGGGTAATAAAAGCAAAAAAAAAACGAAAATAATTTTTTTAAGTTATTTTTGAATTATTTCCGAAGTAAGAGGGCTAAAGCAATTTGTTTTTTAGATTAGAATTTAGCATTAAATATCCAAGTTTAACCATGGCCAACTTCATTCATAATCCGCTACACTACTTATATGGCTGTCCCAATTGGCCATAAACGTCGTTTCCAGGTAAACGTCAAAAAAGTACGTCAACTGGCGCTCCCTGTGAAGTATATCAAAACCTATATTTTTTAAATTGACAGTAACATATTTCCATAAAACTTTGGACTTGAATAATAATTATTTTACCTGTAAAAATAACCAACAGCAAGCAACTTCGCTTATGGGAAATTTCCTGAGATAAATATGTGCTTTACCAATCTCACAACTTTTTGACGGGTTTGTTACTTTGCTAAAACATATTTATACTTTTCTCAAATTCAGTGACAGTTGCAAATTAAATCATGAAGAATAATTAATTGTTCTATTCATAAAAATATTTGTTGAATTTTTCTTAACTTGCACATTTAACTGTCATTATTAGTATTATAATGACATTTTTGAACATAAATGACATTTAAAATACATCACTGAAGGCGCCACCTGACGTACTATTTTGACTTCTTACAACAATGAAAAATTTGGAATTGGGACAGCCATATAAGTAGCGAAGCAAGCAGCTGAGCGGATTATGAATGAAGTTGGCCATGGTTTAACTGACTTTTTAGCTCTCAAGATAAACGAGATCCCCATATTGAGCCCGAATTTGGGACACCGGGTATAGTTTGAAATTGACCTGACCACAAAAATGATAAACATGGCTTGTTTGATCTATATCAGCTCAAAGTGCTTATTAAAAGATGCAACATATCAATCACTACAAACCATTAAATTCATTGCAATTCATACAGCAACTGCAAAATCGCTAAAGCGATTTTTAAAAATCTTTTTTAAGTTAAAATACATGCTCAGTCGTATCGTACCAATGAAAGTGAATGGATGTGTGTGCAATTAACAAATAGTGCCTCGAAAACATACATACACGTAAACTGGACCCGGTCGTGACCGGGGAAGTGATACTGATATCGCTAGTAACGGAACTGTATTACCGAATAATCTCGTCTATACGAATAGAAAAAGTCTGCGGCACATTGCGCTCGCTATGCATACATCACAGAATGCTAATTTGGGGTATGTAACTACTAATCTTACCCCTGGACAGCCCCAAACAAAATTACAACAACCTCTAACTGCCATTCAATGTTCTAATACAACGCCAATGCAAACCCAAACATTTGAATACCTTAGTGACAGTGATAATGAAACCGACAAACACTCTTGGCAAAAATTCAAAAAAAGAAAAAGGCAAAGTCAAGAATATGATGCCACTAACCCAATCACACAAACTAACGTTAAAAACAGATTTAGTGTTCTAGCCACGAACGACACCGATAATGATACACAAACACACCAACCAAAGACGCCAAAACCCCCACCGATTTTCATCTATGGGGTAACTAATTTCAAAAAAATGGCTGATAGCATAGAGACAGTAATTGAAAACGAACAATATTATACTAAAACACTAGCCAATAACACAGTAAAAGTCCACACATATACCGTTGAGGCTTACCGAATACTTGCCAATTACTTTAAAGACGAAAATATCATACACCATACTTACCAAATCAAACAAGACCGTGCGTATCGAGTGGTTATCAAAAACCTTCATCCTTCAATACCGACGGATGACATTAAAACAGACATCGAAGGAAAAAACCATAAAGTATGCAACGTCATGAACGTGAAACATAGAATTACTAAGGTCCCACTACCAATTTTCTTCATTGACTTAGAACCAAATGAGAATAACAAAAAAATATTTGACGTTCAATATCTATGCAACATGAGAATCAAAGTGGAACCTCCAAGAGACAATAAACAAATAATTCAATGTACTCGATGTCAAACCTACGGCCACTCCAAAGCATACTGCTACTGACCTTTCCTTTGTGTCAAGTGTGGCGAACACCACAACACGAAAGATTGCACCAAACCAAGAAATACACCTGCAAAATGTGCTCTCTGTGATGGCAGTCACACTGCAAACTATAAAGGCTGCACGGTCTACAAGGATTTACAACGAATGAGAAATGGCGGCATAACGAACTCATTCAAAACTAATAATCATCCAAACGTAACACATAGAACAGACAATACTCCAACAACAACAAATTTATTAAATCACCCTATTCAAAAGAGAACATATGCTCAAGTAGCACAAACAGAAACAGAAAAGTCGGACGTATCGCTTTCAGTATTTCTTAACAAATTTGAAGCAATGTTCACACAACTAATGAACCAAAATAATATGATCATAAACCTAATCTCCTCAATTCTTAACAATAAAACCCACAATGCTTAAGTCCTTCAGAATAGCACTGTGGAACGCCAACGGACTGGCGCAACATCGCCAGGAAATAGAGACATTCATCAACCTGAACAAAATCGACATTACCCTTATAGCTGAAACTCATTTTACCTCGAAAAATTACTTTAAAATCAATAATTACAGTACATGCCACACACAGCACCTCGATGGAACTGCTCACGGTGGGACAGCAATCATAATAAACAAAAAAATATCACACTTCGAAATAGAAAAATTTGAAGAAAACTATCTACAATCGACTGCTGTCGCCATCAAAGATACCAATGGAACAATAATAGTATCAGCATGCTACTGCCCACCTAGACATGCCGTTAAACAACACCAATTTGGGAATTATTTTCAGACATTGGGTAAAAGGTTCATAGCTGGCGGAGATTTTAACTCGAAACATCCACAATGGGGATCAAGACTAACTACACCAAAAGGACATGAACTACAGAAAGCAATGACTACTGCAAACTGCAGGGAATTAAGCACTGGTAAACCAACGTACTGGCCGACCGATATACATAAGATCCCAGATGTGCTAGACTTTTTTATAACCAAAGGTTTATCATCTCATTTCACTAATGTAGAGTCGTGCCTGGATCTGTCGTCCGATCATTCCCCCGTAATAGCAACCATAAGTACTACCAAGAAACCCTACCTCTACAATGGAAAAACTAACTGGGAGCTGTTTAAAGAGCACCTAAAAGTAAACAATGAAGTTAAACTTCCCCTAAAATCAAAAACAGACATCGAAACTGCCGTAGAAACAAAAATTCCTTACTCCCAAATACTCACACAAAATCAGCAGCCACCTAACATAGCTGAACAGTTATCAATCTTTTTGAATGAGTTCAAAACAATGTTTAACCAACTAATCAATCAAAACAGCATGATATTAAACATGCTAAGTACTGTCATAAGCAAAATTGCCCATTGATGGACTCATTACGAATTGCACTTTGGAACGCCAATGGGCTATCAAACCATAAGTTGGAACTAGAAAATTTTCTACAAATACACAAAATAGATATTGCATTAATATCGGAAACCCACTTTACCACTAAGACAGTATTCAAAATACCATATTATTATAAAGTCTATCACATTCCCCACCCAGATGATACAGCACACGGAGGTGCAGCCGTTATAATTCGAAATAATATTATTCACCATGAACTGCCTCACAATCAGACGGAAAAAATACAAGCTGCCAATGTTCAAATTGACACTAATCCATGGCCTTTTACAATATCCGCTATCTACTGTCCTCCAAGACACGCTATATCTGCCGAGACATACGCAAACCTTTTTCAGTCTCTAGGACCCAAATTTCTTATAGGGGGAGACTGGAATGCCAAACATACGGATTGGGGAGCGAGACTTATAACACCAAAGGGAAGAAATTTTTTACATGCCATAACAGGGCAAAACTGTAAATATCTCACCACTGGCGAACCGACGTATTGGCCAACTGATATCAACAAAGTTCCAGATTTATTAGACTTCTTTGTATTTAAAGGCATAACGACAAACTACATCCAGATAGAATCGAACAACGAGCTATCCTCCGATCACACACCAGTTATTGCAACTCTAAGTACACACGTGATAAGTAAACCAACCACTCCAAAACTTACTACAAAAGAAACGAACTGGAACAGCTTTCGTTCATACATAGAGGAACATATAACTTTGAACTTAAGAATAAAAAAACCTGACGAACTGGATGATGTAACGCAGTACTTTACCTCCTTAATTCAAGAGGCAGCCTGGCATTCGACACCTACCCTAACAAGAGAAGTCAAGAAAACAGACAACATCCCCCTCCACATACGCGAGTTGGTAACTGAAAAACGCAGAGCACGGAGCAGATGGCAGAGATCATGAAATAACGACGACAAACTTATTTACAATAGACTAAGACGAAAACTACATAATGCCTTAACAGATGTAAGAAACATGACCTTTGAGCACTACATTTCCGCTCTCTCTAAAGACGATAATTCTATCTGGAAGGCTACAAAAAAGTTCAAGAGACCACAAATATCAATACCGCCCATAAGAAAAACTTATAGAAGCTGGGCCAAAAATGACACAGAGAAAGCCACCACGTTCGCCGAACACCTCGCCCAAGTATTTACACCATATGAACCTAACGCACACAACAACGATAGCGAAATTGAAAGATTCCTAGAAATACCATGCCAGATGTCTTTACCTATCAAACCTGTCTCCCCTAAAGAAGTCGCACAAGAAATCAAAAATATAAACCAGCATAAGCACCTGGTTATGACCTCATTACCGGCAAAATACTCAGACAACTACCAAAAAAAGCAATAGTACTGCTAACAACAATATATAACAGTATGCTCCGAATGAGTTACTACCCACTGGTATGGAAATTCGCCCAGATCATAATGATACCCAAACCTGGGAAACCAGTAAACGAAGTGGGCTCTTATCGTCCGATAAGTTTACTGCCCATGGCATCGAAACTGTTTGAAAAACTCTTACTTAAAAGAATTAAAAATGACAATGACCTAGACTTGTCAACTGTTATCCCTGATTTCCAATTCGGATTTAGAGAAAGGCACTCCACAATTCAACAAACACACAGAATTGTAAACAAAATCTCAAAAAGCCTTGAAGAAAAAACGTTGTGCACGGCTGTGTTTCTTGATGTTGAACAGGCATTCGACAAAGTATGGCATACTGGCCTGCTATATAAAATTAAAAAGTCATTCCCTGGCCTATATTATTTACTAATAAAATCCTACATCACCGAAAGGTACTTTCAGGTTAGACACGGTACTGCATACTCCAATTGCTGTCATGCAAAATCAGGCGTGCCACAGGGAAGCGTGCTGGGCCCGGTATTGTATCTGGTCTACACTGCGGACTTGCCTACAACCGATATCACAACCATTGCAACTTTTGCGGACGACACGGCCCTGCTAACAACAAACAAAGACCCAGTTGTAGCAACACAACAGCTCCAGAGCCACCTGGATCTCCTTCAGCAATGGTTCAGAACGTGGAGAATCAAAATAAATAGATCAAAATCAGTACAGGTCACATTTACAACAAAACAAATAAATTGTCCACCAGTGACCTTGAATAACACTCAAATACCGGTTCAAACCGAAGCAAGATACTTGGGTTTGCATCTTGACCGAAGACTAACGTGGCAAAAGCATGTAAAAACAAAACTACAGCAATTAAACCTAAAACTACGACAACTGTCATGGCTTCTGGGTGGTAAATCTAAGCTATCTCTAGAAAACAAATTATTACTATACAAGTGTATAATTAAACCAATTTGGACATACGGGATCCAATTGTGGGGCTGCACAAAACCATCAAATACAAAAATCATCCAGCGGTTCCAATCCAAGATCTTGCGCTCCATGGCCAACGCACCTTGGTACGTCTCCAACATTACGCTCCACAATGACCTACGGGTGCCATTCGTCACGGAAGAGATTCAGAGAATGTCAACACTGTACCATCAACGAATGCAGGGCCACGAAAATAGATGCATCATGGAAATGGCCGAACCGCCAAACGTAGCTAGAAGACTGAAAAGACAGTGGCCATCCGACCTGCCACAGCCCACAAACGAGGGAAATTAGGGCTATCGTCGCCCGATCACAGCGTCTATGGGAGTGCCATCAATGGATGGTTTCCCTGCTCAAGACCCTTCACTACAACACATTTACTTATTGCTCCTATACATACGAGTAGATTGTAAATATGCATTAAATGAATAAATTAAAAAAATACATGCTTAAAAATCCAATCCCAATAATCACATATTGACCCAATTGCAACTTTTTAATTCATATTTTGCCGTATTTGCTGAGAAATTTACATCAAAAAGGTTACGTCACATAAAATTCTTGTTTTTTTAGTATAGCGCAATAATTAAGCAAAATTTTGCTAATTTGAGGGTGTTAATATGATTAAACACATTAATATTTGTTTATAACAATCAATATAAATCAGGTAGTCTATTACATAAGTATGAAATTATCAATTTAGCTGTTGCCTCAGATTTCTCTCGATTTATTCCTGGCACTCACATGAAAAACGTGTTTTTATCAGCTAAATGATTATACACTTTGTTAAAATGTATCTTAAATGAAGAAAACACGATTGTTTTGTCATTGTATAGTGATTACGCTTATTAAATTCTTGGAAAATTAAGATTTTTGTTATTTTTATTAAAGTAACGTGCATACGTAAAGTTTAATTAATCAACATCAAATGTGAATAGATGTATGTATGGGAGCAAATAATGTTAATAAGCAATTTTATTACTGTGTAATTCCCAAAACATAATTTACTTTGTAGTTTTCTCTTCTCAGTTAATTTGAACCAAAAATTTTATTTTTTTCCATTTTTTTATTTATTTCTGAACCATGGGTCATGGCAATTTGGTTTTTAGATTTAAATTGAACAATAAATTTCGCAACTTTGTCCCAATATATTCAACTTTGTAGCCCTTAAGTAAACAAGATCTCTATGTTGAGTATCAAATTTAGGACATCCCATATAGTCATATGGTGTTGTTTGTTAGCAAAAAAGTGATCTGAAGATGACTCCTCCAATGCTATTTGAAACATCTTTTAACTTCAAAACAAAAGTTCCCAGAAACCAAGATGATTCAGTTTGCACTTATATCTTTCATGTACAGGGTGGCCTATTTTCGATGCCCATACAGGGCATCTTGGTTATTATCAGAGATAGAAAACTAAGTATGTAGTCTCGATTTCTTTTTTCGAGAGAAATTCATTGCCGTCAAGAGGTTTTTAATGTCTTTTTTTATTTTCGAAATATAGCCAAAAACCGATTTTTGGCACTTTTCAAAAATGTTAAATATCTCGTTTAAACGAAAAGATAGAAAAAAACTTTAAAGACATTTTTGGCATGATTTTTTTTCCTTAATAAGATAGCGATGTTCAATTGTTTTTTACTCATATCAATACCGATATATTACACCTAACTTTCTTATTTTAAATGGCAACCATAAGCAAATTATGTATTTTTGAAAAGCGCAAAAAATAAGCTTTCGATTCATGTCAAAGCCAACTATGGTTGCCATTTAAAATAAGAAAGTTAGGTGTAATATATCAATATTTGTATGAGTAAAAAAAAATTGAACATCGCCATCATATTAAGAACCAAAAACCATGCAAAAAATGTTTTGAAAGTTTTTTTTTTTTTTTTTTCGTTTAAGCGAGATATTTAACATTTTTGAAAAGTGCCAAAAATGATGGCTATATTTCGAGTATTAAAAAAGACATCAAAAATGTGAAATATCTCGCTTAAATGAAGAGATACAGAAAAACATTACAGACATTTTGGCATGGTTTTTTGTCCTTAATAAGATAACGATGTTCAATTTTTTTTTACTCATACAAATATTGAAATATTACACCTAACTTTCTTATTTTAAATAGCAACCATAGTTGGCTTTGACATGAATCGAAAGCTTATTTTTTGCGCTTTTCAAAAATACATAATTTGCGTATGGTTGCCATTTAAAATAAGAAAGTTAGGTGTAATATATCGGTATTGATATGAGTAAAAAACAATAGAACATCGCTATCTTATTAAGGAAAAAAAATCATGTCAAAAATGTTATTAATGTTTTTCTGTATCTTTTCGTTTAAGCAAGATATTTAACATTTTTGAAAATTGACAAAAATCGGTTTTTGGCTATATGTCGAAAATTAAAAAAGACATCACAAATCTGTTAACGGCAATGAATTTCTCTCGAAAAAATAAATCGAGACTACGTACTTAGTTTTTTTCTATCTCTGATAATAACCGAGATACCCTGTATGGGCATCGAAAATAGGCCACCCTGTACAGTGGTGGACTGGCCAAGATGTCAACTTGCCCGATGGCAAGTGGGCCCCCTCAAACATAAGGAAAAATGTTAATGACCTTGAAAATATAGTAGAAGTCCTAATATTATTACTGTATGGATGGGCCCGTTTGTATCCGGGCAAACAATATTCTTAGACCCAGTCCGCCACTGTTCATGTATATTATTATTTTATTTATAATGAGCGTGTAATTTTAGCTGTATGAAGCACGTAGAAGAAAGGACCTGCCTCTAAAAATTTATTTCTTGATTCATGCTGCAACAGTCGAAGAGCAAAGTTACTTAACAACTCTCCGTAGAGAAAAAGAAGCGTTCGAATTTTTGATCGAAACAAAATCGGTATTTCAAGAATCACTTTCGAAATTCGAAATGTATGTATGTGTGTTTGCAGACCATGGTAGTGCCCGAAGAGCAAGATGGAAAAACCGACATATGTGAAGCCTTGCAAAGAACTGCCGATTCGTCTGAAGTAAGTACAAGGCAAGGGGGAAAAGCAACAGTTAGCAGCCGGCCCGTCGTAATAGTCGACATGAGGGAATTTAGAAGTGAATTGCCAGCGCTGATACATAAACGTAGCATTGATATTGAACCTCTCACCATTAGCGTAAGTGAACTCTGAAATAAAATACCGGCACATTGTTTTGTCCCCAATACACCACTGCTTATACAGTTAAGCACAGGAGCAGGCAAACCTTTTGATACCATGGATCATTTTTCAACAACATAGTATGGGCTAAAGAAAAAATGCAAATATTTTTCTATAAATATTCAATGACATTTTAAACTAAAGAATTTTTTTTATATTTAGGGGTCCTATTTTAACATTATAAATAAATTAAAAATCAAAATGATATTTTTGTGATACTCATTGACCTATTTGTTATTTGTTAATATAGGGCTCCAGTTTGATGTTTTCAAACCAGGCCTCATCTCACATGTTAACACATACCAGACCGATCCCATTAATTTATGTTTCTCTGGTCCATTCACGATAGATTTGCGGGACCGGTCCGATATGTTATAGTGTGATCAAATCTGTTTTTTTTTTTATCTTTCACTTGAATAAAATACAGGGTGTCCCCGTTATCACCGCGAATATTTTAAGTGGTGATAAAGGACCTTTTTCTAAGAAAAAATTTCAAGTAAAATTTTTTCCTAAAATCAAATGCTAAGCTGATATCAACACTTGCTTGATTTTTTTACACTTCTGCATTTATAAGACTCTGTAGCCGAAAATATCAATTTTATCGTAAAATACCTTAAAGCTTTTCAATAGAGCATGAAATTCTCTACAAAATTAGTTCTATTTATTTTTTGTCTACAGGCAATGGTTTGAGAGTTATAAAGCAGTTTGTACAAAAAAATGTAAAAAATTTACAAAATTTAATTGTTCCTTAGACTTTGCAACCGCTGTATCTTTAAAACGAAAGGTTGTACAAAAAAACCGACGGCCCATTTTGGATAGCAAATTTTATGGGCTACAACTTTGGTCTAGTGAAATTTTTTGAAAATCAGACCGATTTTCCGGAAAAGTGAAAATAAGGAATAGAGTGCAAAAACAAAATTTTCTACAAATATTGTTTTGTATTTAAAAATGCTTTTAAAGAGAGTGCGATTACGTGATTGAAAATGATGGAGGTCATTTTGAACACTTATTGAAGTAATTTTGTGGTTACATGTTAATTTTATTGCGTCCAGATGGATTTGCATTGTTTTGCATTTTATCGTTTTTTTTTCACCTTTTTCACTATTATAAACATTTCTATGATACATTTAGTTTTATTGAACAACATATTTACCGAAGTTGTAGTCCGTTAAATGCCTTATCCGCAATAGGCATCCGTTTTGCTCTACGACGTTTCATTAAAAAGATGCGGCGTTTTTAAAAATTTACGTAACTTATTTATATGCAATTTTACAATTTTTTGTTAAATTTGTTCGTTAGCTCCTTAAAAAAATGATAAGGGGTGGTTTTCTGAAGAATTTCAAACTTCATAAAAAGCTTTGAAACTGATGAGATACATAATTTTATGAATGTTGCCGATGCTATGGCATTTTTAAATACAAAATATCATAATTACCGGGAGTTTTTGTTTTTCGAAAACGATAAAATGCAAAACAATGCAAATCCATCTGGACGCAATAAAATTAACATGTAACCACAAAATTACTTCAATAAGTGTTCAAAATGACCTCCATCATTCAATTACGTAATCGCACTCTCTTTAAAAGTATTTTTAAATACAAAACAATATTTGTAGGAAATTTTGTTTTTGCACTCTATTCCTTATTTTCAGCTTTTCCGGAAAATCGGTTTGATTTTCAAAAAATTTCACTAGACCAAAGTTGTAGCCCATAAAATTTGCTATCCGGAATGGGCCGTCGGTTTTTTTGTACAACCTTTCGTTTTAAAGATACAGCGGTTGCAAAGTCTAAGGAACAATTAAATTTTGTAAATTTTTTATATTTTTTTGTACAAACTGCTTTATAACTCTCAAACCATTGCCTGTAGACAAAAAATAAATAGAACGAATTTTGTAGAGAATTTCATGCTCTATTAAAAAGCTTTAAGGTATTTTACGATAAAATTGATATTTTCGGCTACAGAGTCTTATAAATGCAGAAGTGTAAAAAAATCAAGTAAGTGTTGATATCAGCTTAGCATTTGATTTTAGGAAAAAAATTTACTTGAAATTTTTTCTTAGAAAAAGGTCCTCTATCACCACTTAAAATATTTGCTGTGATAACGGGGACACCCTGTATCTGTGGCTGTCAGTTTGCCAATTCCTGTTTTAGTATATGAATTTTTATTAATGTATGTCTTAGGTTGGAGATTATATCTTAACACCTGAAATATGCGTTGAAAGAAAAAGCTTATCAGATTTAATTGGATCTTTAAACTCTGGTAGATTATACCAACAATGTACACAGATGAGTCGCTCTTACACAAGACCAATGTTACTAATCGAATTTGATCAAAACAGATCGTTTTCATGGCAGGTATTGCTATTTTATGAAACAAAATTAAAGTATATGCATTATACAACTATGTTTGTCTTTACTGTAGAATCACTACATGGTTTCGAGTGATACAAGCAGCTTCGATATACAGCAAAAGTTACTGTTATTAACTTTACATTTCCCCAAACTCAAAATTATTTGGAGTCCAAGTCCGTATGCTTCAGCTCAGTTGTTCGAGGAACTAAAGGTATTGTTAACTGTATTACCGAAACTCTTTAAGGTCAATTCTGTATTTTAAAGGGAGGCAAAGAGGAACCGAATCTTCAGTACGCACTCAGTATTGGTGGAAATAACGACTTGGACATAATCGAGACAAAATACAGCAGCTCCATTTATGATTTCGTGCAAAAACTTCCTGGAATCAACTCAAAAAATATCGATGCATTTTTAAGACAAACCAAAAGTCTGGACGACGTTATAAAAATGTCAGAGGTAGGTCTTTAAAAGATTTTCAATTCGTAAATAAATAGGAATATTTTATTTAGGAAGAACTTAAAGAAGTCTTGGGCAACTCGAATGACGCAAGAGCTCTTTTTTCTGTTATACATGAAGAACATGCACCCACTGAGAACATGGAACAAGGAAAAAAAAAGGGGAATGTTAAAAATAAATTTAAATATGTCAAAAAAAGTAAAACAAAATAATTATTAATTTTGTTGTGTATTTATCTATCATGTAATTAATATTTTTTTAAAATAAAAGCACACTTAATTTTACAACAGGTGTAAATACATTTGATATTTGTATACATCTTCAAGAAACAAAATTATAGGTGTAACAATTTATACTTTATTTCGCAAACTTCCATCAAAGTAAATACCATTACACTGTCCTTTTTTACGCACAGTAAAATAAAAACATTCATTTGTTTCAATATTTTTTAAATTCTTAGATAAATTACAGTTGCAATTTTTTTAAATGGAAACTGTAGTTGGCTATGACCACATGAAAAAACATTTTTTTCACTACTAGTAATATAGCGTAGCATTATGACGTATATTAGAATGCCGTGAAATTCAATTTCTCTACCTATGCATGGTTACAGGTAAACAATTTTTCATTATTAACCACTGGTGAATAATGAACAAATTTATATTTTTTGATAATGCTGTTGTAGTTTTAAAGAAAAAAAAATTATAGGACGATTTAGTATGATGGAGAAATTCTCTTTATTGGTATTTTAGCATTTAAAACGTTGTTTAAATAAATTAATTTAATTTTAAAAACTTTGGTGTATTTAAATAACACGACTTTCGCGCCGAAATAAATGACGGTTGTCAATATCCACACGGTCGATTGACACAACGTAAAAAAGAAAAGTTTTAATAATGTCAGTATTTTAGATGAAACCATCGCTTAAAAACAATGTTTTTTAATAACAATAGTGATTTAGCAAGATGAGTAACACGCAGATTCAATATTTCTATAGAATAGATAGGTACTTAACTTTTTATATTTTAGGTTAGAAAGTGCGTGCATAACATAAATGGGTTTGTCTTACTAGTAGTGAAAAAAATAGTATATACACCACGGTAGAGAAGTCTTATAGCCTTCGGGCCCTTAGATCCCTCGGCGCTTCGCGCCTCGCGATCTAATCTGAGCCCTCAGGCTATAACATAGAAGAAGATAGAATACGAAGTGCCTAAGTAACTGCTTGTTCAGTATTGCGCTATCTGACGGGGGTGGAAAGAACTAACTAAATTAAGCGGGACTTTTGAAAGTCCACCCAGCTTTCACTTCAAATAAATTCAGTATTAAAACAGTAACTATTCAGTTTTGTTGACATGTTTTTAATTAAAAACATGCCAACAAAACTGAATAGTAACTGTATTGAAATTGAAAGACGATGAAATAAAAGAAAAAATATAATTATACATTTATTAAATAATATAAAAATTGCAAAAACATTGCACAATTATAAAACACATCATAAATATAAATATACATAATATAAATTATTACAGTAACCGCCGTTTATTGTGATCACCTTAATTAAATGATTATATTAAACAGTGATTCTAATAACAAAAAATTAGAAATATATAATGTAGACATGAGAAAAACAAAAAAATTAAGAATGCATTTTAGAAATTTTTGCTTACCAAATGAACAAATTTAATTTAAAAATCTGCAAAATTTAGGTTAATACAGGAATACACAATATCATAAATGCATCAAAAATTGACTCGTAAAGTATGATTCTACGACCAATATGATTTCAACGTTTTAAATTTGATTCTGTAACACGGTTGGTTTAAATAACCAGTTATCATAATATCAAGCGCTTACTGTATTACAAAAAAAAACTTAAAATTAAAAATTTACAATCACTTATGCGCAATCTTTTGTTGTAAATAATATGTGCTGCCCTATTTAGTTTATTTTATTAACATAATTGAAAATTAAAAATCTGCAAAAATTTGATAAAAAAAAGAGCTTCAATCAAATCTTCACGATGAATGTCAAACGGAAAACTTACATGATCGACAACAAAAGATTTTAACATCATTGAAATTTGTTTTTTATGTAAAATTTATGGTAATAAAAAATGTACATAATTGTATGTAGAACATAAACATGAAATAAATTTGTCTGAACAATAATTCAGCTGAACTTCCTCGTCATATTGTTTTAAATCCACAAATGCATGTGCAACGGAAAGTTCACCTGAATGTTAGCTAAACATACCCTGCAGTCTACAAATTTCGGAATGATGCCCTCAGCAATGAAGCCACTAATATAGCCAATCGTGGCCAACTTTAATGGTTTGGCTTCATCGAAAGTTTCAAGCACGAAATGTGGTACCCAATCCTCAGGCTCGGGTGACTGTTGAACCCCTCGAGTGATGAAGTGTTGTGGAACGAAAAAGCTTTGACAATTATCAGCTTCACAATTGGATCCTGGTGAATGTATTCTGGAAAAATTATTTATAATTAACGTTTTGAAATAAGGCCCAAAAGCTGAACACGTTCAATTAATTTATATTTTGGACACCAAAAACAATAATGTAATAAACAAAAACAATAAAATTACTTACCCTTTTATACCATCTTTTCAATTTCGTTAACGAACAGTTACATTTGAAACGATTTCTTGATTTGAGGACCCACTCTAAATTTCCTAGAACTCATTATAATCTCCATTTCACTTTTAATATCACAGCTAGGTCACTAATACGGGTGTAGGATAATTAAATCAACATGTTAAACAAGTGTAATACTACTTATTACCGTTATAATCCTTCACAATTTATTATGTAGGAATAAATACAAGCGTTAAATATACGTTAAATTTGAAAATGGTTCGCTTCTGGGGTTCGCTTTATGTTTTGTGATGAAAGATTGTTTTCTTTGCTAAAATTGCAAGTCGCCATCTCGCGGGGGTTGCTAAGAAGCACGGATGTAAATAAAAAAGTTATGGCCCAAGGTCATGTATCTCACTTCGCATACCCTGGGCTATAATAGTTGACTTCTCTACCTTGGTATATAATATACTATTTTCCCCTCTTTTCAATAACATACGGTTTTAAATCTTGCAATGATCAATTATACAGGGTGTTTCATAATTGAATGCTGATCCTTAAGGGTGTTATTCCTTGGACGATTTTAAGAAAAAAAGTTCATATCAATGTAAGTCCGCAACCGCCGTATTTTTGAATTTTAGTAGCTAGGTACACTAACTAGGTATAAAAACACATTTTTTTCAGAAAAAAAATTGTTGTTTCTACCAATGGCGTCCGTACTAACATGTCCTTGAATGTATTTACTTGATTATTAAAAATTAAAACTAAAGTGAAATGTACTCTTTTACTCTTCAAGAGTACCTAATAGCCTTTTATTTTTTTACTCGAAAACCGTTCGTCGGACAAAAAAAGTTAAGAGGCCATTTTTACTAAGAGATAAAGTAAAATTATAAAAATAACATTTCCTTTGAAAAAAAACAGTGGCGTATCATTTTTTTCATTAAAAATATTCAAGGACATGTTAGTACGGACGCCATTGGTAGAAAAAGAACAATTTTTTTTTCTGAAAAAAAAGTGTTTTTATATCTAGTTAGTACCTACCTACTAAAATTCAAAAAAATATCTAAAGTTGCATCAAAAATATTACGAAAAAACCGATATATTTTTTTCAACTTTTAACACCCTGTATCTCAAAAATACGGCGGTTGCAAACCTTCATTGATATGAACTTTTTTTCTTAAATTTATCCAAGGAATAAAACCCTTAAGGATCAGCATTCAATTATGAAACACCCTATATATGCTATCTTAAGCAGTTTTTAAGCACTTCTATTACATAACAGGCCAGAATCACAGACTGTATCTGGGGGAATGTGTAGGTAATATACCAATTGACAATTACACATAATACATTATTGTGATACAGTTACAATAAAAAAGCACTTGGTTGTAATATATAGCCTACATACACAAATTAAACAAAATATTTATGCATTTCACTAATTCATTACACTTTACACTAAAATGTTACGGTTTAATAAGACTGAAGCAATATGTTATAAATTCTAAATATTGCACTTAAAAGTTGAAAAATATAAGAATAAATATTAGATTGGTCAGAGTATTATAAATCGATGATATGTATGATTAAAAGAAATTATACAAGTTAATGGTAGGATATACTTAAACATGACATGGGTGAAAAATGAACTGACTGGCTGAACACAAGTACAAGTATTTTTGAGATTTTTTTTGAGCTTTTCAACTATTAAATAAATTGAAGTTAATAGCTGCTCTTTTTAATTGGCAAGAAAAGTGAAACAAAAATATAAACCCAGTTGCCACATTCAAATGTTTGAAAGCATAATCAATAAACTCAGGGTCATGACAACTTAACATTTTGTTAAACTTATTGATAACTTAAAGGTACAACTGAATTGATGAATTATCACAGAATAAAGATAACACTTTGAAACTAAAAAATAAAAATAAAAGCACTTGAAGGCAATCTTTAGTACATATCAAATATTTTTATTTACAATGCACTAATAACGATATAAAAATACTTTGAAGTATTACTACATTGTGTGGTTATTTGTGCTGACAAAATATTTTTAAAGTTGTTATCATAATTTCGTAATACTCTACTAATAAATTCAATTAATTATTTTAAAGTACGCAAATTATGACAATTTCAAATACAAACTTGACTGATATGGAAAATAAACTTTATTACTAAAAATTACTTACATTATTTAAAATTAACTGATTTTTAATAAAACATTAATCACTTGAATAAACCATTTACAAACATTTTGGAGTTACTTTAGAACAAATTAATTCAATAAGTGAGAGAATTAAAGGTAATTCACACGTTTTTTCAAATTATTTAAAATAATGTCAATTCATTTTTAAAATCAAACAGTAAATATTTTTAAGTTCCACAAAAAAAAAGGATCTCTTCAGGATGTCTCGTAGATCATCAAAATATTTAATACATTTTTACACCATTTTTTTCAGTTTCATAAAATATAAGGTTTGTTAAAGTTATTAATAAAAACAAATGAAATATGGAAGTTGTTATAATCTCAGGAACACCCTATATAAACACATAGTAACTTGATCTATTGATGTTACATTTATCTAGGAACACATTTGAGTAAGAAATGAAGAAAAAATTCTTATCAAAAATATTAAAAATTATCTAATACAATATTCCTTAATTGACCTAATTAAAATTAATAGTTGTAAAGTACTTACATTGATAAAATTTACTATTTCATCTAAATATATATATATTACACAATCTCATTGAGCATCTGATTAACACTTTTCAAATATGCATAATCAAATTTGAATCTTTCTGCTTAAAATTATTTACCAATGTAAAATTATAATTTTTTTTTTTCATATTTCAGACATCTGCGGCAATATCTACACAATAAATAAAATACTTTTAAGGCAAGGAATGCAAGTCATTAAAAGTGTAAAGGCTCTCAATACGATCGTACACAGTTTTGGTGACATCCAACATTTTCGGTAAAGTTTCTAAGGCTCTTTGACGTTCGTTTTCATCTTCTCCTATCACCTAAAATAATTAAATACATTAAACCTCACATACTTGAAACAAAAAATTTTATAACTCACTTTCTTTAAAAGTTGTTCACGATTAGGCATAATTTGCATTGCAACTTTAGCAGCATTCCTAACTACAAATGTGTGATACGGAGCGAGTGTCCTCTCGTAAGCTTCTCTACACACCGTAGAAGTATTGTCGCTATCTTTCAAATCTCCTACACTCTTTAAAAACTCTCTGATGAAATTAAGGCCTCTGTGCAAGCGCAGTAAAGTTCTACTTCCAGATACGTAGCCTTTCTTCGTAAGTAAATTATTTGACTTTTCATATTCTATCATCTTCTTTGCAGTTACAAAATGAACACCAGATTCTTTATCATTAACAAATACAGAGAGTATATCAGTTTTTGATTTTAAATCTTTACTAACAAATCCAAATATTGTACCCAGAAGATTAAAAAATCTGAAAGAATACGTCTGTTACAAACTTTTGATCCATATTTTAAAATTTAAACCTTACCTATGAAGTTCTTGGTAACTGAGGATGTATTCTTGTAATTTAACGTCATCATCGTCAGAAAGTGAGGTTAACAAATGGTCATGTACGACCCTTAAGTTAAATTTTTCGTTATCACCCATTTTACTTTAAAATTCTAACTAGACACACTACACTTTACTAGATCTAGCGAGCACAAATGATCTTTGGTAATCCTATATCTGATCACATTTTCTTAATCTTAATACTATACGAAACTCGATATTGTCAAATAACTGACAGATTGCTGAACGTAGTGCACTAGTGCACAGAGGATGACTAAGGCAATCATATGAAAGCAATGCGCAGAAGAAGGATGCCTAAGTGTAATGCTTTCTTTTATCGAATCTTTTGTTTAGGTTTTAGATGTTATTAATTAATTAGTACGTAGTAGAAGTTACCCCACGTAATCTTTTTGATCAAATTCCAAAGGGCAAGGGGCATATTAAAGTTCAATATTTGAATAAAATTATACATTACTTATAGGTACTATAAGGCCTTATAGCCCAATAAAGCACAAGTAGAATAATTACAGCATAAGGGGGCTCTGAGTATATAGCATAGATAGTATAAAGTTAATATTATGAATTGCGTTAACTGAGCATTAAAACAAAAGATTTAATCGTTAAGTTGGGCAGATTTTTTCTTTTGTTTTGTAAAATTTAATTGTTTTAAAAGCACCTTTCAGTTATTTTTTTAATCAAAAATAAATTGATGTAACTACTAATTTCCAAATTAATAAAAAATTGGCAGTGTATTAAAATTTGTTTTATTTATATTCCAACACTCTCTCATTTCTTTCTGATCTTATGTGGCTTATTTAAAATTACATTTGAGTTTTTTTGGTCAAATACCAGTGAAACTTTTACACATTCCATTAAAAAAAAACTTTTTTTAACAAGATATTTACTCAACAAAATAAAGAGTTAACACACATTAGGTATAAAAAATAATTTATTTGTAAATTAAAGAACAGTTTATGAAAATGTTAGTTACAAGCTCGCAATCTTTAACCCTTTTGCTACGGCATTTGTTTGAAAAGTTTGTACCTTGAGTGCGGCGTTTTTTCGGGTCTTATGGAGTTTGTGGGTTACGCTAGCGTATTTATCCGGCTCCCGCACATGGGACACGAAAAATAAAAACGGCTTATTCCGCTTCCCGCAGCGAAAGTGTTAACAATTAATTAAAGTTATTTATTTACATTTTAGGTGACAAAGATAAAAACCGAAAAGAAAATGATCATAATTAAAAATTAAATATATTCACCTCCACTTTGATATAATTACATATATAAAAGTATCAGAATTCAAGATCGCATTATAATACAAGACATTAAATCACAGTTTTAACAGTATGTATGAGTACGATTGATTATACATCAAGATATGTATACACTAATATTAAATATTTAGTATTAATTCACTAAGTTCTAATATAAAATTAAATAATATGTCATATACCTACATAAAAAAATTGTCTAATATTTTTAAATGATGTTAAAGTGTGGTGGAAGTAACAGTGCTTACACCATGAATTAAAATAGTAGGTGGTAAATTAATGGTGATGGTGTCCAGGAGTGCTACATAGTCTTCTGCAGAGTTTTCTGACGTAGGAGGGGGAGGCAAATAAATAAATGTTAAAACAGTATCTGTAGATTGTTGTAAAATTAGTTGATTGACACTGAAAGTTTAAAAAAACCAAAATTAAATTTGAGTAAATTTTGAGGATGTATTCAAAGAAAGAAGAAAAGGATTAGCAGCAGGGGGAAGGAGAAGAGAAAACAAGAAATGAATAAGACAAGCCACCAACAAGAGAAGAAATCGGACAGGTTAGTAAAGTACTTAAAAATAAAAAGGCTCCAGGAGAAAGAGGGATTGCTGTGGAAATGCTTAAGGTGAGCAGGGAAAGAATAGAAAAAGAACTTTATAAAATTAGTGTAGACATATGGGAGAAGCAGAGAAGCATTAATATGCCCTATTTACAAAAAAGGGGATAAACTAACATGTGAAAAATACAGAGGTATAGCTCTACGGGATATCGTGTATAAGATTACAGCAGTGGTGATTAAAAATACGATCAATGATAAAGCAGAGAGAGAGAGATATGAGGGTATCAATGTGGTATCCAGAAAAATAGGTAGTAATGGACCAGATCTTAGAAGTGAAACAGATCATAGACCAAAGATTATTGTTCTATATGCTTTTCATAGATTTTAAACAGGCCTATGACATCATAAAAAGGTCAAAGATGTATGAAGCAATGAGAAAATTGGGAGTGCCAGAAAAATTTGTGAGTTAGCGAGGATGACACTGAAAGAAACAGATTACAAGATTCTGGTTAAGGGACATACATTGCAGAAATTTAAAGTTAAGAGAGGTTAACACAAGGATATCCGTTGTCAACACTTTAATTTAATGCAGCATTAGAAAAACATTACGCGTCTGAAAAAAAAACATCACAAAAGATATTTGGGGGAAAAAAAGGAACAAGAACAATGGAGAAGAACAAATGAGGAACTGGACAAAATGTATAGTCAACCAAATATAATTAATGTAGTAAAGTCACAACAAATGAGGTGGCTGGAACATATATCAAGATTGTCAGAAAAAAAAATGAAACAAGTACTTGATGGAGGTGCAATAGGTGCAATGGGAAAAAGGACGATGGGAAGACCCCGGACAAAATGGTTAGAGGCCGTGGAAAAGGACCTGAAGGAACTAGGAGTTAGAAGAATGGGAAAAAACTGATAAGGAATTTTAAAGAATGGAGGAAAGCATATTACAAAGCTATTGACCAGCTTGGCCTGAAGAGCTTATTAAATAAATTGAAAAAAATAAGTTGGGCATCTGTTAGCACGTTAAGCGCCATTTGTATCCATATGGATACAAATCATTTTGGCCCAATGGGTAAAGTGACCACACGTCCCGATTTTGGCGGGACTGTCCCGCTTTTTGGTGGACTGTCCCGCGTCCCGCCGATTTTTAAAAATGTCCCGCTTTTTAGAAAATATCTGCATTTCTTATTTTAAATGTACTGTAAAAATATATTACCTATTATTTATTAAGTATTATGGTGAATATAAAGAAATAAAAAATACATTAAAAAAAACACATAAAATGCATGCAGAGTAAACTAAATTAGGCAATGTACCGAGTTAGATTTACTCGGTGGTGTTCGATCATTGTCGTTACGTCTCGGCTTAATTCAGATAAGTGCAGACAGTGCGGACTGCCATTAGACAGTGCGGTTTGTTGTTTTCAATTTGACGTTCGGTTTGACTCATTATTTGATTGATGAAGGTAGAGTAATAGTCGCCACAACGTAACGGTCAATAAGGTAAAATTTAATACTCTTTTTTAGCCTTTGTAGTAAATTTTTTTTTTACCCACAGAATAAAAGATAGGTTAAAAAAAAAAAAAAAGTACAAGTATATGAATGTATACAATAAAATATATATAACTAAATTGTAATTCTCATTTCATCCCATTTGTCCCGCTTTGTCTCAATGAAAATGTGGTCACTTTACCAATGGGCCACCTGGGCTGGTATTCTCAACTCCTCCTGTTCAGCGATATCGCTACCGTTGAATGCGAGGGGTGCACAAACCACTGAGAATCGTATTCCCAACGTCCCCTCTCGCAGGCGCTCCATTCACGTTCAACGCGAGTGGGTAGACCCACTCCTCTTGGCAAATACCGCTCGCTTTGCAACCAAATCGTAACCTTTGTGTGTGTTGTGAGTTGTTGTTTTCTTTTATTATGGTATTATGGATGATATTAAATTTATAAATTTAATTGAGGACTTAGAACAGGCTGAAAATGATGTGGCCGAACCTTATAATTTAATATTATTAAATTCATTTACATAGGGTTGCCAGAATATCACTTTAAAGAAACATTTTCTCTTTTTTCGGTTACCCTTTTTTGAAATGAGAATGTTTAGTGAAGTTCATTTAATATTCGAACTTAAACTTAATGCATACAATTACAAGAATATTTCTTGTAATTATTTTTATGATGAGTTTAAAAATAATACAGATTTTTTAAGGAAAAACATCCTAACATCTATTACTTCAAAAATTAAATTTAATTAAAAAGGAATAAATGTATGAAAAAAATGTTTCTTAAAGAACCAAAAGATTCTAATAAATTTAGGTATTTAATGAATAAATATTTTTTTCTTAATAATATGGAAAGGAATCTAAATAACCGATTTTATTGGGTAGAAGGCTACTTTATACTAGGTATGTTAGTTTATTAGGACGTGATTTCTCCAACCAAAGAAACTAATTTTCAATGATTTATATTATATTTATGAATATATATGTAAATAATTTTACTGATATATGTGTAATTAGAAATCTTCTATATATATAAAAGAGCTTGTTTGTTTGTTTGTTTGTTCGCTATAGAATCCTAGGTCCGTTGACCGATCGGGACCAAATTTTGCACAGTTACTATTTGGACCTTGCAGATCTAACGCCAAACTTTAAGTACAAGCACATATTACCTATTTAAAAAAAAAAATTTACTTGGACGGGATTCGATCTTACGTCGGCAAATACCTGGTCATAACACGATACGGCGTGGTGTATTTCACAAGTAAAGATTGTTTTGTATACAATTAGTAATAAATGTACATGAAGTATTATTTTTATTAGTACATTTTTAATTGAAACAAGACGAAAGAAAATAAATTTGAGTTATTATTCAATTTTTAAGCATTAAATAGTTATTTTTTAAGGAATTATAAGAAAATGAAAAGATGATTGATCAGAGTATGTCATTTGTGTATGATTTAGAATTATTGGGCTTATTCAAGTTAAAACAGTAATTAAAATTGTAATCGCCCGTGCAACGCCGGGTAAACCATCTTGTAATATACAAGAATAATCTATTTTTGCTACAATTGTGCAATTTTTTTCTTAATAAATGTGTTTTTCAGTTAATTCTGCAATGTTCTCTTTTTTGATTTGTATTGTTCTTTTTATACATTCAGGATTTCTGGCAACCCTACATTTACACAATTAAATGTCGATGAATTTCGAAAAAAATTTAGACTTTCGAGGGATACTCATTCCAATACATTTTACATACTATTTAAATTTGTAGCAATTACACTCCATTGCTTTTGGGAATCGTTATATGTAAAATTTTGTGAAAACTTGCCACTTAATCATTAACTATTCTCCCAAGAATTTCTACTAATGCTGCTTTCTGCTGCTCCGTTAATTTCCCCATAATCAATCAAAACAAAAACCACAGAACATTCAAAAACTGACGTAAAAGTGACAGCCTATGAAAAATTCCAATGTTGCAACATCTACCCACTCGCGTCGAAGAATTGCAAAGGCAGGGGTAGATGAGAATAGAGAAGCGACCGCTCCACTCGTAATGGAGACGCTCGCTTTATGTAGCACTCCTCTCAACGCGAGCGAGTTCGGAATACCACCCCTGTATCCATTTGGATACAACAGCCTACATTTAGATTCGGCTGCCTGTATTCTTAAACGCATGTATTACATATAACTATACCAGAAAAGGTTTAGGGATGGCCCGCTGGACCAGAAAACCTTGGTGGTCAGCTATTTTTTTACCCACATTGATATTAAAAAAAAAAAAAGTTTTATGATACAAATTTATTTACACAAAAAAAAAATTAAAAACTGGTTAAAATGTTATTATTTTGTTGTGAAAGTTTTTTATATTACTTAAGGGCCATTTAGAAACGTTAATTTAAAAAAAAATTGGTGGCCAGAAAAACCTACTTTTTTTTAACATGGTGGCGCTTAACGTGTTAAACTAACATTACTTGTAATGGACTTCCAAGGATCACAGGTTAACAGCCACTGCTCTAAAGGAAAAATGGATAAAAGACAATGTTAACGAGAAGAGGAGGAAACCAGTACAATTTACAGGGGCCGAGCTCCACCTGATACTGTTTTTTAATGGGTATTACAAATTAACAAGTGAAAACTTACCTTTGCAAATAATTTTCGGTGTTTGTCCCGTGCAATTCCATGACTTGATTCCATCCAACCACCGGATATAATTTACCAAATATTCGTAGGATTTTAAGCAGATGACGCAATTTATCACAATGAGATTCGTTCGAAGCTGTGAGACTAAACGACGCTTGTCGAACTTCGTCACACACACAAACTCGTAAAGTCAGTTTGCTCCATTTCGGAACCATGTTAACAATACACGCTAGCTGCATCATAAAAAGCGACGTTGTGTCAAACGCATCATTCTCGTTAGGATTTAAAAAATTAACTGGCCACACGTCTATGTAGAAGTTTTCTTTACCTCTGAAATTTAAACAAAAATTCGTCAAGCATTAATAAAATAAAACGAAAAACTATTCGTCGTATCAACAAAACGATACTTACTTGTTGAGTTCTTTATTTAACTTGGAAAAATTTCTACACAAACAAATATTTTTGTTCATTCTTAGCACATCGCTGATCATCTGTACATACTCTACTGGTTCCAGGGTGTTAAATGTTCTGAGTGGAAATACATCATTGCCAAATTCATGATTTTTGTATGAAGATTCCAAACTGTAACAAAACAAATTAAAAATAAATGAACTAAAGTTGGTTTTCTTGAAATTTTTCATCAGCAAAACCAAGATGATTAATCAAATTACCAATTTTTAAATAATTAAAGAAATATAGACAATTAATTAATACCTTTGCAAAAAGTCTATAGGTTGCTGTTTATCTGGAAATCCAAAAACAACAGTATTAGGCTTCATGGCCCCCATACCAGAGAGACGCATGAGATGCTGCAGTCCTTCTCGTACACTCGCTGCCACCGTAACTTCTATAAAAGCTTTCACTTTTAAATGGTCGATGAGACTCAACCAATGTGGTTGCATTTCTAGACCCAAATCTGGTTCTGTATATGGATCTCCTTTAATTACATGCCCCAAGACATAAAGACCGCCTTTTTTAAGATCATTAATAAAATCAATAAGGGGGCAAGCACTGCGAGGATTGTTTACAAGAAGAAGCATCTGTGGTCGCCAGAATTTAACATGGTCCTTGCGTGAATCCAACAGCAACAAGTACTTCCTCACTTGATGGAAAATAAGAGCTTGTGATATACTCCCCCATTGAGCTTCTTTTGACGGTGAAAAGAGATGTAAGAAAACAACGAGTATGAGGCATAATAATATACTGCAAGCTGCATAAATGGGGCTTATAACGAACATCATGACGAGGGTACCCAAAAGACCCACCAATGCAGTGTGCCATGTGAAATACTTAAAAGACGGGCGGAAATTGGGGGCACTAGCAAGTTCAAGTCCCAAACATGCTAAATTGGTGGCTAAATAACTGAGCAAAAATAGGACGGAATTGAGCTGAGCAATTAAATTCAAAGAACCGATTAATAAAACAAGCTGGACTAATAACCACGAAATTAGTACGGCAGCTAAAGGATTACCGCGCCAAGTTCCACGAGGTACAAAGTCCAACACTGAACCTATAATAAAACAAAAATCATTCACAAAATGTTCCTCCTGCTTTTAAAAATTTATAGTGCTAACTTCAGAGTTTAAACAAAAGGCTATAGTTAAAACCAGATATATGGTTAAAACTAATAAATTATGAAATATGGACAAACTGGGTGTCCCAACTAGAACTCTCCTGAATTGAAACTTCTTGTTGTAAGAGACAGTGCTTTGGAATTTAGTACAAAATATTTAGAAGGCCACGATTATTTTACAAATATGTAATTGGATTTTAATAAGTAGAGCCATTTAAGATGTACTATTTTAAAATACTACTCTTTGAATGGCAGTTTAGATTTTTAAACATTTTCTTTAGTCTATTTCCTATCTTATAATATGGAAAATAACAATTTTTGGATGATGAATTTTCTTATAGAAAAAGGAAAAAATTGCATCATTTAAAGGTGCCCATAAAAAATATCAAACAAAAGTTGTTAAAAGTAATTACAATTCTAAAGTAAACATTTTGTTTAAACACTTGAGTAATCATTTTTATAAAAATATTAAATGGTACGAGTTCATAAAAATACATTTTACTATCTAATCAATTGCTAGGTGCAGTGTGCATAATGTACAAGAATATTACATACTCGAAGTGTTTTGGTTCTTAATACAAAAGGAATTTTAAGTGTTAATGATGAATCAATTCAATCTCCACAGCTGCACATTTTTATTGCTGTATGTCAGTGGTTCGCAACATAGGAGGGGCGCCAAATATCTGACGGTAGGCGCGACGAAATCAAAGGGAAAACTATTGATTGAGACTGAATTTAAAAACAATTGAAGAATCTTTTTATTTAATTACCAATGTAAAACGGGATAGATTTGTCAAAACAATTGAAGGACCCTCTTTTTAGTCATCAATTTCAGGTTTCAAAACAATTCGAGACCTTTTTTTTAGTCGCCGCTGCATAAAAGAATTGAAAGTTCAAAAAGGTTGAGAAACACTGCGTGTATGCTAATTGCATAATTAAAGAGATTTAATTGATTTAAAACTATTTTTAAAACATCTATTTGTTTTCACAAAAATTTTATTAAGTTTAAATCAATTAAATTAAAAAAAGCTAACCTTACAATTTTATACATGTTTTTTTAAGCTGGACGATTATAATTTAAGCAATCATTCATTACTTTCCTACAATGAAAACAAAAATGCACTGAAAAAAAAGCACGTAGCTATGAAACTTAACAGAAATTATAATAAGAAAAGGCAATAAACAAGTGAATCACTAAAATTAACCAAACATTTACAAATTACTTTTACAGTACTTACCAAATACTCGATCTTTAGCTAATGCTTCTAGTACCCTCGAACCCCCAATTACGTTGCTAAGAGCAGCCGACCATGTAGCAGTAAGAAGTCCAATAGCCACGCTAGCCGGAAAAACACTAATACCAGCCATATATAGATAGTTATTTTGCAGAAGATCCCGAGTACAGGTTGCAGCAGTCAACAACGACAAACATAAATACACACACAATGTGAAGCTCACTGCTGAAAGTGTACCACGGGGTATAGATTTGCCCGGACTCTTCAATTCACCTTGTAAAGAAAAAATGATAAGATATGAAATCATTTCTCAAACAATGGTGCTTACCACTCATATTAGCTCCAGCCATAATTCCTGTAACGCCCGAGAATAAAACACCAAAAACAGATGCAAAGTCAACAAATTCTCCTTTAGCGGTCGTGTAATCCCTACTATACTTTGACCACAAATTTTCTTTCAATGTTGTGGAATTTAAACCAGTGTAATTAGCAAAGACATGATGTGTGGCATTTTGAATTAAAGTATTCGCATCTGGTATTGCTACCTACATTAAACAAATAAATTTAATTCAATTGTTTTGTTATTGAATATATCTGTAATACCTGTAGAGGTCCGTGGGCAAAAAAACTAACGATTGTAATGCCTATACAAACTACAACAATTGCCAAGATAAAAACGGTGGTTTTGGCAAACATGCCAGCCCCTATTAAACAAACAAGAAGATTAAGGGTGTTTAAAGCGAAACAATACAGAAAACGGTACCAATGACCATCTGGAATTAGACCATCGCTATCTTCACCCACCAAGTAACCTGAAAGTTTATGCTTTTTGTTAAAAAACAACTTTAAAGACGTTCAAAAGAATTAAAAAAAAATAAATGAATGGTCCAATTTTGATTTATAATTCAATTGCACACATTAAGCCTCGTTCACATTATTCAAGTTACTTGAATTCAAGCGACTTAAATAATGTGAACGAGTCTGAAGGGTAAATCTACACTGTCCATTAAAATAGTTAACAATTGTTCAGATGTTTCACCAAACTGTTTGTCGATAAGTATATTAATATAGCATATTTAGTCTAACAACAAAAATTAATGATTATACCACAAAATAAAAAAAAATCAATACTGTCATTGGAAAAACTGTTTACAAATTTTATAAAGTTAATTTAAGATATCCTGTTATTTTATGATTGACAGAAGTGTTGTTAAAAAAAAACAAAGTTTTTAACTGGTTTTAAACAGGTTTTTTTAATATATTGTTTCAATTTACATTGATTCCGACATGTTTCGTCAATATAGGTTTTATTGACTTCCTCAGGGAACTATGTTATATAATGAAGCAATAATTTTCTAAGTTGTTAGACAAGGATGATTCCAGAAAAGTAAAAAACACATTGTTCAATTACGATGCCACGTGTATGTCGAATATTCTTTTTCTTCTTTTTTGTTATTCACCAATATATATTATTTTAGTATTTATAATAGTGATGGTTATTTAACAGTTATGACGTAAAAACATATTATACATAGAACATATTAAAAATTTTTGACAAACTACGGTAAAGTTAACAAACAAACACATTAAAAATTGTTACTTAAAATTTTAAGTAATATAATAACAAAAAAGAAGAAAAAGAATATTCGACATACACGTGGCATCGTAATTGAACAATGTGTTTTTTACTTTGTCTAACAACTTAGAAAATTATTGCTTCATTATATAACATAGTTCCCTGAGGAAGTCAATAAAACCTATATTGACGAAACATGTCGGAATCAATGTAAATTGAAACAATATATTAAAAAAACCTGTTTAAAACCAGTTAAAAACTTTGTTTTTTTATAAAGTTAGTCATATAAAAAAAAATCATCGTGTTTGACCTTCTCGGTATTTTAATTGAAATTAATTCATCAAATTTAACCAAATTTGACGCAAACTCTTACCTGATGGTCCAATATTTTGCACAAGGCCTTCTACACAACCAGTTATGCACAATGCACTGCTTACTATGTTGGCAAGAAAAAATAATGTACCTATAGAACCTCCAAATTCTGGACCAAGTGTTCGACTTATCATGACTAAAATATCAAGTTAAGGAAAGAAATACTAGTTTTTGAGTTTGGCAAAAAAATTGTACAATGTTAAATATTCATATGATAGGTACTGTAACATTTGTTACAACAATTTAAATGTATGTTTTAATTAAGTAATTATAAATTTTCAAATACGGCATTTTTAATGTGTTATAACTCATTAAGCTTACAAAATTGTATTTTAGTTCACTATAACAAATCTGTATTGTTTATTGACCCAACAAGCAAAAATGTTTAAATAACTATGAAAATATGTTAAAGATTTTAAGTTATGTACACTTTACAGCATTCTGTTATTGATTAACTATTTTTAAGCAAAGCATATATAAAATATTGAACAGTTAACAAATTTATTTTATTTATTATTAATAATTTTGTTACGCTTGTAAGAAAAGGATACAATATGCACCTCCTCCCTCGACAGCTCCATTGGTCGAAATAGCACAGACTGATGCTACAGTGAAAACAAGTATAGCATATGCTATAGCAAATTGTAATAAGGTGACTAGTAATCCAGCATTGCCGACAATATATCCTGAAAACAATCAGTAGCTTTAACACAATCAAAGTGATACTACATAAACAACACACTGCTACAGGTGGTTTTCAAAGAGTAACAGGTAGGTTATTTTAAGTACATAAACTGTCAATATAATTTATATAACATATATTTAGATATACAAAACCATGTGTCAGATTTTATAGTTTCAAAATAAATCTTTATTACAAGTTTTTTAATGGCAATTACAATACAGAGTATAGTGCATTCAAATTCAAACTAGTCAAATTTAGTTTGATGTGAATAGGTGCGTTCGGGACGCACGCTCCCAGAGTGGAGTGGATTGGAGTAAGATTGTAATCACGTGGTCTCAGATCCTCCAAGAGTAAATCTTGTGCATTCGGGACGTGAAGGTGCAGAAAATCAGCGGATATTTCAAATATAAAGGTAACCTCACTATTTTGTTGTAGACCGGTTCAGACCGGTCTAATCAGACAGACATCATTGTACGTAAAACAAGGAACAAATAATTGTATTGCTTCGAATTTGTTAGATTATTTGGTTATAAAATTGATGTAAAATGTCATGATATGAAACCATTTAACTTCCCAAAATTTTGTTTTAATAATAGGGAATTACATCGAAAGTTAATTACTGTCCACAAGAAATTGTTGTTAACTAATGCAACACAATAACACGAAGCCTGGATGTTAACTGTATCTTATTCTTATGCTGTACCTAGCAATTCAAAGAATTCAAACGTGGACAATCCGTAATGCGCATGTCTTCTTTCGTGAGCTCAGCTTGCCCTAGCTTCAGAGGTGGTGCAAATTAGAGTAGATTTATTTACTCCACTTATGCGGTCCCGAACGCCCTTCGGAGCAATCTTTTTTACTTCAAAGTCGCGTCCCGAACGCTGTGGAGCAAAAAAGAGCAAATAAAGCAAAAAGAGCGTACGTCCCGAACGCACCTATTGTAAGACTAAACAGTTCCTATTTTAAAAATTCCATCAAACCACAGCACACCAGTCTTAAAAGCATTTTGTTACCTCAGCTAATCTACTTCTGTTTACTCAAATAATAAATAACACAAAATATATGAGGACGTTGAAAAAGGAAATTATAAATTTTTTCATAGTTCATAAAGTAGAGTAGGTAAAGTAAACATTTATATTTTAAAGACTTTGTAAATTCCAAATATTTTTTTTGCCAAGATTGGATTTGGATTTGATGATATTTTTGGGGGTGAATCTGTATTTCCCTGCTACTGAGAGGGTGAAAGTAGAGCATCACAAACAAAACAAAACTTGTTTTTCCAAAAATGTTATAGTTTAAGAATGTTTATTAACATCCACAATGTATACATTCATAAATATTTTTAAAAAATCATTGTTGTACCAGAACTTCTGTAAAATTATTTAAATTTAAAAACATAAAGCAGTTACACATATTTATATATTTGAAAATGGGACTTGTTTAAAACATAACCATATTTTTACAATTGTAAACCTGAAAATGACTCAACTTACCTACTCGTAAAAATATTAAAGCTGAAAACATAGATAGCGACACAGGACTAAATACACCAGCAAATGTACCCAATGTTCGTGTATCTGATTGTTCCGAAATGGAACCAAATTCGATATAACCTCCCGCATTACTGTTGGTTGCTGAATTTCTTCCTATTAAACTTGAAAGTCTCTTAAACACTCTTTGACCAACAAGAGGTGTTTTATCAGTGTTATCTCCGTTAGTAGAACCTGGTTCAGGAGCCAGCATTTTTGTACATTTACCTACCTACAGAAGACTTATAGAATTAGAATTTTATCAATAGATTTTGAGTTATTTACCTTAAGTTTATTATCAATTTAATACTAATACGCCCTAAAAGATAAACTCTTTATGACTATACACATTACATCAGTCGATTTCCTACTTATGATTATTACTCATCAACATCACAGATGGTTTACAATAGATCACCAGAATTTAACAATACTGCTGAATATAGTCATTTACCCAAACATTTGTGTTTGGTTGTCTTTACGTCATTCAATAAAAACACTAAACTTTACCATAGCATAGTAAATAGGTAGACAGTTCTGTAGACAGATTTATCATAGATGTATGATAAGATAGATTTAAAATAATGCAATCTAACTCTAGCTAATAATAATAAGAAAAGCAGTAAAATGTTTTTATTAATAAACTCAAAAGTATGCAGTGTAGACTCTTCCAAATCTTTTAAAATTCTAAGTTTGTAACAGTAGGTCACGTATTCGAGTGTAGATCAATCCTACTGTGTCAAAATTATTTTTTCACTACTTACTTATATATTTTTGTTATATTATCAGTATTAATGTTGTTTTGACAATAAAGTGTAGCATTTTACACAACATAAAATTTTTGGTTGGGAAATTTCCTAATAATATTGATTTAAATTTAAAATAATGCTGATATTAAATGTACCTAATAAATAAAGAACATTGCAATTATTGTTGTGTCAATTTGTTTAATATTTGCTGAAAGTTATTTTTCTTTCCATTCTATTTATTTGACGACTTAGCGTTTCATAATTTAATGACGAAAAAACCATTAGGTCTGTAAAATTGTCACGAATTGGTCAAAAATTGGAATTATTGAAAATTTTGAAAACATAATTATTTTAATCAATGTTCTTGGCGGAATAATAAGAACACAATACATTTTACAGGGTCAATATTTTCTTTAATGAAAAATAATATTTTTAAATTTATATGAAACGAAAAAACGGAACGAACAAGATTAAAAACAAAAATATTAAAAGTAAAGTGTTACCTCTGTCGCTGACTTGTCATTTTTGCTAACTAAAATCAATTGAGTATATGGAGTGGCACAAAACTGTTTCATAACTGTAGTTCTTTATGTACAATTAAATCGATTATTTAAAATTGTTCTCAATAAAACGTGTTTGAATCTGTGTTGTGTTTGAATTGACTGATTCAATTTTAATTTAATAAAAATATTTACAGTTAGCCAAAGACTTTTGTTTTGTAAATTAAATAAATTATATGTGATATTATGTAATTTATTTTGGTTTTAAAAAATATTATTATAAATAACTTAATCTTGTGACCTCTCTATTTATGCAATAAATAGAAATTATCCTCTATTTTTCAGTTACAAAAATACCCATGACCAGAAAACACTTGGTGTTGTGAAAAATATTAAATGTTTAGCAATAAACCCAAATAAAATTCTCGTTACCTATTTGCGAAGGATTTTTCCCGAAATCAATGAAAGTTGATAGCAATAGAAGGCCAGGTCAAATTCACAGATAAAAGATAATTAAGTGAACATAAAGCGTAGGCTGTTTTTAATCGAAGGAAACATAGTCTCTGTGTTTTGTGATCGTCCTCGTTACTGTGATCATCTTAAAAATGAATTTATTTAAAAGTAAGGAATTTTATTTCAATTTTTATGAACGCCTTATAGACTCAGTAAGATTAATATAGTTTATGAAATGTTGGTCTTAGTTTTAATTATACTGTACTACAATCTAAGAAAGCTTGTTTTTTGTTAAAGCTAACAAAGTTTGAAGTGTAACTTCTTTTTTTAATTTTATTAACGATTAAAGATGTCTTTGCATACTTTTTTTTACAGTAAAAAGTATAGTAATATGTAATATCTGTATTTAAACACGGATATCTCCTTAAAATACCCTAAACGCCATTTTTCTTATCCATCCAGTCAATATCCGCTAAGTTCAATCCATCTGTAGTTAAAGCTACGCCTAGATATTTGTATTCATCGACAATTTTTATCTATCCTTTCGTGATTTCAATGTTTTGACAAGTATTTCCAATTACCATATACTCGTTTTCTTTCTTTGATATTGACCTAACAATTTTTAAAAATAAATAGTTACCTTAGGAACACCCTGCTTACTATTAAATTATGGAAAAAGATGGATACCATGACAAACATTTATCTGAAATTTTGATGTGTATTATAAAGACGAGTTACAATATTTTTTAAAAGCGTATACTTTAAAATCAAATGTAGCCTACGTCTATTGTACATTTTCATCTCTTTTTAATAATGTAAACATTTTAATACTTATGGTAATGAATATTTTGAAACACCTGTTAATACCTAAGGATTTTAGGGATTTAATAGGCATACAATTTATATGCTTAAATGAGAATTTCTAGCAAATTTTTAGTGTGATTTGGGAAAAACAAATTTTTATGCATTGCATCTTTTGTATCAATCTTTGAACACATTATACATTAAAATTACAAACAATGCCTTATTGATTCAATAAATTTGCGTTTTACGAAAAATCATTTTTTTTTTTAAATGTTTTTCTGACAGTCGTATTTAATTTTCTATTTCATATTGTTTCAGAGATGTTTGCATTCATTTTATGGGCCATGTGCGTATCGTTTGCATCAACCAACACCGTGGACGTTTCCGGTGGAAATGAACAATTTGCAAGAAATTTCTATAACGCTCTTGATAAAGAAAATGAAAACGTGGTATTTTCACCTATTAGCGCCCATAGCATATTATCTTTGCTGTATCAGGCGGCTTCGGGAAACACTGCCAAGCATTTTGAGCGCATCCTTAACGTAACTCATCAAAAATCTGCAGCAGATGGTTATAAATCTATAATGGCTACTCTGAATAACGTCCAGAATATTACATTAAACATCGCCAATAAAGTATACGTTAAGCGAAATTTTGAATTGAAGCAACGTTTCAAACAAATCGCCGTAGAATCGTTTTATTCTGAGGTGGAACCGATTGACTTTGTTCCAAGTATCAAGGCAGCGCAAGTCATCAACAATTGGGTCGAAAATAAAACCGCAAATAAAATTAAAAACTTATGTCCTCCCAACAGTTTCGATGGGTCCACTGAAGTTGCCTTAGTCAATGCCATTTATTTTAAAGGTGACTGGCAGTACAAATTTAAGAAATCAGCAACGAATACTGCCGCTTTTCATCTTTCTGAAGATGTTAAAACGGACTGCCAGATGATGCACCATACTGGGAAATTTGATTATGCGGAAAACAGTTATTTAAACGCGCAGCTGCTATTGTTGCCTTACAAAAACAACGACTTTTCCATGTTAATCTTATTGCCCCAAAACAAAACAGAAATAGGAAAACTAGAGGAAAAGGCAGCGAATGTTAAAATAGATGATCTGTTGGACCAATTGATGGAAGCAAAGGTGGCAGTATCGTTACCAAGATTTAAAATAGAAACCAAAATTGACCTTATACCAGTTTTAACTAAAGTGAGTTGAAAATTATTTTTAAATAGTCGTCTAGAAAAGACGCATCTACCATCAAATTATCTTCGAAAAACACTCATCAAATTAAATTGATTTTAAGCACATCTCATAGCTTTTACTTTGATTGACGCTAGATCTTTTTACCGTAAGGAGTAAGATCATTTGAATACATTCCGAACTTTTTTATTAATCTCTTGTCCAGTTTTCCATTACATTCTACTATCATTCCCAAGTATTAAAGATGTGTTACTTGTTATATTATTTTTCTTTATATTCTGATGTTGTGCATCTTTCTTTTTGCCGCAATACCTTTTTGTTTTGTTTTGTATACTTTTCATATGTATTTTCATCATTTTGATGTTCTGTTGTAATTTTCTTTCTGTCTCTACCATATTACCATATCAATTGCGATAATTAAACTTCGTGCATTTTCGAATTCCCAAGTTTAAACATTTCCATTGTTTGTAAAACATTGTTAATGCTTCATCTAGGACGAAAAAAATTAATTGACTTGGCACGCGTTGTTTTAATCCTAACTTAGTTTAAAATTTTGTTGATTCTTCGTATTGTATTCTCCATTAAAACTTCATTGATACTGGTAAAATGAAAACAAAACTAAATTTTTAAAAACGAAAGAGTAGTATCTCCTTGTGCACTAAAAAAATTAAACTGTTCTTGATTTGAATAATTGTTACCTGTTTGATACATTAAAATTAAAAACAAAATATATAAATGTGACTTCCATTGTGAAAGTTCCGCTGAAATTTTGCAGACATTTTATAGTTTCCATGTATAAAAAAAAAAGGTTTTTAACTTATAATGGACGCCATGGTCTATAACTATTTCATTAAATCAAATAAATAAATTTTATACAGAACAGATTTTCTGTAAATCATTTTCAGGCAGAAATTTACGACTGTTTCCTACATTTAAATAAAATTCTCAAACCTCGAATTAATTGAAAATTTTAAGTAAAATCAAAATTTTGCAATACGCTTTTTTATCAACATCGATTATTCCACTGCACTACTACGTTAATAATTTCGATTTCAATAACTTGTATATTTTTAACGTACATATTTTTTTAGCTAGGTCTTGGAGATTTATTTGGACAGCCAGACCTGAGCGGTATGTTGCAACGTCCAGGTCCCTTGCGCATAAGTGCAGCTTTTCAAAAAGCTTTTATCGAAGTAAACGAAGAAGGTGCTGAAGCTGCAGCAGCAACAGGTAAATTGACACTTTGTTACTTATAATATTGCAGTAGTGCATACTAATGTATGCATATGCACCATTGGTAATTTAATTGTTCTCAAGTGATATAGATGTCGTAGGCATGATATGAAATGCGGGTTTTTAAAAAAAACCGTCAAAACGAGCAAATTATGACTTTCTCTTAACCCTAGGATGCACGCCAGAAAATGTCTACACTTTAACACGGCTCGAGATCCTGCGAGGCCCAGTTAGATGTAATTTAACACGTTAAAAAAAATATTTTTAATATTATTTTAGTATTTGTTTTTGCTAATGAATACATAAACACTTTATAATACTTACTAAAAACTTATAATCATATTTTTAACAAATGTCGCTTAAAAAATAATTTCTAAACGTTACATGAATTGCAAACTTTAATCGAATTTTCATTACATAGGTACATTGGTTTTGCATTTGACACACACTTACACAAAAAGCACCTTCGACATTTTGGAATTTCACTTTAGTTTTCGTTGCTTTGTGGAATTGTAATGAATTTTTTCATGCACTCCATCACACATTTTTGTAATTTAGGATTTTGTGATCGCCTTTTCATATTTGGAATTACCAGTTCTTTTGCCAAATCTTTCAAGAAAATTCTTCTTTTATGGTTAACGTCCGTTGTGTAATCTAAATGTTCCTTTTTAAATATATTATGAAGGCATTTAGGGCCAAAATATCTATTACATTATAAAAAATTGCCATTGGCCAACGCTTTGGTTGACGTTTGCAAGTGCAAGCAAAACAACATTTTTTTTAAGGCACATAACTAACCATTTTAATATTTTGGTAAAATGCAAATAATGATGATAGAACCTGTTCTGGTCTTCTTTCATTTCTTTAGGTACATCACGTTAATTTTTCCTAATTGTATCTACAACAGTGATTTGCTTGTCTAATAAGTAATTTGTAAGTTCTAAACTACAAAAGTTGTCTATTGTAAGGTGGAAGCCAGTGGGTCGTATGCATAAAAGCAAGTAAAAGCTTTTGCTAGTGATTTTGCAAGTAAATACTCGGTTCCGTATGCATAAAAAGTTTAAGCATTTACTAGGAGTAGTATTTACTTAATTTTCAGTAAATACTTAAAAACCGTATGCATAACATGGAGTATTTACTTAAGACTTTAAGTAAGTACTAATACAATCTCAAGTCTGCCTCTCACCGTACTTATTTTCGCATCAGTCTTAATCATGGCGTTGTTAATGAGAGGTAAAGCTCCTAAAATCTATAAAAATCGAAGAAATCACGATTCTCGACAATATCGTGCACTATTTAGGTTCGAAGAACGTCATGTCGAGTACCTGGCAGAAACATTCTTGGCAACGTGGACGAAACCAGAGGTGGTGCTCTTTCACGGAAGGAAAAAGTTGAGGTATTTTTAATATACGTAGGTGATCCCAGATTTCAGATAGGCGTTGGTGAGGATGTAGGTGTTAATCAAAGTACAGTTAGCCGAACTGTAACAGAAGTTGCGTGCAAAATCTATACCAAACGCCAAGGCTGTATCAAATTTCCAAAAAATATGGGTGAAGTAGATAAAGCAAAAAGAAATTGTCAGATAAAATTTAATTTTCCGTGTTGTATGGGAGCTTTAGACACTGTACACACGTCGAAATACTCACAAGGGAAGGTCACGATACGTTGTCGCTAGAATTTGATTCCGGCTGTGTTTATTACATTAAGGGCATCAAAACTAAATGTTCTGCAAAGTTATACGTGCCACTGGCCATTAACTTCGGAAAAATAGGGGAAAAACTGAAAAATTGGTACAAAAAGGTCATTTTTGCGATCGCGTTGGCCATGAAACCGTCAGAGATAAAATCGAAATTCTTCTATTTACCAATAGGCGCATCCTTTGCAAGTAAAATAGTGCAAAGTTTTTGAAAAAATCTTGAACGGTTCCGGAGAAAAACGTCAAAAACGAAACCCCTGCATAAGCGCTATGAATTGAGAAGTTGTCGTATATCTGTATTACTATATCTATGCGATTTGCATAGGCGTTTAACATAGGGAAAACCATTTTTACAAAGGCCTCGTTTTTTGCGTTTTTCTTCGGAACCGTTTAAGATTTTTTCAAAAACTTTGCACCATTTTACTTGGAAAGGACGCGCGCATTGGTAAATAGAAGAATTTCGATTTTGTCTTTGACGGTTTCATGGCCAACGCGATCGCAAATATTACTTTTAATAATCAGCTGTTCAGTTTTTCCCCTATTTTTCCGAAGGTAATGGCCAGTGGCACGTATAACTCTGGAAAACATTTAGTTTTGATGCCCTTGATGTAATAAACACAGCCGGAATCAAATTCTAGCGACAACGTATCGTGACCTTCCCTTGTCAGACCAACAGAGCACGCCGACAAATATATCAATAGAAAATCCAAGTCTTCTATTAACGTTCAAGTTACTTGTGATAGCAACGAATTATTTACGAGTGTTGATGCTACCAATCCAGGCTATACTCATGACAGTCGGGTGTTACGAAAATCTGGATTAGTTGAAAAGATTGCCTGTTATAACAGAAATGCAGTCATAATTGCCGACGCGGGATATGGGATCGCTCCGTGGATTATGACACCATACAGGAATCCTGATAATGATGTCCAAAAGCATTACAACAAAGTACATGCAAAAAACAGAGCTATTATTGAAAGACTCTTTGGATAAGTTAAGAGACGGTTTCCACTCTTAAATTCGGCTTGACTTTGCTATAATTCCGTCAGTTATCGTAAGTTGTTTTGTACTCCACAACGTAGCAAAGCACCTACCTAGGTGATAACATTCGGTGAGGAAGATCAAGTTAACTTAGTGTCGAAGAGGAGGAAGGCCAAGAAGACGTTGAGAATAACATCAGGCGAGCTGGCATAAGGAAAAGAGAAAACATCGCACAATTACTAATCGGTACTTAGTTGGGGAAAAAAATTGATCTAAAAGTTTATAATACTCCTAGTAAATTCTAAAAAGACACCATTTTTTGTTTAGAACCTAAAATTATAAAAAAAATTTAATAACAATCAAATTATGATTTTAATATGGACTGTTACAAACGTTATTCTTATCTTGTGATTAACCATGACAATATTTGAATCATTAAGTAAAAGCTAGTAGTATTTACTTAAGATTTTCCAGCATTTGCTACCTAGTACTAGTAAAAGATTATGCATATGACATCTAGCATTTACTTTTACTTATACTTAATACTTATAAGTATTTACTTATTTTTATGCATACGGCCCAGTCGCCCAGTATTATGAATTGCACGCACTAGTGATTTTACAATTTCGAATCCAAGATTTTTGTGTGTAGCTTCTCCAGACTGGCGTCCCACATACACAGTTCCATCAATAGCAAAACCGGAAACAGATTCACTTATCCAAAAAAATTTCAAACATATTTTGCTAAAACTGTGTTGTTACTTCTCATATAAGCTGTTATTAAGCTATGGGCCTCTCAAGCCCTTGATGTTTGAATTGTATTACTAAATAAAAATTATTAAAATAATTTGTCAAAATTAGTTTGCAATATTTTTTTTTAGAAAATATGATATAAAAAGCATTAAGTAAGGCATTCCTGACAGGAAATCAAAAAAAGCTGTTGATTGAAAATTACATAGAAAGCAATAGGTCGCTGGGCCTCTGAGGCTCGTGATGTGCATCCTAGGGTTAACCTCATATGTTTGTGTTCATACAAAAAAAAAGCTTTAACCAACCTGTCCCTCATTCATTTGATCAGGACTAGAGGGTCAGGTTAAAGGTTGGTTAAAGTTTTTTTAAAAATAAATTATGAAAATGAAGCTAATAGGTTTGTTTTTATTATAAACAATTATGCTGGCATTATATTATTTGCCTGGTCAAAACCTCAAAACACGAGATGCTGGTTTTACCGGCTTTTTATAAAAAGCCTAGGCATTTTATAATATTCCGGATTTCACATTATGCCTACGTTACTACGACATAAATACGTCTTGCGTCCGACCACTTTACAAAAATCTCGACTTTCGACAAAAATTTTACTTTAAGTGAAGCAAATACAAAATTTTTATATTTTTGAATGCTTTTCACCAGTCTCGAATGGTGAACGGACACCTAGTCCTTCAGTATATCGTTCTCCTGCCGTGCCTTATTTGGGAGTTCTTTTCTTAGCAGCACAGATTCCTTCTTTGCCCATGAGCTAAATCTTTTCATAATTACTTTAGCAAGTAATTAGCTTAAATTACAGTTGTAATGGACTTTGATAATAATTTTACAATTTTATGTGATATACAGACTTATCACGTGATTTAATTGTTTATTTTTATAGTGATGTACACATACCGCACCATGCCTAGATACTTGGGCACAATTCCATTTGTAGCTGATCATCCATTTATTTTTGCGCTCATCCACTGGGGAAACCAACCTGACATACTGTTTATGGGCAAAATGAGTCAGCCCTAACCAATTTTGTAAGTATTGCAACTTAATATGCATCTAACAATAAATTTGTGAATAGCGTTTTTAATGAGGCACATTGTGCTTGTACTATATGCAGTTCCTTTTATAAGTTTCCTACATAAATTCTTAAGTCAAGTCTAGGTCAAAAATATGGTATTCAGTGCGTCACCAGATAAATCAAGTAATCAAACCCTGCCAAATTAAAATCAATAGACTATTCCAAGTACGCCATAATAAAATGTATGTTATGGAACCATAGTTTTTAATTTTTAAGAGCAAAGAATAAACAGTTTGGAGTTGATAATATAATAAATAAAATTTATTGTGCACACTTTTCAATGTCAGCACAAAGAAAGTTTAAATATCTTTTAAAGTATGTTAGAACCTTCTGATTTTACACCATTTTTTCGATGGTTCTATTTTTAATTTCACTGACAGCAAAAGAATTGTGGACAAAAACATGTATTTTTTCATAACTTACGCAACTTCGCATTTAGAGTGTATAATTTTAAGAAAAATAGTTGCAAGCTCTAAAAATTATTAACAAAAAAAAAGGATGCTTCATGCAACAAATAAATTTACATTGATTTTATTTAAACAATTTTACCAGAAAGAAACAACGTTGTCTTGACGAATTATCCTTGGGAATGGAATCAACTTTTTACAAACATATTTTATGCAACAACACATTTAATAATAAACACTTTTTAAATTGTTCTTATAAAATTCAGCCCAAAGAACAAACTTAAAAATATTTTGATGATTAACCCATTTTTTCTCGAATTATTTTTTCAGTAAAACTTTATTAACACTTGGTCAAATTTAATTGAGAATAACATAAAAAAACAGATTTTATTAATTTTTTTAATGTTGCTATTTTTGAAATTGTTTATTTTATGTGTTCCAAATATGGAACACTGGGAAAATTAGAGGTGTAAAATTTAAATAACAATTTTTTTTTAAATGTTTTTTATTGTGAAAGAAAATCAAAAGAATGTAAATTTTACAAAATAATTATAATTTAACTAAATTTACTTCACATTTTTCACATGATCTTGTAGAATTTTTTGCCGGAATCATCCAATGATTTGCACAATCATATCCAACAGCGTCAGATACTCTGCTGGATATTTCCTTTGACGATTTTGGTCTTCCTCCTCCAGTCGCAGCAAATCTATTTAATATGGCACTATGCCTTCATATATGCTCAGGTGTTCAGGAAAGTGGGCATATTTGATGAATCGATCATTTAATAAATTAGTTAAAGGCCGTACTTTGCTAAATTTATCATATGTCGTAAAATTATCGTTGTCGGAACAGTGAGAATATTTTTTTATATCTTCAAAGCGATTTCGACCCATTGCTTTTGCAACAGTTGGATTGTAGAACTTCATTATCAAAAAATAGTTCGAAACAGTCTACTGAATCAGATGGTATATTTTGTGGTTGCTTCAGAGAAACAAAAAGTAAAAATTTTTGCTGTAGATCATATGATCTTGACCAAATTCTATTTTAATTTTTTTTGTAACTCTGAGAGTGAAATATTATCATCTTCATTGTCTCTTATTTCTCCTAAATGAACAGTTCCTATTTTAGTCTGAATGATAGCTACTGGTTCAGCTTCTAGTTGACGTCCACTGAGATGATTTATGTCTCCTTCTTCATTTTTATCATCACTATCTTCTTCGCTGTCTCTGCCATCTTTAGGAGGTGTGATAAATACATCTACATTCTCTACTTTCTTCAAAAAATGTTCATCTTCTATACTTTCTAAAAGTTCTGTTGTAGTAACAGGTCTATAAAAAATTGCCATTCTAGTGCAATTATTTTCCCGGTGTTCCATTTATGGAACATTTTTTTATTTATAAATTTAAAAAAAAAAGCAAAAACAATTTTAAGCAAATTAGTATGTACAAATGTTATATAATAATAAAAGAATACTTTGCAATAGAAACACGTTCAAATAAGTTATATTAGCGTAATAAAAATCTTACCTTTTATTTGACATGTTTTGCAGCCAAGTGAACTAAAACTTGGCGCGCTTTTTTTACACAAATAAGTTTGCACTGACAAAATTATATTGTAACATATTTCCCCAGACGTCTTCTCTGATGAATCATGCCATAAACAGAGCATTATTTTTGTAAATACAGGCAATAAAGTTCACTAATTCAAATGTTCCAATATTGGAACAATAAGCTGTGATTGGAACACTGGGAAAAAATGGGTTAATGCCTGTTTTACGACTTTTTCAGTGTCATATACAATGTAATCTAGAATCTAGCTATTATTTTAAAATTATTGTATTTGCCTGATTCATTTTATTTCGACAGTTACAAATACTTCAATCAATTAGGTCTAGCACCAAGCATGCATTTAATTCAAAATTAATTTATGTAATGACTTGATTATAAGCTTATAAGAAATGTAATTGAAAGTTATTTTTCAACCTACACCCAGTATATAGTATTGTGTTTTATAATATAATATATTTATTGTTTGAATGGATGTTTATGCTAATTACTGTGTTAAATATTAATATATGCGGACGTTCTTGTAATAATAAATTAATTTAACAAAGCGTGTAAACAAAACATGTTATATTGTGAATCGAAAATAATTGTATGCTTTATTTTAATAAAGGACCTATTAAAAGAAATGCTGCTGTATTTTTTTTTTAAATTTTCAGCTCCTTATATCTTTCAGTTGTACGTTTAGTGTTTAATAAAGAATATGTACGGCAAACTAGTTTGTGTAAACAACCTTTCATAATCATGGATACGACCATGTACCCTACCCAGCCTGTTGTGATGTAGCAGTAACTTCCAACACGATTGCTTGATTAAACGGGAAACCCGCACATGCAAATTCTTACTACTTGTTTTGTTTTAAGAACTTGATCGTACGTATAAGGGCGGGTCAAATGGACGAATAAAAAAAAAAGTTGTGCTTGCATTATCAAACATTGTGCTGATTTTGAGGTGGTCAATTCCTTGATAAAAATGAACGTGTTAACAAGTGAGTATTATTAAATAAATATCTTTAGTTCTTACCATGGTTATATTATAATTAAGCATATAATTGCACGGTAATTCTTATAAGATAATAACATTATTATTTTGTTGTGTATACAAGTTGCATGAAAAGTACAGTAATTATTTTTGCAACGGTAGAAAATAATTTAAAAGACTTCTTTGAAACTCCATTTGGTTGTTAACAGGTTTATAAAATATGTACTTAGTCAAATAGTGCTAATTTTATCGTAAAACTTGTTCATTAACTAAAAAAAAAACGATTTTTTTAAAGACAAAACAAGGTTCCAAGTTTAACAAATGTTTGAATTATTTAAGTGAATGATTTTAAATAAGTGTAATTAAAAATCACTTCTTATTATCCATAAAAAAAATTATTTAGAAAACTAGACTGGCTTTTTATGAAATTTGTTTGATTTTGAGGTTGTTAAGAAATTGCTTAGTAAACGAAAATTTTGAAAAAATTATTTCAAACTTTGTTATACAATTTAAGTCCTTTCGTGCAGTCTATCAATATTCAAAATGTCACGTTTATTTTAAAAAAAAATGTTATGAGTGTTTAAATTATTAAATGGATGCTTTTTGAATGTAGTATAAATGAGTTTAGATCTTCATAGAAAATTTAAAAAAATGTGTTTATTTATACCAGTTAATATTAAATTTTATTATTTGTTGCTAAAAATTTTGTTTTTTTTTTTAAGAAGGTCCATTTTTGTAATGTGTGCCATGTAGATTTGATAAACGGTAAAATAAGTAGGTTAAATGGAAAAAAAATTGGCACTCTCAATGTGGTTTAAAAAATAAAATTCACCTAAAATATAAATTTTAAATATATCTTTTGCAGACATTATTGCCAAAAATGGTGGTAATAAAAACTGCATATACTTTTCCGTTATATGTATATAAATATAATTGAGATATGCACTTGTTGTTTACGTTTCATTTAACATGTAAGATAAATTGGATTTTAAACCACAGTTGGCCCTGACATTACCAACAACAAACTACACACACCAAATTAATATCTTATCAATTTTTTTATTGACGTATAATTTTATACTGTTATTGTTAATTATTGTTTTCATTTTTGGAATAGTTTTGTGTTACAGTCTATACTCTATATGTATAATATGTATTTAAAAAAATGAAATGTTTTATAATTTGTTTAATACTTAGATATCTTACATTATTAATACATGTAATATACAGGGTGACAAGGACAACTATCAAACACGGTACACGGGTAACATTGTTATTATAAGGGTAATACAAAATTTAGCTGTTTCCAACGTCTTGAAAGATATTCTTAAAACTGAAAAATGACTAAATTTTTATACGCAAATGTGTTTCTTACTATGAAAGATTAAAAAAGTCGTAAATAAATTAATTTTCGTGAATTTATCAAAACCTACTTACTTTATTAAAAACAACTTTTATATCATCGATTAAAAAATAAAATCTTTTTGATAAGGTATGGTTAATTATGGTGGCTATTAAAAAAACGATAGTTGGGTTTTTAGCTCCGTAACTTTTAACTTAAATTATATTAGTGTATTTTTAACAATTTACGTAATATTACCAAAAAATTACCAAAAAATTACAACTGTTTTCTATAAATAGCTTTTTACTAATTTTGCAATAAAAACTTGCATCTGTTATAGGTGTTACTGGAAAATTCTTACATAGATATATACTTTCATAATTCTCATTTTTTGTGTTTTCATCGAGTTTAAATCCTGTCCAGTTTCACACCATCGCGCTGCTTCGTTTTTAATTAAACTCATAAAATTGCATAGTCCTGCAATCTATTTTAAATGTTTTTCTGAGTAATTTTTACTAAACTTTAGTTTGTTTTCAGATTCATTTTTAATTTTATGTTGCCTCAACGTAATTTCAATCAAAAGTTCGGAAGTTTCCGAAGGCAATAACCAATTTGCAAAAGATTTTTACCACGTATTAGCGAGATATAATGGAAATGTATTTTTCTCACCGGTTAGTGTTCATTGTCTGTTGACTTTATTATACCAGGCAGCTCGTGGAGAAACTGCCAAGCAATTCCAGCGTACTCTTAAGGTATCTCAACAGCGCTCCTCAGCCAATGGATATAAAATTATAATGAACGGTATAAGCAAAATATCTGCCGTTAAACTGCGAATCGCAAACAAGGTGTATGTTGAGCATGATTTAAAACTAGCACGCGATTTTCAAGATATCGCTAGAGATTCATTTCTTGCCGAAGTCGAGTCTATGGATTTTTCACGAAGCGAAGCAGCTGCACAAACCATCAACAATTGGGTCCAAAATAAAACGGAAGACAAAATTAAAAACTTGGTGTCTCCTAACAGTTTGGGCGCATCAACCGTTGCAGTTCTTGTAAACGCCATTTACTTTAAAGGCGACTGGTTGTATACTTTTGACCAAAACAACACTCGGAATAGGCCATTCTACGTTTCCGAAAAGTCTTCGGTGAATTGCCAAATGATGCATCAAACTATCCAAGTTGGTTATCGCGAAAACAACGAATTGAATGCGCAGATGATAATACTGCCTTATAAAAATGAAAACTTGTACATGACCATAATTTTACCTAGAAATAAAAATGGAATACATGAACTTGAACGTAAACTTGCCAATTACAACTTTGAAAATTTTGTGAACGATGAATTTACTTTCTCCGAAGCTACAATCGAAATATTTTTACCTAGATTTAAAATTGAATCCAAGATTGACCTACATCCAATATTAAAGGAGGTTAGTATATAGAAATTATAAAATTTCTTTACACTAGGTGAAAAGAAATCAGGTTCACCCCATTTTACACTTTTTAATGTAGACAAACTAAATTTTAGACATGAAATATGTGCATAAACCCGATTATACAGGGTGTGTATAAATTGGCGGAAGCATGTGGCAATGTTCTTCGTAAAATTCTAAGTCGAATATCTTAATACAAAAATGTTGTACCATGCTTGCTGTGTCTGCAAGAGGTCTTCAAAGTTTTGACATTCAGTCCTTAATAAGCGTTATTATTTAATATTTTTTAATGAAAAAGCTGCGATTTGGAATAAAAATTATTTTTGAATAATATTTTTTTCTAGATATTGTGTTTTTCCTTTCAAAAATTGGTGTTGAAAATATGTTAATCACTGATTTGAATGAAAATAATACATATGGCAACATTGTCATTAGCTGTCATTTCTGTTTTTCTCGTAATTATTTCTTGTTTGTATTAGACGGTACCTACAACAGTGCAGCTATGTTTACGAACTGAAGGCTTTCAGTTCGAATAAACATTATAAATATCTATGTAAAAATTATTGCTAATAAAAAAATGTCCAAACGCAAATCAATTTTTAGTGGTTCCTGAGGCCATAGGAAGCATGGTACAACATTTTTGTATTAAGATTTTCGACTTAGAATTTTACGAAGAACATCGCCACGTGTTGCGCTTTCGCCAATTTATATACACCCTGTATACACATAAATTAGGAATGCACCAGAAAGATAATCGGTAAACGGCCATATCGGCTACTTTACTGATTAATTTGTTATCGCTATTCTGGCCGACTAATAGGTTTTTATTAACTAATTTTTAAAAAAATGTTTTTAAATCTTTATCGTAATTTTTAGTGTCTGGCTGTCATTTTAAATACTAGTACATAACTTATTTTTTGCGTTTTAGCTTTCAAGTTTGTTTCTAATTATTTTGCGAGTTTTGCGCATTTCACGAAGAAACTAACTAGAATCAAAATTGAGTCACAATAAACACATTGCATTAATAATTATAAAACCTAATGAATCATATGTGAAAGTTAATAATTGGCCGATTAATCGGTAATTGGTTGATAACATAAGGCAGATTAATTGCTTATCAGTGCATCCTTAATATGAATGTAGCCAAGACGTTTATTAAAATTTACAATTATTATGATATTCGAACACTTGTCAACCTCAAAGTTTTTGAAGTAATATAGTAGTAACAATTGGGTGTTCCATTTGAAATAACAAAGAATCGACCATTTCCGGCGAAACTGAAAATGATATGTGTGAATATGCTCAGTTAATCGGGTTTTACACATACGTGTCGAGTATTATAGATAAAATTAGTAGGCAATGTGCCATAATATTATTTTAGTAGGCAATTTTGTATTTTAATGTAACCAAGGTTGGTTGCTATTGATTTGAAATAACTTATAATAACTTTTGAGTAAATAACAACAACAAATTCATAGTCGAATTGTCTTATTAATTAATAGTGAAATACAGTCCACTTAAATACTTAAATATATATTATATATGTAGAACTTCAATAGACGCTCGCAACACCCTGTATATCACAAGTCACATGTCTAAAATGTAAAATAAACAAGTCTTTGTAAGTTTCTGATTAAATTATGGCTGTTTCTAATAATGTATGTGGTTTAGGGTTTCTTTCCCGGGATTCCGGTCCATTTTAAGCTATTTTATATTTCCCGAGAATTCCCGGGAAATTTTAAAAATGTTATTTTCGTTTATTTTGTTCTAAAAATCTTTATAATACTATCATACTTATCAAAATTTATTATAAATGTCTTTACTACCAGTAAATTATAGAAACACTTTGTAATACTATCATACTTATCAAAATTTATTATAAATGTCTTTACTACCAGTAAATTATAGAAACACTTTATTCTTATTTCAAAATAATTTTTCTGTTTTATGATAACAAATTATGTATACCCGTAGTATATAGTATATGGCCTCCATAACAATCTTCAAAGCACTTTTACAGTTCTATTTTTGTGTACCCTGGTAATGCGAAGCAAAATAGCTTATAAATGAAATTTTATTTTAAAAAAACGATCTCTTTGCCGCTAGATGCTCAAGACAATTTCACACACATCAATAGAGACTAAGAAAGCATTTTATGTGGCAGGACTTCTGTTAATAAATTAAGAGTAAGCAAAATGGCCAAATATGAGAAACCATAATGTATAATGTAGTTGATATGTTTTTTGTTACACACAAAATTTAAAAATTTCTTTAGCAAAACGGAACATTTTGATTTGTTTTACCAATAAATTTCGAAAGAGTTATAGGATTTTACATTGTTTGTTTGAATAACTACATATTAGTATTTAATTATTTTGTAGTTGCGATTTTAATTGAATTTTTTTATAGTTGGGACTTGGAGATCTATTTTCAAACCCAAATTTAAGTGGTATGCTGGAAAGCCAGCAATCTGTTGCAGTTAGTAAAGCTTTACAACAATCTTATATAGCAGTAAATGAAGAAGGAAGTGAAGCAGCTGCAGCCTCATGTAAGTAAAAAACATAAATATTTGTGTAATTCATTTGTAATAATTGTAATGGGTAAATATCTTTACATACCATCACCAAAAACTGTTTGAACCAAACCTGATAACGAACCATCAGTAAATTTTATCCTTAATGCATTAATACATTTTGTGCCTTGCCACCTTCAAATTCTGTATGATATACACACTTTTTAAGGAATGGCGTATTTTACATTCGTTTTAGAAATACCATATTAAATAATATATTACTTAATATTTCAGTAGCTGTTGTCGACCGCATTATCGGAGGAAACAACATAACATTTGTTGCTGACCATCCATTCCTTTTCGGAATATTTCATAGCTCAAGAAACAACAACAATTTATTGTTTTTTGGAAGACTTTCTCAGCCATAAACAATAATGAATCGTCATCAATTAGACTTTAAAAATATTAGTGATAGTATTTAATTTAAAATTATATCATAATGTGTTTTGTGACTAGGGATTGTAAATCGCAAAAAATGCTCTTCAAATTTTACCGGTAATTTGCCAGTTTTTTACCGGTAATTCCGGTAATTTTACAATATCTTTCTAATCATGATAATAATCTAAATCAAATAATCGAAAAAAAATGACGTATTTTCAAAGAGAAAAAAAAGGGGAAATCATACAAATGGCATATGATTGTTTACTTACTACACGACTAGGGATTGTAATAAATCGCAAAAAATGCTCTTCAAATTTAACCGGTAATTTGCCAGTTTTTTACCGGTAATTCCGGTAATTTTACAATATCTTTCTAATCATGATAAAAATCTAAATCAAATAATCGAAAAAAAATTGATGTATTTTCAAAGAGAAAAAAAAGGGGAAATCATACAAATGGCATATGATTGTTTACTCACTACTCGACCAACAAGTGTAGTAGAATCCGAAGAAGCCTTTTCCGCGGCTGGATTATTTTGTACAAAAATTAGGTCGCAATTAGGAGACGATAGTAAGATAAATTATATTTTCTACGTGGTTATTTTTTAAGAAAAGTTTAAAATAAAAAATATTGTTTGACAACATAGGTATATTATGTTAAATCATTTCATATTTTATGTTCAGAATAGTTTTATTTTCATGTGTTTTTTGTAATGCTGGATTATATTTTTTGTAATATTTTTATTTTATATATTATATATTGTCATTTTATATTGTGTTATATTAATATTACATAAAAAAATATTACGTTGATGGCTGTTAACTAATATGTTGTATGAAACTGATTGGGATAGTTTAGGCTTGAACTATCTCAATCAGTTCCATAATAAATAAATGTATATAAACATATTTATTTTTAATATAGTTTTCGGAGTTTATCCGGGTAATATTTAAATTGGCTCGACGTTTCGGCAAGCTCTCACTATAGGGGAGACGCGGATAAACTCCGAAAACTACATTAAAAATGATAGTAACCGCAAAAAATCTAAAAAGAAACAATATAATATAAATATATATAATAATATGATTTACCGGTAAATTACCGGTAAACCGGTTTTGATTGACAGTTTTACCGAATTACCGGTAATTCAAAAAGTCGGTAAATTTACAATCCCTATTTGTGACGTACAATATACGAAGTAAAGTGAGTTAGTAAGTTGCAAATTGCCATTTGTAACTTACTTATCAAGTTTCGTAATAAACTGTAAGCTTTGAGAAAAACTTATTTATCTGCTGGAATGTAGCTGACTTTTAATTTATTTATATAAGTAACAATTAATAAATCAATAAATATTTAAATTTGTTATTATTATTTGGTTATTTTACGATTATGATGAACACCATTTTTTTTTCTGTATTGTGTGCTTTTTGCTTTACCTAACGTAGCGAAAAAAACAATTGTTTTTATGTAATTATCACAAATTGCTAAACTGTCATTAAATATCTATTATTACGCATAAATGGCGAGTAGTGCTGAGTAAGGAATTATAAAAAACCTAAACATTTTTAGCACGTTAAGGCCAAATTAGTTGTAAGATTATTGTTACTAAATAAATATTAAATTAAAAAATCTAAGACTGCTCTCATGTAAAGAATCATTATCACCATGCAAATTTAGTTGATCAACTTTGTTGAATTTTGCTTGGTTAGAGAATAAAAAGAGCATAGAAATCACTTAAAAATATCGATCGAAACTTCGAAGAACTGATCTTTGAAATTAGACATAAAATGCAAAAATAAATTATAGTTGTGCGCAAAGCTTGAATTTTAAATAACTTGAAGATATATGACGACAGGTTTTTATGTACAGAGAGAAAAAAATACAATCTCAATGATCAATTATACAACACGTCGCTAACAACACAGATCAAAATTCAAAAACTGTACATGAAAATAATTTTTTTTTCGTAAGTTGTAGTTATGTGTTACATGTACTGCCAAAAAAAACGTCCAGGTAGAATAAATGAGAATATATTATGGTCATTTATCAAACAGTCGACAGTCCTCTATGCATACTAAACTTGAATTCTAACAATAATAAAGACCTACGCACGAAACATGGGAGAATAGGAAAAGGGGATACTTAAAAGGATATACAGGGTGTATAAAAATTGGCGGAAACGCTACACGTGGCGATGTTCTTGGTAAAATTCTAAGTCGAAAATCTTAATACGAAAATGTTGTACCATGCTTGCTGTGTCTGCAAGAGGTCCTCAAAGTTTTGACATTTAGTCCTTTAATAAGCGTTATTATTTAATATTTTTTAATGAAAAAGCTGCAATTTGGAATAAAGATAAATTTCGAATAGTATTTTTTCCTAGATATTGTGTTCTTCCTTTTAAAAATTGGTGTTGAAAATATGTAAATCACTGATTTGAATGAAAATAATACATATGGCAACATTGTCATTAGCTGTCATCGCTGTTTTTCTCGTAATTATTTCTAGTTTGTGTTTTACGATACCCAAAAGTTTGTAGCTATGTTTACGAACTGAAGGCTTTTAGTTCGAACAAAAATTGTAAATACCTAAGTAAAAATTGCTGATAAAAAAATGTCCAAACGCAAATCAATGTATGCAATATTGCCAATTTTTTTTTCTTTAAATGGTTCCTGAGGCCATAGGAAGCATGGTACAACATTTTTGTATCAAGATTTTCGACTTAGAATTTTACGAAGAAATCGTCACGTGTAGCGCTTCCGCCAATTTCTACACACCCTGTATAAAGACTTGTGGAAAAGACGAATCAGGAAGTCAGAAATATTTACGGAATAAAAAAACATTTATTGCAAAAATACAAAGATTACGATGTCTAGGTCATATCAACAAATTAAAACGTTTAAAAAAAAACATTTTACTATATATTATGAAACAAACTGTTAAAGCAGACTTTTACAATTCATTTTATCTTAAATTTCTTACATTTGTAAAGCAATTAATAGGTGATTTGGAAATGACTATTTAGCAGGAGACGCAAGACTGGTTACACGAAATATATTTCTTTGTGATCAGACCCAAGCCAGACCCGAAGCAGATAGCACTAATTTATTTTATTTAAACGAAACTTGGTAATTACAGGTCCGGTTAAATTGGTTGATAAAAACTTGAACTGGATACATAAGATTCCTCCGTTCGAACCATCATTGATATCTGTGGTATTTCGGTGGTTAAGTGTTTGTTTAATTTTAAACTTTATAACAGGTGGGTGTTTTTATTTTAAAATAATTACTGATTTTCACAAGATAGTCTAGTTTTTGAGTAAAAATGTGCAGAAGACAATGTGTACGATTCTCTGCAATTTGTAGAGGTTTTGTTCATATTTCATGTTATTCGTAGCCGTAGCTGTGCTATTTTTCTTATATTAATAACGAAAGTATGGAGGGTATGGAATCCCAAATCTCGAAAAACTGTCAGTAGAAGAACAATTAAATCTGATGAAGAAGGTAGTCACTGAGAAGAAACATTTTACTGGCCTGTCAAAAGTTTTTTTTTTTGTAATGGGGCAAGATTGTTTAAAACCAATGGAACTGTCGGAGTAATATACTTTTAAAAATAAAATGTTGATTTAACCCTTTGTCTTCATTTCTGACTAGCTAGATTACTTAATAATTTATCCTAGTTAGGTACTTATACGTATTTTTGTTTTCAGAAATGTTTACTACAATAGTATACTTCCTCTGTGTGTTTCTAATATCTAGTTCAGAAGCATTTAACGGTAATAACCAATTTGCGAATAACTTTTACAACATACTTTCTGTACAAAAAGGAAATGTTGGCTATTCGCCAATAAGCGCACATAGCATGCTTTCTTTGCTGTATCAAGCAGCAGAAGGAAACACGGCTGAACACTTCCAACACGCTCTTAAGTTATCACAGAAACACTCTTCATCAAATAGATACAAAGCCATTATGCAGAATCTAAGTAAAGTTCAAGATGTTACACTGCATATGGCTAATAAAATCTTCGTAAAAAGTGACTTACACCTGAAAAAGAATTTCAAGCAGATAGCTCAGGAATGTTTTCAAACAGAAGTCGATTCCATCGACTTCAGACAAGCTGATGGAGCGGCTCAAACTATCAACCACTGGGTTCAACAAAAAACCGCAAATAAAATTAGGGAATTAATTTCTCCAGATGGTATTAATGAATCCACCGGGGCAGTTCTTGCAAATGCCATATATTTTAAGGGCGATTGGTATTACAAATTTGATAAATCTGAGACGCAAATACGTCTGTTTCACATTTTTGAAAATACTGCGGTCAACAGCCAAATGATGCATCAAATCGCCATGCATCGGTATACTGAAAACGACTATCTTAATGCACAAATTGTACAGTTGCCATATTTGAACACCGATTTTTACATGTTAATAATTTTACCTAAAGAAAAAGATGGTATAGGAGAACTGGAAAGTAAAATGGGCAATGTGGATTTAAAAAATTTATTAATGGAGTTGACCGAAGCAACCCTTGATATTACTTTACCCAAATTTAAAATAGAAAGTAAAATTGACTTAAAACCTATATTAAATCAGGTAGGTGAAATTCAACTATAAAGATGTTCCTTGATAATATTATCTTGATGTTATAGTATAGAATAAAGAATAATTTTCTTTTTACATTATATATTAAATCTCTATTTATTAATTTCAATGTAATGTATTATTTATGTTGAGATGGGCCTCGGAGATTTATTTCAAAGCCCAGATTTGAGTGGTATGCTAGAGGGACTTGAATCTCTACGTATCAGTAAAGCTGTTCAAAAGGTGTTTATTGAAATAAATGAAGAAGGCACCGAAGCTGCTGCAGCATCCAGTAAGTATAAAAAATTAATTACCGTTTTAAAAATGTATTCCTAGTTAAACCACACTCTATTTATTTTTAATTATAAAGTATACATACGTACAGGTTACATATTTTATTAATTATACTAATTTTAACAACAATTCAATTAATGACACTAGCAAGTAATAAACTTATTTCTGGTTCTCCTAATATGAGGAAGTATTGATACTTTTTTAGCCTAGTCTTGAGGAAAACTGCATATCTGCAAAATAATATTATTTTATTTAACATAATTACCCTTCAAGCCTATGTTCTTAACACAAAATTCATAAAGTAGCTTTGGAAAAAATTCATATTCTTGGTCTGCACCAAACCAAGTCTCTATAGCAGTGTTTAATAAAGTGTGGTACGCGTATTAGAAATTACAAAGGCCAATTATTAATCAATACCCCCCGTATTTAGCAAAAATTTGTTGAATTGTCTATATATATTATGTTATCTTTACAGTTGGATATCTCGACCGCACGACTCCAAAATTTCCTGAAACCGTATATTTTGTTGCTGACCATCCGTTTCTTTTCGCATTAATCCATCACGGACAAGAACTTAATCTATTATTTTATGGACGAATATCAAAGCCTTAAATTTTGAGACAAAAAAATCTGTATTCATTTTCCTATTGTTATTAATTCTTCATTGTTATTTGTATTGTGAACTGAATTTATTATATCCTAAATAATGTTTTAAACCAATAATATTCTTACATAAACAGTTTTATTTTTTTGATTAGGATAATTCGACGAACTTACAAACTATACCGAGTGTAACTGAAATCAGGATCACACCCTTTTTTTTCCTTAATTTTGATTTTAGACTAACAAAATTTTAAACATGTGATATGCGCAAAAATCCGAATTTTCTGAACATATTTACACTTTTGTTTCACTTCCAGTTTCGCAGGAAATTACCCTAACTTTGTTATTTCAAATGGAACACCATGTATATTTTTATATTTTTGGAAAGAGGCAGCACAACTGCACTATTTTAATTAATTTTTATAACCTCAAATAATTTTTGGACAAAAATAAAAATTTTTGTTAAGTGTGCCGTGGCCTGCATAAATTGAATTTAATTGTATCAAAAAGTATTTGAAAACCGTTTTTGTTCATTTTAATTGACTTTTGGGTTACTTAAATAGACTTTAAAGGTTGCGACATTGGCTTTTTGACAAGAAGTCAATTTTTTTAAATGGAACGATAGTGGCTCATGCGGTTATTTAATTAGAGTAATTTCTGACTAATTTAACAATACCAATAATTTGGTATTTTAATAAGGATTTATTTCTAAAAATGCAAAAAGGAATAACTGTGTTTATTCAAGAAAACTCCGGATTTGTTAATTTTTTGTTGTTGTTGTTCCTAAAAGTTTTAATTAATTTTTAGTTGTTAGTGATCGTCGTGAAAAGAGTCAACACAAAAAAGCATTTGTTGTCGCAATATAGCATAGTCAACTATGATTATTAGGATATATTACCAAAACGTTGCAATAATTAAAAATTTTAATGCCTGCTCCTAATAAAAATACGAAGTTATTGGTATTATTGAATTCGTCAGAAAATACTCTATTTAAATAACCCAAAAGTCAATTAAAATGAACAAAAACGTTTTTCGGACACTTTTAGACACAACAAAATTCAATTTATGCAGGTCATGGCACACTTAATAAAAAATTTAATTGTTGTTCACCAGAACCACCCAGGAATTGACATCAAATTGGCCTATAGAATTATAATAATTCTGATTGCCGATCAGAGTGTAAAAAAAAAAAAAAAAAAAAATGAATTCGTCAGAAAATACTCTATTTAAATAACCCAAAAGTCAATTAAAATGAACAAAAACGTTTTTCGGACACTTTTAGACACAACAAAATTCAATTTATGCAGGTCATGGCACACTTAATAAAAAATTTAATTGTTGTCCAAAAATTATTTGAGGTAATAAAAATTAATTAAAATAGTGCAGTTGTATTCAAAATTGCTTCCTCTTTCCAAAAATGTAAAAATATACAGGGTGTTCCATTTGAAATAACAAAGTTAGGGTCATTTCCGGCGAAACCGGAAGTGAAATAAAAGTGCACATATGTTCAGAAAATCCGGATTTTTGCAAATTTCACATGTATCAAATTTAGTTTGTCTAAAATCACAAATAAAGAAAAAAAAGGGGGTTATCCTGATTTCAGTTACACCCGGTATAAGTTGAAAACTTGCAAAATGTAGGTGACATTTTAAATTTTATTAAATTAATGTTTACGTTAATTTTTATTGTATGTAGTTATATTGATCAAAATGCTAAACACAACATATTTATTGTTAAATAGTATTTTTTATTTCTTAAAAGAATTATTGATTTTAAAACCTATTTTTAATGTCCATGTAGATTCAAATAATTTTCAGGGATATATTTTTAGAGTAATATTTACTTTTTTAAATGATTAAATGAAAACAGAAAATTTTCAATAATGTTCCCAATATTCAATATTGCTTATTTTGTCCCTTTTTTTTTAGAGTCTAGCCTAGCAGTTGTTTTTTACAGTAATATGATTATACTTATCAGCTTATGAAAAAAATTCTTAGGATTATAAGAAATTTTTGACTTAAAATTGCTTTTCGTTTGTCTTCGGTAAATTTGCTGTATGACGAAACATCATACGTGATAATGTAAAATTTAAACTTATTAATAATTATTACTTATGAGGTTTGTTTGTAACTCGATAACAAGGTCAAGTTAAACTGGTGGGATAAATTGAATTACACGACATTCAGAAGCATTTTGTCATATATAATTAACGCATGCATCACAGAGGCTGTAACTTCGTTAAAATGAATCTGATTAGAAGTAAGTTTTTACCTAATTTCCTTGCTTTTAATTTAAATAGCATCATTGATTAGTTATAATATATTCTAAGATTTTTAATTTTGTAAGATTTTTACAGTTTTTTTTTTCAAAAGTGAATTTGTTGTTATACATATTGTTTAATTAAACAATTTTTGAATAAAACCTTGTTTGATTTATCATTCTGATTAATTAAGCGATAATTTATAACTTTTTATTGATTTTTAATTGTTCCGTAAAATTATATTACATATTTAGTTACTTTATTATGTTGTTATTTACATTGTATAGCTGTACAAACACCAGTCATAAAGTGCCTGTTATTATGCAACACTATATGGATATTAACTGCCCAAACGACATAAACAGAGCGGTTTAAAACCACATAATTTTTTTCTTACTTACAATGTTTTTTGCGATTGTTGACTCAAATTTTAGTCGAAATGTTAAATCATTTTTTGAAACATTAAAATTCTTTATTCCTGAATTTTTTATTTGGATAACAATCTCTTACCTCATAATTCAGTTTCATGTTTTACTTTGCAACGATGCCTTTTCAAATTAACCAATTTTTGATTGATTACACGTAAGATGAGTATGTAAGTTTTTATTGAATGCATGACTAAAAACACTTACGTAGCAATAAAAGTTTAAGGAAATTCGTTTAATTTTAGGAAAACAAAGCATTTTAAGTAAGTTTAAGTAAGTCTTAAGTCAAGAATTAGAAATATTAATGCATGTAACTGAGTGTGAGTAGCAATCTAATGTTTTGGCTAAATTTTAATTTTAATATTAGCTTTTCAACATAAACAAGCCTTAAAATACTCCAGAAATAATAAATATATGGGAAGTATTTATTGATTTTTGCCTATGGGCTTAAAAGTTCTTGCTAGGCCACTAAGAGTAAATCAGTAATATTACTCTTAATGTAAAAATTCAACCCAGTATTTTCCAGGCAATTGTGCACTCTCTTCAAACGTAGAGAATTTTAATACCAAATGTATTTGTTTATTTCTGTGTGTAATATTGCATAAATCATAGGGTAGCTATGCTAAGTTTGTTACTTTATTGCTTAAATTATTTTAATTTTCGTGTTGTAGATGCTTTGTTCATATCAACATGTCTTTTCTCTCTATTATACACAAGCAACTCAGAGATTGCCAAGGCAAATTTAGAATTTGCAAAGGAGTTTTATCAAGTACTGGCGAAGGAAGAAGGGAACATATTTTTCTCACCAATCAGTGCCCATAGCATCCTCAGTCTATTGTACCAAGGTTCTGGGGGTGAAACAGCTGATCGACTCAAACAATCCCTTAGATTATCTCAACCAAGAACCGCTGCAAGTAGCTATAAAACCACAATAACTGCACTAAACAATGTCGAAAATGTCACTTTACACATGGCTAATAAAATTTTCATTAAAAATACTTACAAACTGAAAATACCTTTTCAAAATGTAGCCGAAAAGTCCTTCCACTCAAAAATAGAATCCACCAATTTTACAGCCAGAAACACCGCTGCTAAGACCATCAACGACTGGATCGAAAGCAAAACAAATAACAAAATTAAAGATGTAGTATCTGCAGACGATTTTAGCGACACAACTGTCTTGGTCCTTGTAAATGCTATTTATTTCAAAGGAAACTGGCTGTTTATGTTTGAAAAGCAACTAACCGGAATTGAAAAGTTTCATGTATCTAGTAAATCGACCGTTAATTGCCAAATGATGTTTATTGAAGAAATGTTTAGTTACAAAGAAGATACATTTCTAAAAGCACAAATTTTGCAATTGCCTTATCAAAATAAAGACGTCAGCATGTTAGTAATTTTACCACATGACAGAGATGGTATAAAAGATGTGGAAAAGAGAATGGCTAATACGACAATTAACAATATTATGGATGGTTTAGGAGAACAAAAGGTTATGGTATCGTTACCTAAATTCAAAATTGAAAGTACAATTGATCTTCAACCTGTTTTAACAGAGGTTAGCTACTATTTATAATTGTTTTCTTAATGAATTAATTATAATTGTGTGGAAGTTAATAATCTTGGGTATCATGGAATAATAAGAGTATTTTAATCTAATAATAATTAAGCAACCATTTTCTTCTCTGAAAAACATACCTAATAGAAAATATGGGACATATTTTGTTTAATACTGCAAAATGTATTACCGAATCTATATCCCTTCTTCATTTAGATAACGATTAATTTTCTTTTTTGGTATTCAGAAAATTAAAATATAATTCAAACAAAACATTTGATCAAAAACACAAAAAGGATAATATTTGTATAAATCACTTAAGTATTTAATTGTCAATATAAATATATGTGAGGTAAGTTTAATTTATAATGTTCACTTATCATATTGCTAAAAACGAATCTATTTTTAATGAATATATCAATTTCGAGTTTGTCAGTATGTTACTTTCTTTTAATTCTTTATTAATTAGAATATAATCTACTGACGAAGAGAAATACCAGTACAAGTATAAATGTTCTTGATGAAGATATTATTCTTTGAAAAAGAAAGTGATTTTAAAATAAATCTATATCTGCATCGGCTAACGCGGCATAGAAAATCCAATACTAACTAGTAACTTGAGCGTATTGTTTCTAAAAAAAAATAATTGATGGGTAGTTACAACATTAAACTGATCGATAGGGGAGACGTTAATTGAAACATGTGTATGTATTATTCTCCCACGAAATCTTAATTTGAAATATTTTTAAATTCTAGATGGGTCTCGCAGATTTATTTGATCATCCAGATTTAACAAATATAGTCCGCGAATCTGAACCCATCTACATTAGTAAAGCTGTTCAAAAAGCTTTCATAGAAGTAAATGAAGAAGGCGCCGAAGCTGCAGTATCTACTGGTAATTATCACCAATATAGTAGGTAGTTCTCGATTAACGAACTAGTTTTATTTTAAAGCTATTTTGCTAGTGTTTTGCTCGACATGTGTTTAACACCTAACCTAAGCAATTAAGCATGTAATCTTGAACCATTCTTGCCGTTGTATTTTGTAATGATCGCGATCGGAAATATTTTGTTTTTTATGAAATTTTGTATGAATACAAATGTTCGTGACTTGAAGTTCGTAAATCGAGAACTGCATATACATATACAAATTTGTAATGTTTACAAAAAAATAAAAATATAAACAAAGTAAATTTCTTTAGTGAAAATAAGTCTTGTCTGAAAAATCAAAGTACTGTTTCAAAAAAAGACCCAAAACAAAGGTTGAAACGTTAAAAAGACTTAATCAAAGAAGACGGAGTTGAAAACCTGAAAAAGAAAATTTCAACACTCAATTTACTTAGCTTAATCTTAACATCTCTCACTTTTGGTGTAGGGTTTTACTGTTAAGTTGAGTTTCTTGATATTTTTTTCATATTTTTTCCACATTGTTCTATTTTTTGCTAGCGTGGTCATTTCTCTTCATTACTTCCTGTTATCTCTGCAGCTGTCTTTACTTCTTTCTTCCGCATCGTTCTCTATCTTTCCCACTTTTTCTCCTATTCCTGTTCCATTTCATAAACTTTTTTCACCAATCTCACATCCATCCTAATTTTATATCTCAGCCATGATAATTGTCCCTCTCCTATTGTTTTTTCTGTACATGAAATTTTCAGTTGTCCTCTACAATCTACATATTTTATTCTTATCCGATTTCTTGTTTTTTTGCTTAGATTTTTCTTAAATATTTCGTTTTTATAGCTTGCGAATATACTATTCGTCTCTTCTTTATTGAAGAGGACTCACAGACGTTGATCTAAACTACTATTGGGACTATTTTTGCTTTCATATTTAGGAAAAAAACAGCCACAAATTGCGCTTTGATTCTAATTAATGCGACTTCAAATGAATTCATGCTACTTTGTTTTAGTTATTAACAATCTTAGAACTAATTAACAATTATTTCTAAATGCATTTTTTTTTTGCTTTTTAGTTTTTGAGGCCGATACTCGTTCTTTGGATGTAGACACTGTGTCGTTTAGGGCTAATCATCCATTCCTTATTGCCCTTATTTTCAAGGAAGGAGGAAACACGAATTTACTTTTTGCTGGAAGATTATCTAGTCCTTAAAACTTAAAACTATTAACATAAAAAGAAATAAACGAGTTAAGTGAAAAAATGTTTTTCAATCTCTTATTTTACCTTACAAAACTTGTATCCAAATCCAATAACAAAAATTAAAAAGACTGATACGCACTATTAAAACTGTAAACGACAATAAATAAATATAATAAATAATTTGTTCTTGGCAAAAAAAGAAAACATGCAATAATAAGTGTCTTAAAACATCAATTTATAATTTACAATATCAACTTTCTTAGAAATCATTAGGGCCGGATTTAGACTTGATAAGGCCCTAAGCTATTTGAGATATGGGGCCCTTTATAAGTCCAGATATTATATGTGAGTGCCAATATGATTTTCGGATACCTAGACGGTTAAACCATTTTTTTTGAGCCCCCAAGAAAGTGGGGGCCCTAAGCTATAGCTTATGTGTAGCTTATACATAAATCCTGCACTGCAAATCAGTATTAAATAGAAAACACATATTAACTGAACAAGGCGAAGTATACATATCAAAAATTTTATTAAATACTATTCTATACTTTTGTAGTAAACAGCCATATATTTAATTACAAGTCAGGGTCGAGGGTCCTAATAGATCTTGTTTATATTTACCATTAAAAAAAACTCTATTTGCCGCTAAGGAAAATATTGACCGATTCTAATCATCTGTAAGTTCAAAAGAATGCTTAATATACATTTTAATAAACACGATTTTCTCTTGGTGTGTGTATGCCTGTCTTTCTGTCGCTCCACACTATCAATTTCAAATCAAAATCAAGTTTATAACAAGGATTATAAACTGAACTTTATAATCCTTGCATAATAGGTACCTCAGACATAATTGTCACTTTCGTAGTATTTTATTTGTATAAATAAGCAACCTTGGAAAATCTTATGTATTAAAATTGAAAAAATCTGTCTGGCACAAAAATGTATTCGAAAATTATTTGTATTTTTATAGACGTTATTCTTTTTTTTTTTAATTGCACTTATATGGCTTTAAGTATAAACTTATATTATTAACAGACATGTAAACATTTAAATAATGTTTTCAAAAAAAAAATTGGCTTTCATATATTTAGTTTCAATTGTAAAGAAAATTATATTTTAAAATTAAATAAATGATATTAAAGACATGTGTTTATTATTAAAAAGACTGGTGAAATAATGGAACTGTTTATTGTGGCACATGGGGCAAAAATGTGTACCTAAAATTATTTTAATTGTTACAATTATTAGATTATTACTGAAATAAAAATCATGTCGCTAGATATTTAAATTTCCCCCTATTTATCATTAACCTCAAACAACTGCCAACACACCAGCTTAGCCAGCTTAGCGCATGAACACATCCACTCAACCTACAAACGTACGTGTCAAAATTGTGATATGCCGGCGAGCCCTTTATGAAAAATACACACAGTAAATATGTTGCTAAGTAAGTTCTTTTGTAAAATTTTGAGCCTTATCTAAATGTTAAAACTATTTTATTTTTAGAAGCCCTATTATTATTATCAGCTGCATGTTTTGTACATGCTAGTGTTACTGGGTACATTAACGAGGCAGATAAAAATAAATTACTTAGTATAGTCACAAAAACGTTTATAAACATAACTGAAGGTGATGTTATATCGCCTTATTATGGAGCGAAAGGATTCAACACATTCGAACAGCCTATCGTTAAAGTATTGATCCTGAATACGTGTGCTCATCTTGAGGCATTTTTCAAGCCAGATAGTGGACCAGAACCTGCGTTTCATGCACTTACAACGTGGGCACTTCTTTGTAAAGATAATAAGAAGAAGTTACATACAGATGTGACAGTAAAGGTACAAAAATTTCCGTAGCTTACAATTAGTAGTAACAATATCATGTTGGACCATGTAAACGTTGCGTGCTTAGTAAAAATCATTAATCAGTACATTTTAGTAGTTTTGTGTTATCATTTTAGGGAAAAAATACTCTAGTATGTTGAATATTTGTAACTTGAATCAGTATTTACATTGTAAATTTGCAAAAGTCATGTAATTCTGCAATAGAGAGAAGATGCAAGTGTTGCAATTTTCTTACTGCAATTGATTTTTGTTGCAGACATTAAGGGCAGCTTTAGAAAATGAGAAATCAACAGTTGCCGAACTGCGATATGCAGCTGAAGCTCTAACCATAGCCGGAGAAACATTAACCAGCCCTTCAAAAGTAGCCCAGCTCATACAAGCTCGTCTGAAAGAAGATGACAGTTTACAAAATCTCGGCCATGCTCTTCACGCGGCTTCTGTAATAGGAAAAGACGGCCAGTTTGCGTTACAGCGAGTTGAAGATGTAGTTGTACAAGCTGACGAAGTTGATGGTCGGTTACTTCAATGGGAGGGAGGTCTCTTAACTACAAGTTTGTTGTTAACGGGATTACTCAGATTACCTGGAGCCAAACCACTAACCCAAACTCAAGCCGATAAATTTGCTGCATATTTGCTAACAAGAAAAACCGTACAGTCACCCAAAGGTGCTCTTGCTTTAGCAGAAGCTACAATGGCATTATCTAAAAGCACAGTTTCTCCAGTTTGTGTTTCGTTTGTCAATTCAGCTCAGGTTACAACGGACGCACCCAACTTAAAAATACGAATTTCTGACCTTTTCGGTAAAGTTCTCAAACCTGCCCCCACTCCCGTTGTTGCTCAATCAGCCACACGCGTAGCAGATGATGTAGTTGTGCTATCTAAACAACCTTTAAGTGTAGGATCCGAACCAACAGAATACGTTCTAGCGTTAAACTTGGAACCCGGTCAGTATCGTTTAGGTCTAACAGCCGGTAGTCACTCATCTGCATTAACTATACGTGTGCTTGGCCCTGTTTCACTTCAGTGGCTAGAAGCTGGTGTAGGAGATTCCGATGGAAGTTCTGCTCCACGATTAACTCGCCTGCAATATCCTTCAAAATTACCATCATCACTACAAGCTGATTCTAGCCAACACTTGATCGTTCGTTTTACATTATCGCGGTCAGTACACCAAGCATTTTTACGGTTGTCATCAGGCAAACGGGAAATTATTTTTGTAGCTGAACAAGATAGCAGTAAAGTGTATAAGGTGGATGTTGATTTAGCAGCTGAACTAATGTACTCTGCCACCTTCCAAATGGAGGTACTTTTGGGCGATTCTATCATGAGTAACCCAATACGTTGGGGATTCGGTGATATTGATGTTAAGTTGAGTGGTCCTGAGCCTCCCAAACTGGCGACGAGGAGTACAAAACCAGAAATTAAGCATATGTTTCGACCGGCAGAGAAACGTCCACCACAAGTCGTTTCAATGCTATTCACAGCACTTGCAGCAGCTCCGTTATTACTTCTGCTCATCATATGGATGAAATTAGGCATAAACGTAAGCAATTTTAGTTTTTCTGCCATACCATTCCATATTGGACTAGGTTCTATATTTGGTTTGTTTACGTTGTTTTGGTTAAAGTTCGATATGTTCACGACATGCGCTTGGTTAATACCATTAGGAAGTTTTACTTTCTTAGCCGGACATCGGATACTAAGTAAAATCGCTAAGCAAAGAAAACCGTGATAATTCGTTTCCAACAAATTTTTTACTTGATTTGCATTTCTTGTATGCAAAATGTACAATTTGATCATCAGCAATCACAGATTCCTCATATATTAAACAAGTTTATTGTAATTTAAATAAAGTTTGTTCGTTTAGTGCAGTTAAGTTTTATGAAGGGGTCGATAAAAATTGGTATTCAATTAAAAATTGGCAAAACAAAAAGCGCTTGCAAATAATTGTTATAAAACATCTGAAAACAGCAACTGGAAACAAAAGAAGTATTTGTGAAGCTAATAATTCTGCAACTTCGTGTTGTTGCCATTGCATGTGTTTTTTTGTATATATCCAGATCGGTAACTTAACAAAGGACATTGAGTTTAAAACTTCTCAAATTAATTGCGTATGTGATAAAGTTACATTCATATTTAATTCTATAAACTCAATATCCTCAAAAGCCTTTGATCTAGATGAAAATGTTTTATATTAAACAACATTATTTGCATTGAAACATTGAAAGTGACTGATTTTTTTAGATTAGTTTCTCAAATTCGTTAGTTATATTTCAGCACGGCTTGCAATTGTTTGTTTCAACTTGTATATTTAACAGTTTTGTAGATTTAGTTTAAAATGAGGAATCCTTTTATATACTACCACATTTCTTAAGATTTTTTTGTTACTTCATTTCGTTATTGTACGTAAAAAGTTTTGTAAGAAAGTAAAAATAAACACTTAATTGTTGCTCAGATTGTTTATTTATAGCCTTTTTCATAATTTTAATGTTTATAAAACCTGCATTTACTGATCGTATTACATCGATTATAAGACACGTTTTTTCGTATTTTGGTATTTTTTTTATTTTTAACTTAAAAATAAGGTTGTCTTATATTCGATGGCGTCTTATTATCGATGTGATACGGTATATTTCACATTTCGATCAGGTCTGGTTTGAATATTAAATAAATTATGCAGAAATTGTTTTAAACTATTGTGATGGACTTCAGTATACAGGGTGTAGACTTGCACCACGCAACATAGCAATTGAGTAATTGGGTGCAAAAAGGGCACTTCTCAGCAAACGTCAATTTGAGATGTGGCGATCTAAGCTTTTAACTTAAGAGGAAACTGTAAATTCTTATTCCTTTACAATGGCAGCAATGAATTAAAGATTCTTAACATATGGTTATACAGTTTCTCTTATTGATCTAATTTTAAATATATTGATATTGATGGACCAGTTAACATGTCAAGTGCCTTTTTTGCATAAAATGTCTAAAGCAGGGTCTTAACAAGTTGATTAGTAGTTTATCTTTATATAACAGTAAAAATAGCGGAACTATGACACCGTTGGTACATAAAGTAAAGTCAATTCTATATAAAACAACATTTTATTAAAAAAGGGTATTTTTCGAGAAGTGCCCTTTTTGCACCTAACTACTCAATTTCAATGGTAAAATTTTAAAAGTTGTATATTATCTCCCCTAATTATTTTAGAAAAAAAGTGCAAATAGGTTATTTGTAGAGAAAAAATTCTCTATCCATAAATGCAACCAACATTAATTTTTAGTTTTCCAATAACTGAAAATTAAGCAAATTAAAAAACGCGTTTTCACGAAGTTTATTCTTAATCATCATTTTTATTATTATTTCTTGGAATGAAAACATAGCTAATTGTATAAAATAAATGTTTGATAAAATATAAAGTACTAGCGTAGTCACCCGGCTTCGCTCGGTGAATTTTTTTATCAATCACAGACTACTCGCGCTCGCCCTCGGCGGACGTTCCCAGATTATCAATCACAGACTACTCACGCTGCGCGCCCGGCGGACGTTCCCAGACATTTTGACTTTTGAAATTTTTTGATTTTTTTTTGGGAGTTTTTGACATGCGTTTTTTAATTTGCTTAATTTTCAGTTATTGGAAAACTAAAAATTAATATTGATTACATTTATGGATAGATTTTTCTTTTCTACAAAAAACCTATTTGCACTTTTTTTCTAAAATAATTAGGGGAGAATATACTTTTAAAATTTTACCATTGAAATTGCTATGTTGCGTAGTCCAAGTCTACACCCTGTATAAAAGATTGTATTACACACTTTTTGCAGCATAAATCGACAGGGCTTAAATAAAAAAGATTTGTTTGTATCAAGTTAAAGTATCTCATTTATAATAAATACGAATCACAAGTAATCCATTAATAGGTTGACGTGAAAATATTTAAAAAATTATATTGCTTTATGAATATGACTATTGTATAGAAGATATGTATTCTTCAGCCATACTACAAGCTTGTTCAATTTCATAATTATGTGACACGAGCTGAACCCATTTCGCTTCCAGATTCCGTAACTGTTCACCACCTTTAGTTTGTAAAGATTTCCTCTGCCAGTTAACTTCTTGAATAGCCTGCCTTAATTCTGCGAGCTTTTTTGACGCAACATGCTCGGCTTCTGTCAAAACTTGCAAATATCTCTGCCAAGCAGGGCAACAGTATTGAAGCATAAGTTGTAAATTAAGTATCCTGACAGCTTGATGTTCCAGCTGTGCTTGTGAATTGTCAACACATTCAGACCACGCACTTAATTCATTTAATTTACCACTTGGAGGTGGTGGCAATTCGTATCGTTTCATAGACATTGTATCCATGGGAAGTCGACTTTGTAACCTTTCAAACTCGGTATGCATCATTTGAGTTTCGAATGCTGTTATGTTTAAAGGTGGTAGGTGCTCCAGATAGTTTTTTGTTGGACGATATCTTCTACACTCTTCTTCAACCATTGCAAATGCCTAAAAACAATTCAATATACTTCGAGAATCGACCTCAGCACATTATCACTTACAGCTTCTCGTACACCTGGCTCGTCATATCCTTGATCAATATAAGGCAAAGCATCAACTACAACTTCACCAGCCATGTTTTGAAATGAAAAAGTGTGAGTTATTATAAAAAATTACACTTTAGTTTCGAGTAGTTTTAAGGTTACACTCTACATTTTAGGTTAACTGATACAATGCTGATACAAACGCACATTAGATCTACTGAGGCTTATTAGACCTACTACGTAAACATTATACATTGGATTAATTTGAAATTAAATAAGTTATGATGTGATAATGACGCATTAAAATCGTTATAAAAAATTAAATAGCAGGTAATGTTTTACATGGTGCATTTAAAGTAACTATTAACGATTAAAATCTTAAAAAAATAATTACGTCTTTTCTTTCTAGCATTAATTTGAATAAATGTAGTTTTAAAACTGATATATCCAGTTTTTAATGGTATTACAAAACCATCTATTCTATTTAAGTCATAAACTCTCACTTCCTGAACAATGTTAGATGTAATATAACTAATTAAATTTTAAACATCGTACACGTTTGTGTGTGAACAGTTTAGTTATTGAATTAGTAAGAAGTAAGGAATATTGTTCATTTTAAATTGATTGTTTTGAATTAAAAACGAGTGTTAATTATCTTATTTCAAAATATTACTGTAGCTATAAAGAGTATTATAAATTTTGTAGCACCTGTTGTGTAAACGTCAAAATTGACAATGTCAATAAACAATTTGGTTATATAATGGAATTATGTAGTTACAGGTTTAGTTATTCCTTATTAAACTGGTGTAACTATTTTATAATGCTGTGGTGAAAAATATCTTTTTGAAATACAGAGTGATTTCAAAAATTAAGGTTAGGCAAATGAAACCATATTTCAGTCAATTTCAGTATGTGTATACATCTATAATAGGTTACAGGTAGTTGACATGATTAAACGAAAATCACCAGTTACTATTCAACAGTGGGTTGATGCACTTCCAAGTGCATCCCAACCTGCAAGAACTACTCCACCAGTTGCAATATGCACCCCAGTTAAATTTAACAGAGTGATGTTGGCACGCGATGTATCAATTCAGTCGGATGATGCAAGTAGTCTTTGTTCTAGCGTAGAATCTGTATTAGAATCGCGTAAACCCGATCCCGAAGCTGTATTGCTTGGTTTAGGGTTTGGACCACCAGAATTGGGTAATTATGCTTCACGAATTCCACAACGTTTTCTCCAACCATCCAAGGTATGTACGATAGAATTTACTTTTAAGATAATCGAATGATTGTGTTTTTTATTGTTGAAGGTGTTGAGGAATCTAGATATAAGCAAATTTTTAGAAAAGCAGGATGAATCACAGCTGCCTGATCAAAAGTGAGTGTTTAATTTAATAAATTTGCTTGCAGTACAAATTAATTTAAAATTACAGCTTCAATTCGACGCCTTCCTCTCCAGCTCGTCGAAGCACTTGACTTCAGTTTCTTAATCTGTGATTGTATTTTGAAACAATTTTTAAAATCAACTTTTGTGATGTATAATTAAGAAATTTTGGAAATCTTCCTTGCCCATTCGCGTTTTTGTATTTGACCTAATAAAATGACATCAGAAAATTACTATTAAAAAGGAAATCGAAAAGTCTGAAATTAATAATGTGGAACAAAATTGTCAACAAAGTTGGCAAAAAATTATCTTTATTTTGATATTTAATTACAATTATTTATCGATATGGAAATAAAATGTTAGTATCAGATCAATTTTTGTTGTGTTTCAATATATCGATAATTTATCAATGGAATAAGTACAATGTTTGCTTTGGTATTAATATCTATAGTTACATATCAATGCTACGTACAATCTACTCAAAATAACTTGACATCATGGGCATCTCGTAAAATATGAGCTTCAAGTTTAGTAAAGCAAAAAGTATTTAAAATGTTAAACATTTAAATCTGTATTTACATTTCCTATACTGCTAAGCAATTTAAAAAAAAAAAAACAATTAACGAATCCGGTTTTTGTGTTTCTTGACCTGTTTGACTTTATAGAATAAGGTAACTAAAGTATAAACTATGCTGCTATTTATTTTTTAATAGCTTTTCAATTATGAAATGGCTTGATTGTAAAATAGTATTATTCTATTTATAATTGACATATTTTTGAAAATTGTTATATCTGAAATTTAATTTTATGTATAATGTGAAAATCCGAAATGACTTAAATTAGAGTTATTAAAACATGGACTATCTAAAAAATATTTGAAGAAATAAGACAAAACAAATGCCATCTTTGATTGCTTACATTCCTAATTTAACAATGCCCATTAGCATTAATTTATTTTGTTGAACTCTAAAATGTTGCCATTTTATTTTTTAAATGGCATTAAACAACTTTGCTCTTTGTTGTTTAAAAGTATGTTCCTTCAAGCTAATTTAATTGTAAAATATATTTTATAAGAAAATACTGTTAAAGGATATTGAATGTATTTTTACAAAAATTTAACATTCCATCGTTACAAATGCTTTAAATTCACCAAAACCTACCTGTACATATCATGTCAGAAATCATAGTATGTGGGTAGAAACTAAAGTAGGTGTTTTTTAAATACTTCCATAATTTATATACAAACCGTTTATATAAGCAAACATTTGTTATTTATAGAGTTGTGGGAAGTAATTATTTCAAGGATTATTTTTTTTAACATAAATTTGTAGTGTACGTAAATAAATTCTTTTAACTTGGCAATGCAGTATTAAGGAATTTAGCATATGTAAAAATGTATTGACAAGTAATAATTGCTTTTAACAGCTCTATTATTTTTTAAGTAATCATGCTGAAGGAGAATGAGGGTAAACATTTAAAATTTGGAAATGATTCCATTTTAATATTTTAGCAGTACATTATTTAACAAATAAATGCTGTTTTAATAAACTTAAACAACAAGATGTTGCCATGGAATTCAGGAAGAGTGTGCAGAAGTACCCCTTACTCCCCTGAGTCATCGTAATCTTTTTTTAAAGGTGTAATTTGGTTTAGCGAAATCGTATACATAGTTTTTGATGTATTTTGCGATTTTTTTACATGTTTTATTTGTTTTTCTGTGCTCAATTTTTCAATATAGCGGTCTTAAGAACTTGCTATTTTTGATCTTGCCAATTATTTGGCATTTCTGGTGTTAGTTCCATAGTTCCAACTTTTGCACCAATTAAAACTTTAATAGACGTAAAAGAATAACGAGTGAAAACATTTTTATAAGTAAATTATTATGTATACTTGTTTAGTATTGAGCACTAGTGCTTTTAACAGACTTGTAAATACTTCAACGTTGAAGTATCTTTCCTTTGGACCAATATCAGGCCTATTTAAATGATTTATTGCACAAAAGTTATTTTGAATTAAAGGTGATGGTGTATTTTATTCAATCTAACAATTTTAAGAAACAAAAAAATAAAAACTACGACAATTCAACATAAATTGATTATCTATAATAAAATTGAAATTCGTATGTTATCGATTATTTTATTGGGCAACTAATAGGATAAGACTTTTGGGAATGTTTTAAATTTAAAACATTAAAAATGAATAAACTTGCATTATAATATAATACAATAATGTTGTTAACTCTATCATATTTTGTTAAATAGTTTTGTGCAGCAAATTATCTTGTATAATATGAGCCTTAAAAAACGTCAATTCTAAAAATATCGAATTTCTTAACATATAAACTTAAATTTAATGATCTTTAAAAAATATTATTACTTAAAAAGAGTTTAATATACAAACTAGTACACTTGCCTGTAGCACCATATGACTACTAGTTTTTTCTTAAATATGAATAACGTACTTAAATTTAATTTTACACCTCAATCTTAATCTGTAAGGCACTAGTTAGGCTTATAGGCCCATTTTTCTTCTGTGATCAATAAAATTCCTTGAAGTAGGTTTAAAATTTATTGTAGTTTAATATATTTCTATATTTTTTGTAAGTTTATCATGTATTATTAAAATTTTCTTGTTCTAATTTTTGTAAATATGAATTTTTGCAGCACATATTGTAATATTATATTCAGAATTATATATTTTCATATATGAATTGTAATTTTTTTCAATTGTGAGATGTGACACTGAAGTAGTTTTGAAACAACTTCTAAGTAACTAAATTTTAGCTGAAAAAAAATTAGCTAGCTTATTAAAATACTTTGCCTTTTGTGAGCTTAATAAAAATAATTTTTGAATTGGCATTTATTAAGCAGTGATTTGTTTTTAACAGGGTCGATCCTAAATGAAGCTCTTCATGGAAAAATTCTGTAAATATGATAAAAATTTGGAAGTTTATTTATTTACTTTTAATGAATATAATTTTGTAAGGGTTTTTTTTTCAAAAAAAGCATTAGCAACTTTTTTTCAGAAAATTGTATAGAAGTACGTCTTAATTTAACTTAAATTCAAACAATACACTTATAAAATGTGAAATATATTTTAAATACAATAGTAACATTTCAAAATGATTATGGACTGCAAACTGTATGGACTTTCATTGGAACACAGTTGTATATTAAGTGTGAAACCAATGGACTAAATTTTACCTAAAAACTGCAAACGTACAGCAGAAATTATTTTATCATACACAAACTGACTATAAAATTTTATTCTAATCCAAATGCAAACTTATGACACGGTTTTTAACACACCTGTGTATATGCATAAATAATTCTGAATTTAATAAACTAAAAAAATATAATGGAATTGTAATATGGCATTTAAGATAGTTCCATATTTCTAGCTAAGATGAAATTGTAGAAAGAGTTTTTGTGTTATTTATTAATCTTTTGGCAATGAGCAATTTATTTAAATTGTTTTTGGGAATCATTTATTAAAACAAATTTAGATTATGCTATCAAAGGGGTAAAACTCATTATGAATTTGGAGAATTTCTAAATGATGTTACTAACCAACAAGGACCAATTTTACATTTTGTGAGTATTTAATTTATTTTGAATATTATATTGAATGAAAACAATATGTTTTGTACAATAAATATTGACAAAAGACAAATGATTTTTATTTAATGATGGGCTTTTGGTTAAAAATATTTAATCGAGTAGTACATGAGATTTTGAAAAATTATCAATGTTACAAATCTTAAAAAGTTTTTTTTTAAATTGATATATTAAATATCTGCTGTAAAATAAACAAATAAAAATATAATAACATAAATTATAATAAGAATCTCTACAAATAAATGCGATATGAGGGAAATACACCCAATATAACAGGGGTGGCCAACCTGCGGCCCGCGAGCCACATGCGGCTCTTTGGAGGATTATTTGTGGCTCTCGATAGATGTACCCGAGTTTCCTTTTCATTTTTGTGCTATTATATTTTAAAAAATTATTATCGTTCCGTATGTGTTTCAAAATGTCTTTTAAATTACCGACAACAAATATGAAAGACTAGTGCAACGTTGTAACAAATTTCATTTCCGTCCAAGTTAAGAATGATATGACTCATCGAAAACTGCGCGAACGAACATAAACAAATCGAAGTATCCTGAATTAAAAAAGGCTGCTTGTCGAAATATTTCAATATTCGGAACAACGTACTTATGTGAATCATTTTATTCCACTTTAAAATTTGTGAAATCCAAACACCGATCAGTATTAACTAATCAGCATCTCAAAGAATTACTGAGAAGTGCTGTCACCAATTATTCACCAAATTTAAAAGAATTATCAAGAGAAGTAAAATTAATGTGTTTAATTTTTAATATTTAAATTCAATACACATATTTTGTACTTTTATTTATATGTATTCAATAAATATAATTTCTGCAAAACAAAAAAATTTAATACCTTTTTTGCATACCTTTTAAACACGTATTTAATTGTGGCTCACGAAAAATTTCAAATTTTGAAAAATGGCTCGGACTATCAAGGAGCTTGGCCACTCCTGCTATATAATGTAAAATAACATTATTTTTTATATTTATTACATTTTTTAGCTAATTAATGATTTAAATTAATTTTGAGACGAGTTTTATGGTTTCAGTTGCATTGATTTTTCTGCCAGTCAAAATAATTTTGACATGAAAATTTAATTTAAAGTCAAATGTACTGATATATTATGAAATTATTTCTTATACTAATTTTATGTATACTTCCAAAATGTAAAACCCTTCGTAAAATTGGTAATGAAATTATATGTCTTTTTACTTAAATGCAATCTCTTAAATTTTTTAGGTTGGTTTTGGCATTTATCGGATGTTAATTTATCCGACAAAGAACATACTTGTAATAGCAGTACAAGTACATATTTAGAGAACACATTGGAAAGTCTGGTACAGGCAGTAAATGCACTAAAAGCTGATTTTATGATTTGGACCAATGTCGATGGGTCATTTTTTCAATGGATGATAAAACACGAAAATATTACAAGTATCGATTTTATTATATATCCTGCATTAGCTCCAGGGAATCACCCATTTGCAAATAAAAATCTTCCTTATTATCAGAATTTTATCGGTCAAGAAAAGTGGCTGGACGACGAGGCCCGTGCAACATTTTTGCAAGGTGGCTACTATGCCCATTCCATGCCCGTTCATGATAAATTACGTATTGTTGTATTGAACTCTGCACTGTTTTGTGAATTCCATGATGCAAGTGCGTCTTCTGATCCTGGAAACCAGTGGCAGTGGTTGGCCTTTGAATTATCGCAGGCAAGAAAACTTGAGCACAAAGTGTATTTAGTGCTTTCTGTTCCTCCTGGCGTTTTTGGTTCTTTGCAAACACGCATGTTTGATCTTCAACATAATAGACGTTACATTATAATGGTAAGAAACTACCAGGATGTGATTTTGGGGCAGTTTGCTGGTTTTGATAGGGGAGATGCTATACGAATCTTTTTTAATAAAAAAGGTAAGTCTTTTCACGTAACAAGTTGAGGACTCATAGTCTTCAAACTTTTTAAGTTTTGTAATAACCAGTGACCTGAGAATGACGGCCAAAATTCTCAATTTTTTTTAAGTCAACTCTTAGCGAAATTGCATCTTCCCTTAGTTAAAATAATTGTGAAATTAAACATTTTTAAAAATTATTTTACATGGTCCTTCCTAGCCCCCTTAAAAAAAGACTCAACTTGTCTATAAAATTAAATTTACTAATAGAAAAAAAAAGTTTTAAATTTAATACAATTTTTCATTTCAAAATAAATATTGCATAATGTAGATGATTAAAATTCAACTTACAATTAATAAAATTATTAAGTAATGGCAATAATTATAATATCAACAATTAATGTGTAATTTTTTAAAATATTAAGGTTACCAGACGTCCTCGTTTAAAAAGGACCAGTCCATCTTTTGGGGATATCGTCCTCCTTAATGATATGTCCTTCTTTTGTCCTCCTTTGAGAACAATTTCACTATACATAGTACAAGTGTTATCTAGACTGTTTTTGTTTTAATTTTTTAGGTCTAAAAAGTGACATTTAATAAATTTTTTCTTATATTATATAAACTTTTTTTAAAAATTATTATTCATACACTGGGTTGTCTGATGATTTTTCACTAAATGTCCTCACACATTCCAAAATTATGGTCACCTTAAAAATATAATACATTTATATTATCTTAATAGGACTAAATTCAACATTAAGAATTCAACGTGATTTTGAAGCCATTATCTATTTTTTTTTAAATATTTGAGTTGTAAACTGAAATTTTGAACTATACAGGGTGTTACTGATATGTGTGGCCAAACTATTATAGCGTTTTCTATTGATGCTCATTGTGTCAAAATGGATATATGTCAGGAACAACTTGCATCAAAAGTTATACAGTGTGTCCCAAACTCAAAGTCCAAATGGACATCTCAATTATCTTGAGAGCTATGAAGCTGATTATTAAATAAAGGCAAAACTGCAAAATTTAGTGGTGAATTCAAATCTAAAATGAAAAATACGTTCCTTTTATTTCATAATGTATTTAAAAAAAATATATTTGTTTTTGTGTTAAATATTACCTTTATTTTTAGCGATAACAAAAAACTAAAAACACTTTTTCGGAACAAAGCAACTTAAAATACATATTATTTTCGTTAATTAAACACGCTTTTAAAGTTTGCCTAGACCAGGGGTGGCGAACCTATGGCACGCATGCCACAGCAGGCACGTAGAAAAATTTTATTGGCACGTGAGAGAAATAGTTGCTTTTCTAAAATTTTTGGAAAATTAATACTTTTTTTTTTAAATAATGAATTAATAACACGAAATTTTATTTATTCAAATAAAACACATGTATTTTGTTTCGAAACTATGCACGAATTTTAAACAGAATAACAAGTATTTAGACGAGATATTGCTTCTCATGCCTTCACATATTTTCCAAATTTAAATTTTTTAATAGAAAATCCGACACGTCAAATTGAAATAAATCAAATTCAATTGACTGAAGATTTAACCACAGCTGTGGAATCAATAATGAATAAATTTTCGATTTTCTCAATTCTTGGGGGGTTAAAATTAGAAAATATTGAAATGCAAACAATTGATCTTTAATCAAGTGCAATTTGGAGGCAAAAGTTTTTTGACTTAGGGGAAAATGTAGAGATTATTGAAAGGGAACGTTTGGAGGAAAAAATAAATAATAATGCTGAAAGCAAAATTATTAATGCCTGGCAAACGATTCCAGAAGAGTTCAAATCTTTAAAGAAATTAGCGTCAGCTATTTTAGCTATATTTTCTTCCACCTACGCATGTGAGTCACTGTTTTCACAAACGAATTTGATAAAAAATGAATTCAGATATACATTAACGGATAAATCTAGTTCAGAAAGCATTTTATTTAAAGTTACGAAATACCAACCTGATACAAAAACTTAAAAAAAAGCATTCAAAAACAAAAATCGCATTAACCTGATATTTCAATTCTTATTGTGGGCACCTACTTAATTAATGTTGTTTAAAAAGTAAACACATGTAATGTGCAATTATTATTTTCGTCTAATTATATCTTTCCATTGCTAAAATATTTAATATTTCTTTTAAAATTTAGTTATGTATCTTTATTTGTTGTTGTTTAATTACAAATTTCTATTAGTAGTCAATAAAAGATATTCATTTAATACAAATATTGTAATATTTACTCTTCATCTCTTCACAATCAGTAATGTTTTTTTTTTTCATTAATTGCAAAAGTTATCTGGCACCCCAGCATTTCAAAATGGGAAAATTTTAAAAAATTGGCACGCGGTCATAAAAAGGTTCGCCACCCCTGGCCTAGACATTTTGGTGACACCCTCTTTAAAGCATCTTTTTTCACCCACTAGCACAGCATGTGAAAAGATTATTTCATTGGCACTAATGTAATATCACTAATATTATACAAGGTTAATAATTTTTTAAAACATTGCAAATAAAAAATGTAATTAAATGTTCTAGGACTGTTCTATTTTTTTTTTTTTATAAAATGAAACTTTTTACCTAAAAAAGTACATTTTACTTGTTGCATAAACATATTAAAAAGGTAAGAAAATTTATTAGAAAATAAAAAATGAATTTAAAAAGAAATGTTCATGATTAAAATCATTAACTCAGGAATTTTGCCAGTTAAACAAAATCTGACCTAGGAAACATAATAAATAGTTGAGAAACTCTTGCAGTAAGCTATAAATTCTTAAATTAAATAAAGTAATAAGAGTAATCCTGACATAATTAGAATTAAATAAATAATTGGTTTGAATTATGAAACTTTTAATTTTTTTGTTCTGATTTTTTGAAATTTTTTACTGTGATAAAAAATTAATTTGAAGTATGAGAAGATTATGTCTAATACAGTGAAGTTCCTTTTAGACAACCATTTTTCTGTGTTCAGTTAATATTTAAATTTCATTGCAGAACATGGTTGTGGATGGATGTTAATTGCTCCATCTTATCTACCATCAGCACGACTTTTCCTATATGATACAGTCACCTTGGAACCACTTGATTACATTCAGTTTTTCTACTCTAAAGGGAAGTGGACCATCAAATACCGCTTTTCAAATTACTATCTAGTCCCAAATATATCGATTTTTGCTATAGAATTGCTATTTACCCGTATGAAGGAAGATGATCACTTTTGTGCTAGATATGCTCTCGCACAGAATCCTGAAGTACAGTCCTATAGACATTTTCATCAAAATGATTCATGTACGAAAAGTTATTTATGTGGTAGTACTTCAGTAGATTACAGTGCATATATTAAATGTATTGCTCAAAATGAATTATCTTACAATTATAAAATGCGTACAAGCAAAGGCCACAAAATGTTCAGTCAATGTATAGTTTTAACGGTTTTATTAATTTTAAGTTAAAATAAAATTTTTAATCTTTTTTGGATATTTTTACTGAAGACAAATACACCCTTTTAAAACAACTTTCAACAGAAAAAATTCAACTCTCTCTAAGAGCGCTCACCGGCAAGTCCCATATTTAAAATAAAATAATTTTATTATTTTAGATCGCACCACGTGCTTAACTCGCGCTTGCCACAGACCGTGTCCTTCCGTTTTTCGTTACCACGGCCCACCGGCAAGTCCTATTCCTATCCGCGCAAGACTGAGAAATTCACAAAAGCGACATTGCCACGTTTAATTCATAATTTAATTGACCAATGCTGAGTTGTCGTTTTTCTAAAAATGCATATCAAATTATCAAATTCAAATAATCTATTTTAACTGACAAATCTGTACACGTCTTTTAAAACGTTACACATACAGCATACATTTGAAATCTTTTTTGCATGTAATGAGTTTACTTTGCTTTTACAGTTTTACACACGTAAATTAGACTTCCATGTTGGAACTTGAAATTCAATGACTCTGTATATCTAAATCTGTACAGGGTTGAACTTTAAGTCTTTTTAACACAAGGTAAGCTATTCACATCTAAAACATTTAAATATAGAACGTTCAACTCTAGAAAATGTACTGATAGAATCATTCAAATCTTGAATCGTTCAACTCTGGAATCACTCAACTCAGGAATCATGCAACACGGGAATCGTTCGTCGCTGGAAAGCTCAAATCTAAAATCCAAAATTTAAGAATTTTTGCTGTCCTTTATATTACCACAGCCAAAGTATAATATAATTACAGAACACTTCGTTTTATATTTTATCTAAACTAATGTACAGTGGAAAATAAAAACATCGTGTTAATGCATCTCAAGGGCTACGAATTTGGGCAAAGTTGCGTAGTTATAATACTAAGTCAATTATAATTGCGCAATTTTGTCCCAATTTGTAGCCCTTGAATTACATTAACACGATGTTTTTATCTTGCACTATACAATAGTTAAGATAAAATATAAAACGAAGTGTTCTGTAATCATATTATACTTTGGCTGTTGTAATATAGAGGGCAGCAAAAATTGTTAATTGTTGGATTCCAGATTTGGGCTTTCCAGCGATGAACTATTCCTGTGTTGCATGGTTCCATCGTTTCATGATCCCTGCGTTGAACGATTCAAGATTTGAATTATTCTACCAGTGCATTTTCCAGATTTGAACATTCCAACTTCTCATGCGTCTCCGAGGGCCAGGATTACATAAAAGCATTTTTTGGCTTTTCAAAAATATATAATTTTGTGTTGCAAAAAATACCGAGATATGGCTAATTTTGTGAAAAGTTTATTATAAGTTTGCCATGATTTCATAAATAAGCGATGTATCAAATAAAAAAACAACTTAACATCATTTTCAGGTAAATTCTGCAGCAGCATCCACGTGTTTGGCCCACCTTGTACATCTGTGATTTTTTAAAATTCAGTACATTTCTAAAAAGAAAACAATTATGAAGTATAACTTTATTAACAAACTTAAAGCGTGTACAACAATTTTTATCTCTATTATAATGCTTTCCTTCAGATAATAAAAAAACAACACAAAAAGTATTTCTAAATAAACAACAATTGGAACTCTGTGGACAAAGTTAGTTAATGTAAAATATCATAATATAAAGAATCATTCTAAATTAGTTTACAAAAACAGCCAATAGCTTACAAAACAAAATAAATTCAAAAGAAACAAGCCGAAGAACTAGCTTTTATAAAAATATCAAAAATATTCTACTAACAGTTTATGGCATAACTTTGTCTTTTTTATTTACATCACTGGATTCTTGTTACTTTCGGACATCAGCTTCTACGTTCTTTTCGTGAGTTTTTTCGTTTGCAGCTAGCGTTTTCGAGATATCTCCCTCTTTTAATTTTTGCTGAGTTTCTTCTGTGTTAAAAGATTCACTTTCGTCTAATTCACCTCTAGAGATTGCTCCAGGAACTATTTTTTCAGAATGTGGGGTTGAACATCTGCGTTGAGGAGTAGTACAAGGGCTTTGCCTCAAAGAAGTTTCTTCTACTGTGGGTGATGACTTGCTAATAACTAAAAAAAAAAAGGAAAAATAATTAAATGTTTTGTTTATTATAACTTTCCAATCTTTTAAAAATATTTGTAAATAATTTTTTAACAGCAAATAATATTATATATCTAAAATCAATTTTTGCTTCTATCAAGTTACTATGCATTTTTCAATACTAAAAATCACTATGAATTGATCTCTATCCTCATAGTGACCACAATTAAGTGGTACAGGGTGATTTGATGGGATAATATGGGTATTCCGCTTGATATTCAAGATAGAGAAACGGTTAAGTTACCAAAAATGTGCAGTTTTTTGATACAAACTCAGAACCGTTTTCAAAAATATTTTATCATATCCCGTTTATGTTATCAGAAAAAAATGTTTTTTTGTCACATTTTTAATGTCATCAGGGCCGGATATAGGGGTGTGCAGAGTGTGCACTGCACACGGCCCCGCGTCTAAACTGGTCCCGAGCTAGCCGTTTAGGGTTTGCGGGGCCGTGTGTGAAAATAAAAAACACACGCACACGGCAGGCTGGACTGCGCTAGAAGAATGAGGGCGAGGAGCTTTTTTTTTTTAGGTCACCAGCCTGTTTTTTCCGTTTTCAATATCGCCCACCCCTAGTCAAAATCAGCAGTTACGATTAAATTGCGACAATTGACTGAAGCTAAAATGTATTGAAACCTAATCATAAGAATTAACTTTTTATGGGAAAGTTAATTTAATCTCCTTTTCGTAAGAGATATATTATCTACAAGAGGTTCAAATATAAGCACATAGGTATAATTGTTTGATGTCAGATTTTCATAAAATAAGTCATATGCTAGGACCTTATCGCAGAGCAAACAACACCATACATTTAAACCAAATTTGACTTGGTTTTGTTTTTCAACGTATTTACGTGTGGATTTTGGTTTGCCCAATTATGATCAGTTTCTAATTACAGTCTACATTACTTAATATAAAGTATTTATATGTTTACATAATAATTAGGAGAAACTAATTATTGTCAGCACTTGTTGCAAAAAAAAAACAACAAAACTCAATCCTTTTTAAATAATCGTTGGGATGTTGTACCACATTCGTTTTGCAAGGTTTGACGGCTTTTTTTTTTGTTTATTTTTACAGCCTACTTTTGTTTTTGTTAATCTTAAAAAAAACCTTTAAAACTTGCGTGTTATTGAAAATAACCACATCAATCTTTATATATTTAAAATGAGAAAAAAATAAAGAATTTAAATACATAGGTCATAGCCTCACAGCCAACTATAGCTTCCATTTAATAAAAGGTAAGTTTGTGTCATAACTTTTTAACTGTAAGTATAATTTTTTTTTGAGTACCATTAAATTCTGCATAAAAATAATCTTTATAAATTGTTTCTACATTTTCAACCGTAACGGAGAGATGACACATTATAAAAAAACTATTTTTTTCTAAAAACTCAAAAACTGAAAATGATAACATATTTTTGAAAATGGTTTTGAGTTCGTCTCCAAGAACTGCACATTGGTGGCCGTTTAACCGTTTTTTTATCTGTGAAAATAAGCAAGATACCCATGTAATTCCATCGAATTTGGACCACTCCGTACAGCAGGGGTCGGCAATATTTTTGTCAATAAGGGCGCAATATAAATTCAAAAGTTTATAGGGAGGCGCCCGGAAAAAAAAACTTTAAAATATTAAAGGTTTTATTTCCGGTAGTGGCCTTATGGACGTAATACATAAGATTTAAATTTGCACATTTCGGCCGGTTAGCAATGCCTATGAGCGTAGCATAGAACTGATTTCCTAACACCGTATGTGTGTAATATAGTAAGGGCGCATAACAATTTTACCGAGGGCGCCACGTTGCCGACCTCTGCCGTACAGGATGGTCCACATAAATATTCAAAATGGTAATAATATCTAGCACAACCTATAAATTTTATTAAAAATTCACTCACACAACATAGAATCGGGAATTTTAAAATGGGCTGGCAATTCTAGTTGTTTCGTTTTATTTTCTGTTTCCAAAAAATGTTCTAACACTATTGCTTTTGCCACTTGTATTGTTTCTGAAACTTTGTTATTTTTAGAGCCATTTTCGGTTTCCACCAAGTTTTCGACCACTGCTTCCTCAGCCACCTGTGTTGTTTCTAATATTTTGTAATTTTCGGGACCATTTTCGGCTTCCATCAACTTTTCGACCCCTGTTTCCTCAGCCACCTGTATTGTTTCTGAAATGTTATTTTCAGGACCATTTTCGGTTTCCACCAACTTTTCGGCCACTGTTTCCTCAGCCACTTGAGGTGTTTCTGAAATTTTCTTATTTTCAGGACCATTTTTGGTGTCCATCACCTTTTCGACCACTGTTTCCTCAGCCACCTGTATTGTTTCTGAAATTTTGCTATTTTCAGGACCATTTTCGGCTTCCATCAACTTTTCGACCACTGTTTCCTCAGCCACCTGTATTGTTTCTGAAATTTTGCTATTTTCAGGACCATTTTCGGCTTCTATCAACTTTTCGACCACTGCTTCCTCAGCCACCCGTATTGTTTCTGAAATTTTGCTATTTTCAGGACCATTTTCGGCTTCCATCAACTTTTCGGCCACTGTTTCCTCAGCCACCTGTATTGCTTCTGAAAATTCGCCATTTTCAGGACCATTTTCGGCTTCCATCAACTTTTCGACCACTGTTTCCTCAGCCACCTGTATTGTTTCTGAAATTTCGCTATTTTCAGGACCATTTTCGGCTTCCATCAACTTTTCGACCACTGCTTCCTCAGCCACCTGTATTGTTTCTGAAATTTTGCTATTTTCAGGACCATTTTCGGCTTCCATCAACTTTTCGACCACTGCTTCTTCAGCCACCTGTATTGTTTCTAATATTTTGTTATTTTCAGGACCATTTTCGGCTTCCATCAACTTTTCGACCACTGCTTCTTCAGCCACCAGTATTGTTTCTGAAATTTTGCTATTTTCAGGACCATTTTCGGCTTCCATCAACTTTTCGACCACTGTTTCCTCAGCCACCTGTATTGTTTCTGAAATTTTGTTATTTTCAGGACCATTTTCGGCTTCCATTAACTTTTCGACCACTGCTTCCTCAGCCACCTGTATTGTTTCTGAAATGTTATTTTCAGGATCATTTTCGGTTTCCACTAACTTTTCAGCCACTATTTTCTCAGCCATCTGCATTGTTTCTGAAATTTTCTTATTTTCAGGACTATTTTCGGTTTCCACCAACTTTTCGGCCACTGTTTCCTCAGCCACTTGTATTGTTTCTGAAATTTCATTATTTTCAAAGCCAATTTCATTTTTCACACTTTCACTGTTCTGTATGGTACAATCAAGTGTTTTATCACCTGCAGTTGATAAGATTTTACTGGTCTCTGACAGTGTATCATCTTTATAGTCCATTTCCGATCTTAATACAGTCCCTTCGGCTGTAAATAATCTAATATCACCATGTTTAACACAAATATTTGATTCTGCTTCAAGTAAAGCCTCATCGTTCAAATGTAAGTTATCACTATCATCTTTTGCATCACTTATATCTGATTTCGGCATCAAATCGATATTTGTTATTTTTACTTTTAATGACTCTTCCACAGCCTGCAATATCTCCATTTCGCTTTCATTTTCTTTATCACTTTTAATAATACTGCCTTCATCAGTCGTTTTGTTATGATCAATAACATTTTGATCTAAATCTGGTAAATCTTGTTGCTTCAAACTAGCTTCGGAAAACATAGCTTGATCCAAATTTGATACATCAATGGTTTTTTTGGGAGAACTTCGTGCCGAGTTGTTTGCTGCAACTGGTACTGCACTTAAGCGAGGACGAATATCTTGCCCATCGACGTAAAGCCTCACACTGTCACCTGACACAAATTCCACTTTGAAGTTGGTGGAATCTGAAATGATAAACAAAAATTTTAAATTAATTTCCGCTAACTAAAACTTATGAAATACCAAATTTAACCAGCTTACATTTACAGGAGCTTTAGGGTTTTAGCCAAAAGTCCATTCCATTAAAAAAAAAAAATTATTACCTTCACAGGATATTTCCAACAATTGCTCCGACGAAGCCTCTACCCATCGATGACCTGGTAGTGGTTCTAATTTACATCTAGTGGCCAATCCAGGCAAATCTTGAGTTCCATCCAAAAGTTTTGTAACACCTGTGGTGACGATGCTTTTACCATAATCGATCAAACATACTGTGTACTGTTCGTCTTTCTCAGATAGCACTCGTGCTCTGTACCACGACTCATCATCAGGACATAAAGCTGCAACCAAGTCTTCATTTTCCTCTCTCTTTAACCAAGTGGACGCTGATAAAAGTGTTGTGGCTAAATCCTCAAGTTTCGGTAAGTCTTCAACTTTCTGAATCCAAAACTCGTCTATCGAATCGAAATGGCTAATAATGGCATCGACGGTTTGTGGTAATAGTGCCAGACTGACATCTTCACCGTCCAATAACAACTCTACAATGGACGTTTCACCGGCTGCCAGTTTTCGAAAGCTGAAAATGGTAGCACCATCAGCTGCTATTTCTTTAAACTTATCAACAGCGTTAGGATTCCACTGTATGATACCTGGCGGTTTCTGCAAGCTGCATTTTTGTGCTAAAGCCGGTAGCATGATTAGGTCTTCGGGGAGTTGCCGTAGACCGCTGCAAGTGCACGAATTGCCATAGTCTATAAAAAGAACTTCTAAGCCAGCTACAGTGTTGGAGAGGATTCGGGCTCGATACCACATTTCATCTTCAGGGAAAAGAGCTGCGCAAAGTGAACCAGGTGTTAAGTCGTCGAGTTCATCAAAATTATGGGCCGAAGACAGTTGTTCAGCTATCCTTTCCAAATCAGCTACAGTATTTTCCAACTGAACCCAAAACTCGGACGGTGAGTTAAGGTTACTCACATATCCCATCGTACCATTTTCAGTTTCTAATTGTAGAGGAACTGCTAAACCTTCATCAACTAAAACGTCGGCGATATTCTTCCCATCCACGTATAGCTCAACAAATGTCGTTTTTTCATCTTGGTGTATGATTTCGATGGTTAAATTTTCCACTGCCGTTAGTTCCTCAAAACGTTCGGAGATTGCAGGATCCCACTCGACATCGGGAGAATTAAGTTTAAGACTGCAGCGTTTGGCATGTTGTTCAAGTGCTAGCATGTCCGGTGATAAAGTTTTAATGGTCGTAGTGTCGTTATTTATAACATCGGTGTTGCCGTAATCCACAAATCGTACCGTGGTTATATCAGCATCGGCATCCAATACTTGGGCACGGTACCATTGTGCATCAACTGAAAATGGAGCAGCACAAAGAATCCCAGCGACTGGATTTTCCATATCCGTATATGACTGGACTTGTTCTTGCAAAAGTTGTTGTAATTCGGTAATGGTTTCTTGTGCGTCGAGCATCTGGAGATAGAATTCCGTTGGACTATCCGCGTGGCTCAGAATAACTTGTACTCTTGAGCGACTGCCTTCAACTGTCAATGCCAATTTAGCTGGTGAAACATCAGTTATAATGTTATTAGGTTCTTCCTCTGATTCAACTTCCCTAATTTGTTCTGATATTTTTTTGGTTTCAATACTTTCAGAAGGCTGGGCAATGATGACTTCTGAATCAGTGGTCACCAGTTTTTCAATTGTTCCTTCCCAGCCATCTTCTGTATAACTAATTGTGGCCGTTACATCTAGCCCTACTAAACTTTCGTCGGCATCAGTTACTGCAACCTAAAACAAAAACAAAAAAAATTCGCTATTACTACTGAAATTGTTTTGTTTTTAAAACAAAATTAACAAACGAGCGTCACTTTTTTACTATAAATATTTTATTTAAATAATTGCAATTAATATTCGAGATTTGTTTTAACCCTTTGTGGGCAGCATATAGAAATAGTAATTTCTGATGTATAATTTTAAGTACACCAATAAAAAATGAGTTGAGAAGTATTCACAATTTTTTTCAAATTTTCAATTTCATCAGTTTAAAAAAAGGGGGGTATATTAAATATACCCCTAAGCAACGTAGCAATAAATATTAACATGTTTTAACAAAAATAACAAAAAATAACTTAAATCTTGAAAAAAGTACAATACGAATGTAAGATAATGGATATAAACTACAAGCATATAAAAGAAATTAAATTGATTTTCAGAGTACCAAAAATTCATAAATTATACATTTTGAAACACTTTTCTTCGCGCAGAATGTCAATTGACAATTAGAGGTAAAAACTAATCTATTACAGGCACTTGAAGCGAACTATTCGATTTGAATGAGTTGCATCATAGAGGGCACATGTTTATGAACATATTAGGTCGGTGGTACGTTAAGTATACCACAAAGCAGGATCCAGAATAATTTTCAAATTTGTGGTATGTGTAGTATACCACTAAGCGGGAAAGGGTGTAAGAAAAGAATTACAACTACAATTCAAGGGATTTTTTGGTGAACCAAAAATGTATTGTGACATTTGTCACACATATCTATTATATACAGGGTGTTTCACTTTCTCATGTGGCACTATTGCTATCTCCGTAAATAATAAAAATACAAGGTTGGTAAAATGGGACAAAAGTTAGCTTTTTAGGAGAGTATTTGAAAAAATATATCACTTTGTTTAAAAATTCCATGGCTTATGTAATACAACGAAAAACCGAAATCGATCGAAATTTTTAAACTTAAATATCGTGGCTATCGTTGCCAATACACTTGTTTGCTATAAAATGGTGATACTGATATTTTTATTTATAAATTACCAATTTAATTAAACTACTTTTTTTAAAATGGCAGTCTTAGTGGGTGATGACTTAAAATATAAAGATTATTTTTTTCTCTTTACGATGATATAATATTTTATGTGTTTTTAAAAATAAGCGAAATAACTTAAAAATTGTTAAATCTAAAATAAAAATCAACATTGCCATGGAAAGAAGAATCACCGACTTGAATTGTTTTATTTCGACACTTGTGAAATTAAAATGATCATATTAATATTAAGGTGCTTCAAAACATCCATGAACTGCAAGACAGCATAAAAGAAGCACTTGAAGATGTTACTTTAGAGCTTTGTTAAAATGTAGCCGGGAAGAGTCACCTTTACATTGAAAATGATAGTTTGAAGATCTTCGGTGAACAACATTATCTTAAATTTAAAAATTGTGAAATTTCCTAATCTATTTAAGTTAGACGTTTTGTTATTATAATTGTCATACCTCGACACCGAAAGGTACAAGAAAAACCGATTAAGAAGAAAATCATATAAATAACTGTGTTAACTAAAAATTAATGTAAATGAACATATGTAAATATTTAAAAACCTTTTTTTCTAATGTCTTAGTAAAAGGATAAAATACATTCACATACAGTAAATTCTCTCTAAATGCAACATTGTTAGATTCAAATGTTTTTTAAAGAATGCATTTATAGAGAATTTACTGTACTAACAATTGTATGATTACTTTAATTTTGCATTACACCTGTTTTAATGTCACCATTTAAAGAGTGACAGGATAGACTAGCAACGGTAAAAATAAAACAATGGAAGTCTGCTATTGTTTTTTGCATGGCAACGTTGATTTTTATCTCAAGATTTCACATTTTTTTAAGTTATTTCGTTTATTTTTGCATGTAGACATAAAATACTATCTCATTGCAACGAAAAAAAAAAATCTTTATTTTTAAGTTATCACCTACGACTGCCTTTAAAAAAACATAGTTTAATTAAACATCTAGCTCAGTAATTTGTAAATAAAAATTTGACTATTACCATTTTATAGCAAACAAAATCTAACAACATTTTTTTCTTTGGTGTTTTTGTGTATTAGCATTGATAGCCAAGATATTTGAATTTCAAAATGTTGGTCGATTTCGATTTTTTCGTTACATCATGTAAACTATGGAATTTTTTAACAAAACAAAATTTTGTTTAAAATACATTTCTAAAGGTCTCTTCACACACATCAGTCACGTCGCGTCTCAGTTCCGTCACCGTCCTGTCACATCGGGCGTCAGTCAGTCGTCCTTTCACAACTGATCAGTCAACAAGTGATTTTCGCGATGGCCAAGTTTACAGAAGAGGACCTGGCAGTAATTTATGATCTTATATTTATGTTTATTCACTTTGCCACGTCCGTCAAAGAACAAAAATATTGGTGAGGAGAAATAGTGAGTTTGACTGTCAGGCGCCGGGACGGTGACTGTGACTGACGAGATTATTCGTAACTGCGCCGGATGAGTGTAGATGAATCAACTTAAATTACATGAAATGATATATTTCATGACTAATGCTTGACGGAACTGAGACGCAAAGTGACTGATGTGTGTGAAGAGACCTTTAATAGCTAACTTTTGTCCCGTTTGAGCAAACCTTGTCTTTTGCTTATTTACGGAGATAGCAAGAGTGCCACATGAAAAAGTGAAATACTCTGTATATACAGGGTGTCCCAGTTATCGTGAACAGCATGGGGATATCGTAAATGGTAAGAGATACAGAGATGGTTAAATGAGTTAAGATGATCTATGATTTAAGAGCAACTATTCTATAAAAAAAAATCTTCAAAAATGTTGAGTTTTAGAGCTATTCATGAGAAACAAAAAAATTATGTTTTCGATTTTTGCTAATAATTTGCTCATTTGAAATAATAAGAAGTAAAGGAAAAGAAAAGACTATGGAAAAAATAACTGACAACAAGCAAACCAACAGATTACGAAAAATATAAACAACAAGCAAGCGAGCAATCAAAAACTTTTTTACAAGGTATTAAAAAACCTAAGACAAGATAAAAACCATACATTAAAGCAAATAATGGATAAACAGGGAAAAATACTGACAACAGAAAAAGAAATTATCGAAAGATGGGGAAATTATTTTAAGGAGTTATTGGAAAGTGATAACATAATGAATGACGACGAAGAAGAGCAAGGACAGGAGGAATACGAAACAATTGAACAAGAAATAACCGAAGATGAGTTGGATAGAGCGATACATAAAATGAAAATTGGAAAAGCAGCAGGGCATGATGGTGTTTTACCTGAAATGATTAAGTACATGATGGGAGTAGATGGAAAGAAAATGCTGCTGAGCATAGTAAATAAAGCTTGACAGGAAAAAGATATTCCAGAGGACCGGGAGCAGTGGCGTGCAGTCCATGAATGCGTTGGATGCGGCGCATCCCTTAACATTTTGAATTATTTCATACATTAATTTAATATATAATTTGTTTTTCTAAAATTAATTAGTAAAGAGTAATTGTTCAACTATTATGTCCATTAAAAGTTACATTTTAAAGTTAAGGGGAAAAAGATCTTATAATATTTCCCATTTGTCTGACTGCCTCATTTAAGGCCGTGCATGCGGTGTAGCGCTCCGCATCTAGGGGCTGGACTTGTAGCAATAGAGATATAGAAGTTAACGCATGCGTATTAAGTATCAGTTGGAGCTATACACTAGCTGTAGATGCTGTTTTAAAAACAGCATCTACAGCTAAAAACGCATTCACCGATCACCGATAATGCGCTAGTATTGTGTTCGCGCTTAGCGTTTATTGTTGGATTCGATTTAATTAAACATGAATGCAACATGCAACTGCATAGTGGAGAGTTTGTTAAAACCGTCATAGCTCTGAAATTTTTTAGTGTCTGTACAATAAATATTTTTTTTATGTTAATAAGTTGCAGAGCTCGAATATCTCTATTTTTTTTCTTTTTTTATTATCAGTTACAATTGTGTTTAGCTTTGTTAAAAATACGAGAGTTTCTCTCGCAGTTATGTTCATCACGAATTATAACAGTCTAGTAAGAAGTTGCATTTTTTTTTTTAAATTAAAAGTTTTTCTGATTATTACAAGTTATTGGTAGTACAAGTTAATAATAATACGTTGTCATGATATTTTACAGGATTCAAGTATGTAGGTATATGTGGGTGATGAAGATTTAAATAAATTTTTAAGGATATTTTTTTTATATTCGACAGCATCCCTTACAGTAAAACCCACCGCACGCCACTGACCGGGAGGTATCTGTTATATAACCGATATTCAAGACTGGCGATAGTAAAAAATGCGAAAACTATAGAGGCATATCTCTACTTAGTGTAGTAGAAAAATCATATGAAAGAATTTTGGAGGAGAGATTAAGGAAACATTTCGAAAAAAATTTGGAAGAGGTGCAATGTGGCTTTAGACCGGGTAGAAGCACGCAGGATCTAATTTTTACATTAAGACAGTTAAGTATAAAAACAATGGCAATGGAGCATTCAAAGATGGTGTACTTGTGCTTTATCGATCTTTCTAAAGCCTTCGATAGAGTGCCAAGGGAAAAGATCTGAAAGATATTGAAACAAAGTGGAGTGCGAGAAGGATTATTAAACGCCATCAAGAATTTATATAAGAGTAGTAGAAATTATGTGCGAACCCATAACAGTAGTTCCCAGGAATTTGTAGCAACAGTGGGAGTAAGACAAGGAGGCACATTAAGTCCACTGCTCTTTATAATTCTTATGGATAAAATAATTAAAGAATGTAAGCAAAACACAAAGAAAGCCTACTGGGATTGGAATAAACTAAAACCAATATCCTTAACAGACACTAGGGGTGGGCGATATCCAAATTTCGATATCGAATGTCGATATCGAAATTATATCGATATATGGACATATCGAAATTTCGATATAAAAGCGGCGCGAAGCTAAAAGTCGGTAAAAAAGTGAAATAAGAGACTGGTGACCTAAAAAAAAAAAAAAAGGTTCTCGCCTTCAAAATATCGATATATCGGAATGTTGGATATCGATGTATGATATATCGATATCCGATATCAAAATTATATCGATATTTATCGATATATCGCCCACCCCTAGTTGACACCATTAAAAAAAAATATTTTTTTTCTCTTTTCATTGATGTATGAGTTGTTAGGTTTATAAAACTGCCTACTTTTTTGAAGATTTTTTTTTCATAGAATAGTTGCTCTTAAATCATAGATCATTTTGACATCTCTGTACAGGGTGGTCAAAATTCGATGGGATTGCGTGGGTATCTCGGTTAATATTTAAGATAGAGAAACGGTTAAATAACAAAAAATGTGCAGTTTTTTGAGACAAACTCAGAACCGTTTTCAAAAATATACTATAATTTCCGGTTTTCGAGTTATTGAATAAAAAGTGTTTTTTTGTCATATTAATAATGTGTCATATCTCCGTTATTGTTGTAAATATCAAAAATATTTATTAAGATTATTTTGAGATATTTTTATGCTTAATTTGATTATACTAAAAAATTTTACGCTCGCCGTTAAAAAGTTATGACACAAACTTACCTTTTTTTAAATGGGAACGATAGTTGGCTATGACTTATTTAAATTCCTTATTTTTTTCTCATTCCAAATATATAAAGGTCAATGTATTTATTTTTAATAATGCACAAGTTATGAAGGTTTTTTAGTTTTTTTTTTTAAGAAAATCATAGGCTGTGAAAACAAAAAAAAACAAGGTGTAAAACCTTATAAAACTCATATGACCGAGCTCGGTGGCTGGTTGGTATGCAACCTACCGAGTTAATCGGGAGGTCGTGGGTTCGAATCCCACGTCCGTCTGTCATCGTAGAGGTTTCAGGTGGTTCCCTCTACCTACTATAGGCAAATGCTGTGACTACTTCCACCTACCCTTACCTTGTTCCCCGCCCCCTCCTCCCGGACGCTAGTGACCATAGATGTCGAAGCGTCCTTAAACACTCAATTTAAAAAAAAAAAAAAAAACTCATGGTACAAGTTACCAAGGTTTTTAAATTTGTTGTTGAGATAAACATAAAACATTTTTGAACTTAAGATAAACAGCAATATACTACATTACTGCTGATTCCGACTATGTAGTTATCTTATGTTCAAGTATTTACAATGTTTGTGTCAACAACAAATTAGAAAACCTTGGTAACTTGTATCATATGCGTTTTATAAGGTTTTACACTTTGTTTTTTTTTTGTTTTCACAGCCTACTATGATTTTCTTAGTAAAAAAACTAAAAAACCTGCGTAACTTGCATATTATTAAAAATAAATACATCAACCCTCATTTATTTGGAATGAGAAAAAAAAAGGAATTTAAATAGATCATAGCCAACTATTGTTCCCATTTCAAAAAATGTAATTTTGTGTCATAACTTTTCAACGGCGAGTGTAAAAAATTTTTTTTGGTATAATCATTTTAAATGTAAAAATATCTAAAAATAATGTCCATAAATATTTTCGATATTTACAACAATAACGGAGATATGACATTATTAATATGACAAAAAAAACACTTTTTATTCAATAACTCGAAAACCGGAAATGATAGAATATTTTTGAAAACGGTTCTGAGTTTGTCTCAAAAAACTGCACATTTTTTGTTATTTAACCGTTTCTCTTTATTAATATGACAAAAAAAATACTTTTTATTCAATAACTCGAAAACCGGAAATGATAGAATATTTTTGAAAACGGTTCTGAGTTTGTCTCAAAAAACTGCACATTTTTTGTTATTTAACCGTTTCTCTATCTTAAATATTAACCGAGATACCCATGCAAACCCATCGAATTTGGACCACCCTGTATCTCTTACCGTTTACGAGATCCCCATGCTGTTTACGATAACTGTAAAAAAAAAAACACTTACCTCTAAAGCCAATGTATGTGTGTCAAAGAAATCTGCAATTAAATCTCTCATATTTGCTTTGGACACAGCCTCTGAGTTTCCATAATCTACGTAACACACGGTTACAGTGTCTTCAATTAATTCAGTTACACGACCTCGGTACCAATTTCCATCGGCAGAAAGAACGGCATACAAAAAGCCAACTTCTGGTTCTAAAGCTTCTTCAGGAACATTTTGATAGTAATTATAAAGCTGATCCAAAAATTCAGCCACAACAGTAGCATAAACCGCTGGCTGAATAAATATGGAGGTTGAAGTTACATGCGAGACCCAGCCGCTAACGACTGAATTAAATACGGGCATGGGGCACAAGATTTCCACAGAATTGTAGGCACCTTCATCGGGGTCTATGAGCTTCAATTTGCAGCCAATTAAGTCGTATAATGTTACTTCTAGCCTATAAAACGACATTAAACGTAAAAGATGTTTATAATTTTTTGGACAAGTTTATACCTGTTGTCTATAACATTATCGATGTATATTATGAGTTTGTTGTTAACAGCATTTTTCAAAGTTTCTTCCCACGATTCAGTAGCAAGCGCTAAATTGTGAAGAGTACATGATAACGGTAGATTCTCTGGCAGTTGGACAGTGAAGTCGCCTAGACTAGCAACACTCGACAGAGTTACTTTAATCTGCTGACCGGGAAGCAAAGTAAAATCGATGTCTTCGATTGTCAGATAAGACGACTGTCCTTCAATACATTTCGCTAGTCCTGCAGATTTTAGGGCTTCGTTAATATTAACGTTGTCATGGTTTAATTGAACTGAGTATCTATCAAAAAAATTAATTAAAATCTTACTAAATTTCTTCATCAGGTGTTTTTATACCTGTTATTTTCGAATGACAAAAAGCTACAAGTAAAGATGTCTTTATCAAAATACGGGGCGAAATCATCCGTTTCAGACCAAGAACTATCTACAGGCGCCAAATCGGCTAAACCACAACAAAGGGCCTGTGCTTTGAGCACCATATGTTTATTTTCAATGGGCCAGATGCGGTTCGTCGTTGAAACATTCCCGAAATCAATGTAATGCACACGATATTCGTTGCCCGTTTTGTTTAAGACACGAGCACGGTACAGAACCCTATCATCCGGAAACGACGAGATCACTGGAGCCCCTGTTACGGCCTGTCCAGTCTTACGCTTAGGGTACACATTTTGGATTTCTTCCATCATTGAACGAAATTCAACCTATTAAAATTTATGAGTAAACACAAAACTTTCTGGAGCTTTCATTAGATTAAATTTAAAAAAAAAAGGGGTAAGATATCCAAACTACTACTTACTAAAGTAAAGAATTTTAAAAAAACTTACCTGATAGCTCTTCAATTGACAAAAGAAGTGCGAAGGATTATGAAACCAGCTAATAATAATTTCTTCATTACATCCTGTAACAGTAAGACTACCAAACTGGGCGGTATCTGGGGCTAGGTCGAGATTTTCAACAGCAGAGGTTTCGGGGGCCCACACATTACTGTCCTTTTTAAAGTTATCGCTCGTGAAATTATTATCTTTCTTAGGGAAATTTCCTTGGTTGTTATTTTGAAAGTCATTTTTTCGGTTAAATCGTTTATCGCTATCGCGGGGACCACGTCGCCAATTTTTTTCGGAAGAGTTGCTTTCATTGTCATCACTACACAATTTTAAAATATATAATTACAAATTATGAAAACCAAACAAAAAAAATTATTTAAATTGTATGACACGATTCCTACACAAAATTACCTATTTAAATATTAATAAAATAATAACGGTGCTCAAAAAATATTTAAAGTAACCAAATAAGTGGTGTTATTAACATTCATTAAAAAAAAAGACTAAGAACCTTGTAATTCATAATAGTACAAAGTTCCAGAATGGTCGATTATGTTAGTTATTTTCAAACGTTTATTAAAATTTGGCTTGAATAATATGTGGTAAAAAATACACATTTAATTAATATTTTAAATTTTTTTATGGTTCCGGTAAAGGGGGCGTTCCATTTAAAAAAAATAAGTTGCCGTCATTTCGTACTAAACCGGAAATGCAAAAAAAAAATTAACCTTATTTTTTTATTTATTATCCGAGCCAAACAAAAAAAAAATTAAAAAATAACTAAGACAATCGACCATTCCGGTACTTTGCCCTAATTCTGTATATCTCCATACCAAGGCAAAACAAAAAACGTTTGTAAATGTATGCACAACAAAAAAAGATCGCTACTGAAGCACAAGGTTGGCTTACCTAGACACAAGTTTGTGTGTCCGTCTGTTGATAACAGTTTTGTTATTCCTGACAATTAACATGGACAAAAAAGGCACATTAACGATACAAATTTTTCCAAATAAATATTGTATTACAAAAAAATGATTTTAGAAAATAAATAATTGAATTCCAATATTTAAATCGTAAATATTTAAACAGAAATGTTATAAAAAAGATAAATCCCAACATGAAGTTATTTTAATTAATTAAATATGCGGCAAATAAATTACAAAAATATGCATAAGTACCTTTGAGAAGCTTTTGCGTTTCGTTTAAATTGCGAAGCATCACTGTTATCCCAAGTGTCTTTTTTAAAGCTATCTCTGTGAATCAAAAATTGAAAAAAATTAAGTCTTTCGGATCTTACAAAAAAATTCTAAAAGATTTTTTTTACCTGTTACTTTTAAATCTGTCTCCTCTATCAGCTCCTCCTCCCCTGTCACCTCCTCTGTCGCCTCCTCCTCTGTCACCTCCTCCTCCTCTCTCATTTGCGCCCCATCGTTCGTTCTCGTTAGATCTAAGCAATAATTTTAGTTTTAATACTGTATGCATGAGAAAGAGTTGTACCAAACGACAAAACTAGTCCCGTTCTGACTTTTTGTTTTTAAGATACAATTTTTAAAAACTAGAAAAGCATTTGAGTCACTATACCAGCAGGTGATTTAAACTTTTGATTTTTTATTAGAATACTGTACATGTTCGAATTTTTCATCACATTGCCATTACATTAGTGTATCACGAGTAGCCATTTTTGTTTTAAAATGTAACTGATTCAGGACTTATTCTGTTGTCTTCCAGTACATTTAAAATATTTACCTATTTCGATTGCCGAATCCATCTCCACCTCCACTTCTGCTGAAACTGTCGTTTTTTCTAAAGCTACAAAATTAAAATAAATAAGTTCAGATAATCAGGCAAAATTTTCTGTTAAAATATTTTAAAATAATGAACTACTAAAAACCCCACAAACTGTAATTTAAAAAAAAAAGTGTTTTGATGTCAACTAAACAATAAAAAACCAAAATTCAACACAATCTTCTCCAACTATAACAAAATCACATTCCAACAGTTTAAAAATTACTTAGTCACAATGGTAATAAACCGATTGGAGTTTATTTTTCCATCTTAAGAAATGAATACCAATGAAATTAGAGGGCTGGGGGAGAATCTTTTTCAAAAGCAACTCAATAAAAATTCTGCAACACTTTTTTACATCAGATTTCTATTAACAAATATCCCCCACAATATTACATAAATCAAAAAATAACTTACGCATTTTTTTGCCTATCGGAAGAATCACCCCACTCTTCACCGCCTTCGTTACTACAACAAATACATAGGTAAACATAATAATTTTTGTTTGATTAGAAAATTTAAGCAGAGCAACCAATAAAAACGTCAATTTTGTTAAACAATTTGCAGAAATCAACAAACCTTCAATAAATAATATTTCATTTTCAATCAACAAGATGGTGCAAATTAAAAAAAAAGATTACTGTTGCGAAATAATATCTATCACATAAAATATGACATTAAAAATGGTGACACTGATAAAAAATGTGGGATGAGCACAGATAAAGGGATTTTCATTCTGATCGATAACTTTTAATGATTTGGCTTTAAAATTTATTGTTCAAATTTACAATCATAATTAACCCCTTGAACGTTACATTAAATTCCTGGGTTTATGCATTCGACAATATCGCGGCAGAGGCTAACCTTTTTTTATGTTCCTTCTGTAATGAAGGTGTGTTGAAAAATACAACAACTAGGCTGTTCTCTACAGGGCCGCCCTTAGGTATGGGCAACATGGGCCTGCGCCCGAGGCCCCGCGCTACCAGGGATCCGCATTTTGAGACGAAATCGATAAAATTGTACCTCCTCTAATCCTGTATTTTATTCACAAGGTGGTCCACTTTTTTATAGCAGGACTTAAACAGCCGATACAAAAACTTATTTTAAAGCGAATATTCCAGATCAACATGGGTCCATAAATGCTTCATTTTAAAGATACAAGGTGTTGAAATTTTCGAAAAAATATCGATAATTGTTAACCGTTTCTCAACCAGTAGATATATTTAAACCAAATTTGGTATACAGCACCACCTTACAGGTTTGGTGAGAAAATCAAGCCCCACAAGCAACCACTAGTGGAGTTGTGGGAGTTCAGTTTTATTAAATTTTATAAAAAACTAGTACGGCCCTGTTCAAAATAAACTCGAACTGGTTTTGGGTAGCGCATTTTATTCTAAACAAAAAGTGTCTCCAGACTTTTCTTCGTATTTGCCACCGTTTGGCGCGAAATTAGATTTATTTCACTATTCTCGCGAAAAATTTGCTCGTAAATTCGGTCTAAAAATATCGCTAATCGAAATAAACAAGTAATTACCGATTTTTACAGTTTTTAATAACAGAACCTGCTAATAATGAAGGAAGAAGTTCCACTAAATCAACGCTTAATGATCCACATTTTGAACATTTACTCTGCAATTTGCAATTTTCTGCTTTTCGCGATATTTTTAGATCGAACTTTTATGAGCAAATTTTTCGCGAGAATAGTGAAATAAATCTAATTTCGCGCCAAACTGTGACAAATACGAAGAAAAGTAGAGACACTTTTGGTTTAAAATAAAATGCTCTCCCCAAAAACCAGTTCAAGTTTGATTTTGAACAGAGCCGTACTAGTTTTTTATAAAATTTATTAAAACTGAACCCCCACAACTCCGCCACTAATTGCCTTGTGAGGTTTGACATTCTCATCGAATGCGGTAACCTGTAAAGTGGTACTGTATACTAAATTTGGTTTAAATATATCTACTGGTTGGGAAACGGTTAAAAATTATCGATATTTTTTCGAACATTTCATCACCCGGTATCTTTAAAATGAAGCGTTTTTGGACCCATGTTGATACGGAATATTCCTTTTAAAATGAGTTTTTGTATCGACTGTTAAAGTTTTGCTACAAAGAAGTGGACCACCCTGTATAACAAAACCATTCTCCTTTAGCATGAAGGTTTTATGACACCTTTGAATTATACCAAAAATAATGTAAAAATTGTCGCCCAGGGCAACTTTTAAGGGCGCTGGTTTTCTATCAGCTCCTCAATTATTTTTTTTACAAAAATCACACGCAAAAACCGCGCGAACCCAACTTATCCAAATCTAGCTGAATAAGATTTTGGGTCGAGAAAAAAGAAGACTTTTGGCGTCGGTGACAAAGACTAACATAATTTTTGTCTTATTCCAACTTATAGCTGTAAGAATATTCAAATAAAATAAAAATTATTGGATTTAAAAAAATGACTTAATAATACTCAAAATTCGATGAATTCGATTAAAAGTAACAAACGCTCTGTACAAAATTTCAAATAATAAAAGTTGGATACAAACCTATCGGAAGAATTACTTCCAAACAAATTTCGGTTGTCACCACACATTTCTTAAATATTGAAATTTTTTGAAGGTACTACATCTCTTAAAATGTTCAAAAACAAGTGAATTACTCGAAAACGATTAATTTTAGGCCTATATGACCTTTCACATTTTATAAAGTACTGAGGAATCCAAAACTGTAATAATGTACAGGGTGTTCTATTTAAAATAACTAAGTTGGTTGCCATAGCAGATAAACCTTAAAAAACAAAACAAAATCGAGTATACCATAAAGCGCAAAAAAGATAGCGATGCATCTTTAAAAAAAAAACATTTTGTTGTTAAATCAATATTTTAAAAGATAAATGCGGTATTTCATAATTTTTTATGTTAAAATTGACCTTTTTTTATAAACTTTAAAGGTCTATAACTCGATAACCATCGAATTTTGGACTATGATTTATACAACATGGACTCAAGGAACATGCTCCTTAAGTTTGCCTGTTTGTTCGTGCAACACCCTATATTATAAATCAACAAACAATTGTCAAGTTTTATTTTACCTTTGTGGTTTGCTCTGACGCCATGACTCCTGTCTGTCATTGAATGTTTTCCCTTGTTCTCTGTAGAAGAAAAAAATAAAACTTTGTTTACTGAATATGAATTAAAAAGTACCTGCTAGGTCTTCTATCAGGTTTAAAATTTGGACCATTAGATGTTGGAATGCTACGTTTACGGGGCTCTATGTTATGGCTTTCCTGAATGAGAACAGGGCTCACTTGTGAATGTGCAGTGGCAATTTTTTCCAGCAAGAGTGAATTAACATTGTAACGAGCGCTATCGATTAGCTCTACTAAAGTACGTGTTCCTTGAATCTCAACAACTTTTAGGGTAAAATCTTTCTCTAAAATTATTTCTTCGAGAAGCAGGTCTCTTTCAGTATCTGGCCCCATATTTTGGTAGCCGTTTAAGCAACATTCTATAGCTTGTGGACGGAGTATAGTTAATTGTTCTGCACTTGGTGGACAGACATGGTTAAAGGGTACAAGTTCTTCATTGCCATAATCTACGTAGTGAACTTTTGCATTATTTTCTTCAACATTCAGCACCAAAGCTCTGTACCACTGTCCATCGACTTCAAACAGGGCACAACAAGGGACTCCAGGCATTATTTCAGTTTGATTCATTGGACTTTTACACTGTACAGTTTTCTGCAATTCCCCCATCATTTTATTTAATTCATTCTCTTTTGCTTTTAGTTGTACAAAAAAGCGGTTGCAACTGTACACATAACTAACTCGTACCTCTTGGCTAAAGCCTCTCGTTAAAATTATAGGATCTGGATAAGCTAATAAGGCTGCTTGACGTAATATATCCAAAACGTTGGTCTTATTCTTATCCCACAGCTCGCAAAGCGGTAAAGCAGAACGTGTCGGGGCAGGCAAAACTCGCATATACAATAATTTATCACTTACAAAGCTTTTAAAGGCACTTTTCATTTCCAATGACACACTGGAGCGTTCCAGACCTGCTAACGCATAACGTATAGCCATTACCTTAGGAATCACAAACTTAAACGGAATTTGATATAAATTGTCTATTGGTATCACTTCCGAGTTGCCAAAATCAACGTAATACACTTTAAATTGACTATCTACTGTACTTGTAACGACAGCTCTGCATATATGTTCGTCTTCATTACATCGCGCAACACAAATAGTGCCTGGTAACACTTCTTCTTCAAGTGGTTGTAATGGCATTCGATTAATTTCATACATAAGTCGAGCCAATGTATCCTCGTGTTTTTGTAATTGTACTGAAAAGTGGCAAGGGCCATCCGAAACATATGATATGTATACAGTATGCTCCGAACCTGGTTCTTCATTACATGCTTTATAAGTTAATAACGTAGGTTGGACCAGCTGCATTACTGGAGAGCCAGACATAGCAGGTACTTGCTGTGATATCATAGCAGGTACTAGCGGTGGTGATATTATAGCAGGTCGCACCAAAGGACTATGCACTAAGCCAGGTGTCATACAATTCTGCAAAAACATTTGCTGCGCATTCGGAGCAATCCACAATGCCAAACCTCGCTGAATAAGACCATATGCTATGTCCTGACCATTGTTAAACAATTTTATTAAAACTGTAGTTCCAACTTGACTTACAGCAGCCCACTGCAATTCCATATAACAAATTTCATTCGTAAATAATGTAATTACGTTATCGTCCCAATCAACTCCCTTATTAGTGACATTCGCTAAAATGTAATCCTTCGCTTGAGGAGGAATGGATATTATACTAACTGGAAAGTTTTTAATGGAACGTAAATTTAATAACGGAATCACGTCTTTGTTTCCAAAATCTATGAAATATAACTCAACCAGGCTCTGTACTAAATATGCAGTGTTTATAATCCTTGCACGATAGTACTGTCCATCTTTGTATCTAGCACAACACAATGCTCCTAACTGTATTTCTTCTGTGGTGGGTATATGATGACCCTGTTCGAATTGTGGGGCTAATTGCAGTAGCGCATTTTCAACTGCTACCGACAAATTACGATCAATTTGCCCCCATACTTTAAGAGAGGGGCCTTGTGTTTCAACATGTGTCACGTATATAGTTCCATATAGGTTTGCCATTATTATGGTATCGAATAATTTGCAAAATAATTAACGGATGTTCACTGATGTTCACATTCCACACACGTTTTTATTAATGCATAACTGTGCATAACCACAATATAAATGAAGTACTACACTGTTGCCAAGCGCTACTCGGCACTACTGTCAAAATCGATTGCCTAATAATTATTTCGCAAAAAGCTGATTGAGTAACTCTATTTTGATTATTTCACAAATCGTATTATCAGCTGCTAACACTACAATATTTTTTAAATCGGTTTAGAATTTATTCAAAACAATACAGTTATGATACAGTTATAACGAATGGTTTACAACCGGCGTTTCAAAATTGAAAAACCGCCAAAATTAAATCACGTATGTGGTACCAAATTTGTAAATAAATTTAAATTGTTAATCAAATGTGTTATTATAATAATAATTGTAGATTAGTAAAATTATAATGAAATATGTCGGTACTTTCACGCCTTTGATTCAGGCATAATAAAATACTAATGCGATAAAATTGATTTAACTAAAATACAGCATATACATTTTAATTCTAGCAGATTTATAGACATGTTTAATGGCAATTAATAAGTTTTATGGGATAATCGACAATTACGCAAAAGCAACAGGGACAGTTTTTAAAACAATCAATTACAGTGTTTAAATCAAAATAAAACTTTTCTTACCTTATATGAAATGCTGTACGTACAAGCCACATAATAGTTATACCGATAAAATTAATGGTAATACTTTTTAATTTTCTACAATTTATTTAAAAAAATATATAATTATTGTATGCAACAGCAACAGCCCACCACAGAACATACACAAGCAGCCCACCCTAGGATAAACAAAATTATTACAACCCCTTATTATGATTTGTTTAATTTTTTCAAGGAAGTTGATGTCACTAGCAAATATTTATTTTGGAAAAACGATTTCCAACCCCCAAGTACATTATTTAAAATTAAGTCAGCAGTTCACAGATAATTGAATTATTTTAAGTTAGTTTTTGTACCTATATTATTTATTAAGTTTTGGCAAAATACCAGTACCATTTCAAATAACATTTACACGACAAATATTTATTATCTTCTATGGCAGTTCTTTGCACCCATATCAATTATTAACCTTTTTAGTCAATCATTTAAATTTGATTTGAATAATTGTATTATCAAAAAAAAAGGAACTTACAAAATTTCAGCAAATGTATATATTACAGTAGTAATTTGTTACAGTAGTAATACAATTTATAAAAGTTGAACACAGGTGGCAGATTCACAACTCAAACAGTATGTAAACTGCTAGAGTGCACTCATAAGTCATTCGTATTATACATACTTAGCGCTAAATATTTATCTCCTATTCGGTCGTAATTTTTAATAAAAACATTTTACACTTAAAAGAAAAGTATAATACATACTTATATACATTTATCTAAATTAATATATAAATATTTAAACTAAACGCATTAATGCAATATATATCTTGTTTAAAAAAATAACAAGAAAAATTCTTCTCAGATTTAATACACTGGTTTACAGTAAAAATAAAGATCTAACATTTCAAAGATCTTTAAATGAATATCAATTATAACATAATCACCAACCATGTTAATGATTATACATTACACCAGTGGTTTCCAACCTTTTTGTACCTCCGCCCCCCCTTTTTCATAATTTTTTTTTTCGCCCCCCTCACTTTTCGTAACAATCTAATTTCATAAATACTGTTCTAGTAAATAAGAATTATTTAATGAACTACAAAACAATACACCATATTCTGTATAAAAAAAGTTCTTTTTGTTTGTTTGTATTCAAAAATGATATTTTGGTAACAGCTACGCGCTCCCTTTGCAATAGTCTCGCGCCCCCCTAAGGGGACGCGCCCCACAGGTTGGAAACCACTGCATTACACTCTATACAATATTTACAACGATTCATATGTAATATTTTAACAAAACATTATATTTCAAGTACAGTGTGGTCTATTTTCGATGCCCATACAGGGTATCTCGGTTATTATCAGAGATAGAAAAAAACTAAATACATAAACTCGATTTATTTTTTCGAGAGAAATTTATTGCCGTAAACAGATTTTTAATATCTTTTTTAATTTTCGAAATATAGCCAAAAACCGATTTTTGGCACTTTTCAAAAATGTTAAATATCTCGTTTAAACGAGAAGATAGAAAAAAACTTTAAAGACATTTTTCGCATGATTTTTTGTGCTTAATAAGATAGCGATGTTCAATTGTTTTTTACTCATATTAATGCCGATATATTACACCTAACTTTCTTATTTTAAATGGCAACCATAGGCAAATTATATATTTTAGAAAAGCGCAAAAAATAAGCTTTCGATTCATGTCAAAGCCAACTATGGTTGTCATTTAAAATAAGAAAGTTAGGTGTAATATATCAATATTTGTGTGAGTAAAAAAAAATTGAACATTGCCATCTTATTAAGGACAAAAAACCATGCAAAAAATGTCTTTAAAGTTTTTTTCTATCTTCTCGTTTAAACGAGATATTTAACATTTTTGAAAAGAGCCAAAAATGGTGTTGGCTTAATTTCGAGTAACAAAAAAGACATCAAAAATGTTAAATATCTCGCTTAAACGAAAAGATAGAGAAAAACTTAAAAGACATTTTTTGCATGGTTTTTTGTCCTTAATAAGATGGCGATGTTCAATTTTTTTTTACTCATACAAATATTGATATATTACACCTAACTTTCTTATTTTAAATGACAACCATAGTTGGCTTTGACATGAATCGAAAGCTTATTTTTTGCGTTTTTCAAAAATATATAATTTGCCTATGGTTGCCATTTAAAATAAGAAAGTTAGGTGCAATATATCGGCATTGATATAAGTAAAAAACAATTGAACATCGCTATCTTATTAAGCACAAAAAATCATGCGAAAAATGTCTTTAAAGTTTTTTTCTATCTTCTCGTTTAAACGAGATATTTAACATTTTTGAAAAGTGCCAAAAATCGGTTTTTGGCTATATTTCGAAAATTAAAAAAGATATCAAAAATCTGTTTACGGCAATAAATTTCTCTCGAAAAAATAAATCGAGTTTATGTATTTAGTTTTTTTTTATCTCTGATAATAACCGAGATACCCTGTATGGGCATCGAAAATAGACCACCCTGTACAAACTAAAGCTGCACACATTCTAACCAATATGCAAGTTCAAAATTTGGAAATTCATTTGAAGTTAATTTTTAAATCAACCAATCACTAAGGCGAAAATATTTGACATCACCCTTTGACAGATGAGAACATGATTTTTTTAAGGTGTTGAGTGTTTTAAATAATTATTTATTTTTAGGTACAATAGTTAATACATAAGTAAATTATCTATTTGAATATTACAGGTATGTGATATATTTGTTTGGTTATGTTTTCTACTTGAAATTTGATATATTGGTGATTTATAAATGCTTTGCTTGGTTTCATACTGGTTTGATGATAATTAAAATTTATAAACAAAATGAACTCTGAAAGACATTAAATATGAATCCAACTAAATTATTGTTTTGGTTGTTCTTTGTCAATTCTCATATCATCAATTTTTGCTACTATTTTTAACGCTGGTCCAAGCTTCATTGCCATGGCAGTCATTAGATGGTCCTCCTTTAAGAGCATTAGTGCCTGTCCATCTATTTCTTGTATTAAGAAATCTTCTGCATAATCAGAACAACCAGGAAGATTTCGGATGAAGTCGCACACTTCTGTGACCTGTAATGATAAAAAAAAACTTATTGAATATCTATTGTGCACATTTTTTTTTCTTTATTTGTGTATGCTTTTGTCAGAAAATATTTAGAAACACAATTTGACAACAGGATGGACTGAATTCGAATGTTTTATGGGGTATCACAGTTACCATATTAGTCAGCAAAAATCTGATATTGGTAACTGGGGTTATTTTTTTTGAGATAAACATGCCTGTGTTATCAGATTTTTTTATATAATTTTCCATTTTGGCACAACTGACGAAAAATGAAAATTCAATGTTTTTGAAAATTTATTATAACTTCATTTACATACAGAACTAAATGTTATGTAGGTTTTTTATAAACATTTCGATGCCTAATTTAAAAATTTTTCAGCGACTTTAATTTCTGAGATATGGTGTAAACTTTTATTTTTTTAAATGGAAACCCTAGTAGGCTCTATCACTTTCTATAAAAGAGCATTTTTTAGCTTTCAATTTTTTTATGTATTGCGATGATTATACGTAGATAAGTTTATTTTTAAGTATTAATAAAATTAAAACTTACCGTCCATTTAAGTGGATTAATTTTTGGTGAGTGATCATCGTTATCTCCACCACATCGTTGTTCACTAGAGCTAAGGCTGCTTTCGGCACCAGATTCTGCGTCGACTTCCATGTCTTCTTTACCCCACTTGTTTCTGCCATCAACTTTGCTTTTCTGACTGAAATATAACATCCTATTATTTGGTTATTTTTTTAACGGCTGCTAACATAATTATAACAATCGAAAAATTGATAAATTACTCACTTTTTCGAGCAAGCGACAGAGCAAAATCGTTTATTCTTCTTGAATTTGGCTCTCAGGTCTACTGTTCCACATGCATCACATTTTGCAAGTTCTCCTTTAGGTGACATGCCAACAATGTTACTTGATGGAGATCCAGCATGTTTTTTACCTGCAAAATTAAAAAAAAATTTAATTTAATCAATTCACTAGTTGACATTATTATCAAAAATTTGGACATAATCAAAATTTAACTTACGTGCAGGTTCGTCTGACAATTCTTTGTCTGCTGATGACTGTGAGGGTTTTAGATCACCAAGTAAACTACTTCTGGTGACGGGAAAAGGTTCTGACGACTCTTGTATAACAAAATCTTCAATTACGTGTGTTAAGACTTGTGGTTTAACCATGGCTTTAGGCGGACATCTTTCTTTAACTTCCTCAGCAGTTGCCGCAATTGGTATTCCGTTTTCGTTGGTACTTGGTGTCAGTTGAGAGGGTACAGTACCAGGTATTGGGGTGGGCTGTAAGGCTGATAAAGATTCTATACCGTTCGTCAACGGTTTATTTTCGATGTGATGATCTTTATTTTCTTGGTGTAGCTGTGCTGAAATAAAAAAAGAAATTAATAACTTAATGTGTACGTATATTACGTTTATGATTAAAATGTCAAAGCATTTTGTAACACTGAATAAAAGTAAAAAACCATTAAGTGATCATTAGATAGCATCACATTTTTTTAACTAGATCAAAAATTCGTTAACATGTATAATAAAAACTGTTTTGTGGTACACTGTTTAAAATTGTGGCATTTTGCTAGCACACAGAACATAATGTAAAGCTAAATGTTTATTGCTTAAAAAAAAAAATTCTACAGGCCTCTAACCTGACCCTCTTTTATTGACAAAATGAATGACGGTTGTGAAAAAGATAAACTTTGATTTGTTTAAAATATTTTAGAGAAAAACTGTATTTCTTCTATGCTTACGTTAGCGCCACTTGTGAATTTGCCATGATGAGCCGTCGTTCGCGATTACCAAGTTTTATTTTAAAAAAAAGCTAACAATCATATCCAATTATAATAGCGAACACTAACACGTAAATTTAAATTGTGTAAAAACTGACCGCAAATTTGGAACTGAAATGTGTAAATTCATTTACGTGTGTCACATTTATTCCAACAATTTACAGATTCTTTAATTTTTAATTAAATGCGCGTACAAGATTTTAAAACTTTACCTTAATATTTCGCGTTACAGCATGTCAAAATGTTCTGAATCATTATCATCACTTAAATGTGTCAAAGAAATATTACAATTACATTGTGAACCACCAATAACGTTACAACAAACGTTAACGTTAACAGTCATTGTGAACATGCCTTTCACTCTGAATTTTTATGTTGCGTAGTTTTAAATGAATTTTTTAACACGACGTAACGCAAAAGTTATAAAATTATCGAATTACAGAGGTGATGTATGTAATATATATGTAAATAGTTTAGAAAAGTAAGTGTACGCAGTTTGAATAAACACGCAACACGAAAAGTCAACGTTCGCGCTCAAAATGAAAGACGAAAAATTGGCATAAAAGAAAGCGTCCGCACGTAAATTAGAATAAATTGGTATTGGTACTGAATCAGTAGACGCTACCCCGTCTTTTATTGTCACCGGTGTTAAACACTCACAAAAAAATCCTAGTTTACGGAAATTTGAGTGACGCATGAGATGTGAGATGTAATTACGTACAGCACGTGCAGTCGGCCAACTATAAATTTAATGTGGCATCCGTAATCCAGTTTTATTTAAACCGGCGTTGTATTGATGCCCATAATTTTATTCACATGCAATTATTAACAGTAGCGTACAGCGACGCAGATGACTGTTAACGTTTCTCGAAACCGCCTTTATCGCTACTGTTCTGTTTATATTGTAACCTTGCTTTATTTACATGACGAATGTTTTTTTTTTTATTATTTCATACAACAGCAGTTTACCGATAACCGTGAGGTAAATATTTCCGCGTTATCATTTCGGCTTTATAATTAATGCTTTTGTTTTGAAACAAAATATAGTAAATTTGTTTCTTTTACATGTTTTTTGAGCAGCTGTCAATAAATTAAACCATTGAGGACAAAAATATATTATTAACTGATTTTCACTGTAAAACATGCGTCACGAGCTTCAGAGGCAGTCGAGCAATTGTGCTAAAAAGGGGCAGCTCATTTTGTTTTGTTTTCTTAAGTCGCTTAAATTACGCATTTCTTGCCATATAAGGCGCACGGGCGTATAAGACGTTCCCCAATTATGGAGACATATTTTGAAATAAATAAAAGGCCCGTCGATTACCACCATATAAGACGCAGGGTGATTTTCCGTGACCTTCTTTGAAGAAAAAGAAAACGCGCCTTATATGCCGAAATATGTGGAACTTCAACACCTCAGACCAATAAAAAAAAGTAGAATTCTTACCATCAATTCCATTTTCCTTGGGTGTATCCTCCAACATATCGCTTTGCGTTGGTATGATCATGTTTCCGCCGTCGGTATTACTATCAGCGTTTGTTTCATCTTTTATAGGTGGGATTGTGGGGGGCAATTGTACTTGTTGAGGGGCTGTCATTGTAAGAGTTTGGGTGGCGCCTTGTTGTAGCTGCTGAAGCTGAGCAGCAGTAACTTGGGATATTGTACCTGGGGCACCGGGTGCCGCTTGTATTTGTCCTATGATAGTGCCAGGTGGAGCAATTTGGGTTAATTGCTGAAAAACGCATTTACAATGAATTTTTTTTTAGTAAGTAATTAAGCATAGCATACTAATCCAGTGTTAAAAAACACAATGTTTACGTTTTCTCGTTTTCGTTACACGATGACGTTAATTAGACTACCTACTTTTTGATAATACACAAAATTCACTCTAAAATGCATATTAAATTTGCTAATTAACAAAATCTTGTTTTGGAACACATTGTCAGAAATGCTTTTGAATGTGTCCATTGCGCCAAGCAGGATAAATAAGTCTGAAGTTAGTACCGTTCTTTGGAAAAGATTTTTTTGAGCGCTTGGGTATTGGAAAAAGTGTAGACCACGCTAAAAAAACTGTGAATAAGTATGGATTTGTTCGGTAAATATGTAACTTTTGAACAGTGTTTTCAGATGCTGAAAATTGTTTTTGATGAATTTTGTGAGTATTAATTTTAAAAATATAGTTTGAATAAACTTAGTCAAGATAGGACACGTTTATATTTAAAAATGTCGCTATTTAAAGTCGTTTGCTTCACACTTCACAACAAACATAGTTTCGTGTGTGAATGGTGCAAATTCTTCATGACAAACTTGGACTTTTTTCATGGATTCATAAAAAGCTTTCCCAAATTAAAATAAGTTTGTAATTATACAGTATACAGGACAATTCATTTTTATAATTAATTCAAGTTTTTTAAAATTGTTTTCCAGAATATTTCGGAATGTAGGTACTGGTTTTTCTATTTGCACGTCTGCATTTTGGAGATGTAAAACCAACACCATGGCATTTCACAAAAAGGTTTGTTTAACTTAATTTTATCTTAAGTGATGTTTTAATGCACTAAACCAGGAAAAACCTATTTTTTTGATAATAGTAATAATCAGAAATTACTATATGTGGGTTATTCAGTTTACCCATGTAAATACCTACATAAAATTATTCTTGTGTTAATAAGTACCCAAAATCTTTACATTCTTTACCTTGGAGCAGTTTCAACCAGTAGTTTCTAAAACTTTGTTGTCTTTAATTTTTGATTTTTAGTCCCAGCCAATAATACATTGCGGCTGTATAAAACTCTGAAAATTTTTGCTGGCAATAGTTTTTTTTTCAATGTTAAATCAAATAGTTTCATATTTTGCTTAGTGAAACTAGTTTATAATTTTTGTATCATAGCTACTTTAAAAACAGGACTTTTTGTTTCATTTGAGCCTTATTCTCATTAGTCAAGCGACTTGAATTCGAGTAACTTAACTTATGTGAACGAATCTTTACTGATGTAATGTTTATGTAACTGAGAAGTAAAAATATTTTATCAGGAGTACCTACCGGATGAATTTGTTGCATGCCCAATGGCATTGTTTGTTGGGTGACTGCTAAGTTTGATTGCAATGGGAGGCCTTGTGCAACAGATCCTGCTAAAGCCTGGTGCATGGTCTGTTGAATTTGTTGAGCACCAGCTTGTGTAGCCATTGATACAACGGGCATTATCGGTCGATCTGTGGTCACTTGTATAGGCTGTTGTTGTATTCCTTGTATTGTCTGCATGGCTGTAAGATGAAAATGGTTCACGTAAATGAATTTGTAAAGCACTTTGGGCAAGGGTGGATCTAGTTTTTGGGGGTAATAATAAGTTGATATCTTATGTAAGCAAATGATTATTGGGAGTGAAAGTACCTCTTTACATCCCCCCCAGTATTAATTTTTTATTCATTACTTTTCTGCTGCTACAACGAGCTTTTTTGTAGTCTTATTTTGACATATTAAGTATTTTATCGCTTCATTCACTTAATTTGTTTTTTTCTTTCATTTTGTTGATCATGTTTTTGTTAATTAATCAATACTGAAAGTTTACTTACTCATCATGGGTTTTGGTTGGATGTGTTGCTGTCCTTGTTGAAACTGTATTTGTTGCATGGCCTGCTGTTGTAAAGCTTGCTGTTGCATTAAAACAGCCTGCTGTTGATTCTGTTGCTGCTGTTGTTGATTTTGTTGTTGTTGTAGCTGCTGTTGTTGTTGTTGTTGTTGCTGCTGCTGCTGTTGTTGTTGGGTTTTATTTTGATTGGCTAGTTGTTGCGCCTTTTCTGTTGTCATGGGCGAAGCGGGTGTCATCGTCATACCCGTTGAAGTGTTCATTACCAACATCCTGCAAACATTACTATTTTATTTAAATATTTTTTATTACAAAACTGAAAAGCAAGTTCAAATATGATTAATGAACAGGTTTTCGTAGTTAATTTTTTGTTAGTTATGAAAGGTTTTATTACATGGTTTTAGTGCGAGAGATAGGTTCGGTTGGATGAGCACCAAAAAAGGAAAAAACGAATGCTATCTATTCATATAAACGAATGATATGATGTCTTAAAGAAATATAAAAGTTGAAAGTTATGTTACGAAATGATCAAAATGCGTAAAATTCAGGTTTTTATTTTCAAAATTAAAATAGATCACTGTTTTCTTTATCAAGTATGCATATTTCAAAACATCTGAATATCGTTATAGGAGTATAATTTTTACTAACTCAACTGAATCTTTATATCTTAAATTAAGCAAGATACACGTAATAGCCAATTAAGTGGTACTCCTTGTATATATTAATCACGAAAAAAGGTAAATCGGTAGCTTCACACTTTTTCGGATTTTTTTACTGCTATAAGTGTAGAGAGGGGAACGATGTGCAAACAAAGTCTTTAAGTTTACACGCAGAGAATCTCTCAAATGTTCTAGGAAACTAGCAGCACAACTTCAGACCGAAGTCCTAATGCCACGCTGCTATGTAGTACTCTCTCATGTATTTTAGACTTACATGATTATACCAAGTTTCCACTGAATTACATTATTATTATTATCATCTATTTCCGAACTTTAATTGATAGGGCAATATTTATATTAGCATCGATAACCCTTCCATCATTAACCATTTGATCAATGTTATTTTGTAACCGTACACCTCCTAAATTGCTTATATTAATTTGTTTGATTAGCTTTTTTATGTCTATTATACTCACTTGTTCGAAACCAAGTGATGTGGCTGTAAATTTGTGTAGGGTTTGATCTGTGTCTGATTGGCTGCATCAGCTTTTGGGGCGGGTGATGTTCTGATTCCTGGGGCTTTAGTTCGTACTTTAGTACCGGGTTTTGCTCCTATACCAACCTAAAATTTTAAAAATAAAACTAATTACATATTTGTTTTGTTTGAAATATTTTAAGCAGTAGCTTCATTTCAAAAGCAATTTTGAAATTCCATTGGATATACAAAGTTTTCACCAGATTTTCAGTGTTTGCATATGAATATTAAATACTTGATTCCTCTTATTCAAAAAGTTTGTAATAAATAATTTATATCTTTGTTGTTTAAAAAATCTTGATTTAGCTCGGTTAGAATAGGTTTTCATTATATAAAAAAAAAAAAGTTTTCTTTTTTTCATATTAATTAAATTAAAAGTATTCTTGTTCCACAATGTTTACCAGGGCCGCCGCGTGCATATGAGCCGCCCTTGGGCAAACTTTAAAAAATCGCCCCCCCCCCCCTGAATGTAAATCAAAAATCAAAAATTTTTGTAATTATTAATAATAAATATTACAGTATAAAAATAATAAGACTAAAAAAAAAAACAAATATATCACATATGTATGAATAGTAAAGTATAAAATTAAACCTATTTACAACAAGATCAGTTTGATGAACCACATATAAAATAATGATGAAATGAATCACACCATAATGTCACTAGAAGTTGCAGTCTTACAATTTAAGAAATTTTGGATTCTGATTCAATGAACCCAAAACTTTTGTTAGCGATCCGAAATATCATATTAAAGTCCAAAATCAAATTTGTACTCTTCAAGCTTTTAATGCCACAAAAGTTTTAATTAATTCACTTAAGTCCAAACCATTCTAATATCGTTTTCTATAGATATTATACACAAATCTGTTAAACGTTCTTGGGTTGTGGTAGATCGTAAATAATTTTTAATTATTTAAAGTTTCGAGAAACTTCTTTCCCCTGATGCCACTGATACTGGTACTGATACTGGCCAAAAACGCTGATGTTCGTGAAGGGTTTTATTTGCCCGGAACTTGTCGGCTTTCTCCGTAAAGAGGCCCATAGGCCTGTAGTTTATACCTACCCATATTTGTGTGGCATCATCCCCTATCGTAAAATTGTATTAATTAAAATTCTGAACTGAATGATTTGAACAATCTGGCGTTTTGGCACGAATTGAAAATAAATGTAATACAAAATATGCAAAACTTAAATTATTCATGAATTTGCCGCCCCCTTGATGAGCCGCCCTTGTGCGGTGCACAATCTGCCCACCTACACGCGGCGGCCCTGATGTTTACAAATTATACAAATAAAACTTACTTGTGCTTGCGCTCCAATTGTTTGTGTTGAAACAGAACTGCCGGGTCGTATATTCGTGGTATTTGAGGGTAATATGTTTAAGGGCCTGGTGGTTGGTTGTTTGGGCTGAATGTTTTCATTGGCTGGTCTAGGCTTTCCCATTTGTTGCATTGTACCTTGCGCTGTTATAGTTTCTAAACAAAAAAAAGTGTATTTGCAAGTTTGTTGATGCTTCTGAACGCATTTACATAAGTAGAGTTGCAAAACTTAACATAATCATTTACAAACAATTTAGTTCAATGATTTGTTTTAAATATTAATTTTTGAAGATTGGGGTAAGTACAGAACTATTAAACTTACGATTTTGTTGTGTTTGGATGGTGGTGGCCTGCGGGCTTTGTTGAATGAACATTCCGGGTCCAGGCGAACCATCAGGTTGGGTTCCTCTTATAAATATGGGATTTGGTGCAAGTAATGCTTGTGACTGTATTCCATTAGTTGTCCATACTTGCGGGATACCATTGGCGAATTGCCATGGAGTAAACTGCATCGGTTGACCTCCAGGCTGTTAAAATTAAATGACCATTTTAACTATTTTTAAATAATTTTAAATTTGCAACATCATTTTCAAGTGTTAATTAATATTTTTTTTTACAAAATAGTAACAATAAAATAATATATTTATTTTATGCAAAATTACTAACAAAAATCAAAACTAATGTATACCTGAATTGGACTGATTATTTGCGCGGTCGGTTGTGATCCTAGCATAGCTTGTGATACTTGCACACACTGTCCCTGTTGCTGTTGGGTACCAGTAACTGCGGTCCCACTACTGGCAACTTTTTGCATAACTTTTTGTCCTCCCATAACCTGAAAAAAATTCAAATTCGTTATCATACTAGGTATATTTGCGTATGATAATAAATAACTTGGTGTGCTAAATTAAATATTTGTTACAGTTAAGTAAACATTTCATTATTTTACGAGATATTTGGTTGTGAAATATACAAAAATAAATAATATTTGTGTATTGATATACCGCTTAATGCAGATTGCTGTGGGAATCTCGTTTAACAAAAGAGATAAAGTTGTGGTTAAATTTGCAAAAAGTTGCCCATAATAGAGCTCAATTTGTGATGTAATTCAGATGTTTTAAAAATTTCCATGATAAACTTGATAATAGCAAAAAATTAAATTGTTACTTTTTTTATTTTGTTAAACCCTTTGCGGTCCAATTAATTTTCGAAAAATTCTACCCAATAATTTTCCGAAATTATAACTAAATAATTAATTTTTTTTGGCAGCGACATCTACTGATAACAGTCCCTAAAGCTAAAGCCGCACTGCGGAAGGGTTGGCTGGAGGGTAGAGGGTAGATACACGTCGTCGCCTGGCGACAATTTGTTGTGAAACAAAGCGCCTGGATTGTCGCCAGGCGACGGCGTGTATCTACCATCTACCCTCCAGCCAAAAATCCCGCAGTGCGTCCTTAGCTTTAGGTCAACTCACACCGGCGCGATCTCGACGCGGGCGCGGTCACGATAATTAGTAACCTGGTGACGTAAGTAAGTAACATGGTTACCAATTATTGTGATCGTGCCCGCGCCCGCTTCGAGAACGCACCGGTGTGTGTGGACCTTTATCCATACAGCTACAGGTTTCTAGATTTAAAATGAAAATGAGCAGCAGTTATAATGACGTCAGCTGACCTTGAAACGCAGGCGGACACGACCCGACGTTGGACCGCAAAGGTTTAATGCCTTTTCTACTTTTATAACAGAAAATCAAAATTTTATAATATACGGCATATTGTAAATCCACTTATTTGAACTGTTTGCAGTTTATTTAAGTAATTCATGCTGATTTAAAAAAAATTGTATTACCTTATGCATCTCTTGTGGCTTTTGTTGTGATATGGTTGTCCCAGCAGCGGAATGTGTTGGCAGAATGTTTGGCTGCGAACTTATTACACCCAGTTGACTGAATACCAGTGTCTGTTGATTTTGAGTGGTTGGTATTGTGGTGTACCCAGGGAATGCTGCTGAATTAGAAACAAAAGCATTAAAAATAAAATTTGCACTTATTAATGGTTTGAAAAGATAGATTTTGAGTTAAAAAAAAATTATGGCCTTATAGAAGTAAATGAGGGAGACGTTATGCTTTGTATATAAAAATTAGTTTATATTTGGAAGTTTAAAGGACACCGAAATAAAAAAAAAGATATGTTCATTTGTTTTTACCTGCCGTTTGACTTCCTTGCAGGACTTGTTTCCCTTGTGTTGTTGTTAACATGTGTGGTGCTAGTTGGTTTCCTTGAAATGGTTTAGTAATTACCTTAAAAAAAAATTTAAAATAAATTTAAAACTTCGCAGGATTAAAATATTAGCAAACTTTTGTATGTTGGTTATAACATACAAAAAAATTTAGAACTTTTGTGTAGAACATTTTCAGAAATTAGTTATTTTGGGGGTAGTATAAATGTGGTTACCTGAATTTGTTGCGGATTTATGCTGGGATGAAGTGCGATATTTCCGGGCATGAGAAGTTGACCCTGCGTATTATATAATTGTTGCAAATACGTGGGATTCTGTAGTGGCTGTTGAATAACCTGGACCTGAAATAAATTATTGTTATGTGACGTATGTTAAAAGGATTTTAAATAATGCTTGACGTTTTCGCCAAAATATTTTTAAATTTTATTAATACAAATCTGTACTTCACAAAACTCGAACAACATATTTTTATGAATGTTAAAAACATGTTTGAAGTATTACATTGCTAGTGTTGTAAAATGCATTGTTTTTTGAATGGTTTTTGTTAAAATGGCATAATTTTTGTCCTGTTGATTTTTTGTACGTTTTTCATATGTGAGTACTGGATGATCTGCAATTATCAGAGATACCACCACATAAACAAATGAAAAGCGCTGCTGTAGTCACATTAATAATAAAACAAATTAAGCAAAGGTACCTCGAATTTGGTAGACTTTGTTTTGGTCTTAAATTTAAATTTCTGCATATTTAGAAAATATATTTAACTATCAATGACAATTAATTATGAACATAATACAACCTTAAATGAAACAGTGTGACATTTTTTGAGAGGCTTTTGTTTATTTCACCATCAACTAGTATCGTGTACCCTACTACAACCGCTATGACAAAGAAGGGTAAATTTCAATTGAATTTAGTTTTGTTGGAATTAAGTTTCATCAGTTTATGTTAATTATATTTTTTATAAATTCATTCACATAGTGTAGGTTTATTTTTCCATGAAATTGTTTTTTTATATGCAAAAACTTACCGCTCGTCCATGTCCCCAATCTGCGCTAATTTGTTGTGGGTGGTGTTGGGGCTGTCCCTGTTGCAAGGGTGACATCGTTGTAATTGTAGTATTTCCTGAATGAGGGGTTAACACTTGGCCACCTTGCGCTTGAAGAACTTGTCCACTTTGCGCAACTTGTTGGTGTATCGACACTGTGTGTTGTGGTGGCCCCATCGACGATGGTACACATTGTCCCCCTAAAAATTATTAAAAAAATAAAATCTTATTACGTACAAATTTAAAACTTTATTAGGGAAAAACAAGATTTTGTTAAATTTTTTTGGTAAGTAAAAGTTTTTGATTGGAAAAATTTCCAATGTTGTTTTGAGAATTTTAAGATGTACATTTCTTCTTAAAAGTTTTTTTTTAACCCATACTTTTTGTGTACTCACCTCATTTTCTAGAGTTTCTTATTTATATTTTATTACACAATATATTAATATTATTACAGGAAATATCCTAGTACATCCTGCAAAATGTTTCACTGACAACTTAAACATGAAATGGGCGTATTGGGCAATAAATTATAATAATTATATGACAGTATATTTTAAAATAAAAAGTCAGGGAATTATGTTTTGACACAAAGATGCTCGAGTTTTCCGTTGTTTTTCTTGGCACCCTTAAATCTATTTAAAGACTGAAGATCAATAATTTATGATCACAACACCATTGTAATACGTTAATTTTGCAATAATAGTCCATTCTTTGTTAATTGTATGTCAAACGTGTGAAAAATTGTGATTAAGCTTTTTTTTATAAGAAAAATTGCACACTATCAGTTTTATAAAAAAATGTGCATGCCTGTTATTATAAATTTAAGAATATTTATTTGAGGCAGTTGTAAGCTAAAATATACTGTTTTTACTTTTAATTCTTCGCCCTAATTAGGTACATTTCTGGTTTTTATGGAAATTATTCATTTATAAATTTGACAAACCAATAATAATTACTTGTTGTTGAAGTAGTTGAACTGATTAATTAACTTTCAGAGCCTAACCACTGGAATATTATGTATCGGAAGGGATAAAAAGTCAGTTAAAATTTGGATTTTAAATCACAACTATTATAATTCTGAAATTATTCAAGTAATGCCCAAAAAAATTAAGTTGTTTTTCGTCCATTTTGTTTTAAGAAATACGGAAAAATAAGACTTAATCTTTAATCAAGTTTTTAATTGTTACACATTGATTTAATTAGATTTAGCATCACATGTTTCATATGTTTTATACCATTTCTAATTTTAAATATAAATAATGCATTGTTTTTACCTGAAGATGCAACGGCAACTTGTTGCAAGTGTTGGGGGCTTTGAGCTGGTACTAGCGTTTGTTCTTGTTGCTGTAAAGTCACTTGTTGGATGGCTTGTTGTTGCACTTGGGCTTGGACTTGTGCTTGTGCCTGAGCTTGGGCTTGAGCCTGCGCTTGGGCTTGAGCATTGGCATCTGCAATCTAAAAAAAAAACAAACAATTTAACATAACTTATAATTATCAGGTGATAACGAAATTAGTATCATTTCAATTTTTTAATTGTTGTTTAGTTGTTTTGATCGGCATTTTTAAATTCAGGGATAATACTTTAGTCATACTAGCCCATATTTCACACTCCATATGCATTAAATTTCACATCCGATGTAATAAGAAGTGATTTCAAGATTTTTCTGATTAGTACTGTAAATATTTTGGTGTATTCGATTTCTTCATCAAATTCTTGGTAACAATGATGTATCACACGTAGTCATTCTTTTAATAATAGCGTTAAAAAAAGTGGAAAATTTAAGTCAATAGTGCATAAACAAATCGAATCATTTCAAAGTAATGAATTATCGCAAGTACAAGTGTTTATTGCTAAATTAAAAACATAACTTTTTTTAAAGAATTTTTTATCGTAGGTATTGCAATACCAGTTTCAAAATGCTCTTCGCTTCTTCAAAGGAAGTCTTACTTATTTATTATTAAGACCGCAACTAATGTACTAGAGTCTTGAAACTGTCATTTTATATTCACAAGATACTTCGAAAAAAAGATTGATGATTTTGGGAATAAAGTTATTTATAATAAAACGTTTATTGAGATTGTATAGTCGAAAAGCCAGTGATACATGAATTATCTGCTTTTTCGCAATCTACGAAAAACGTATATTTGTAAAATAAGTTAGTTCTTAATCAGTTCTCTTTTACCCTACACCTACAGTATAGGGTTGTAAAATAAGTATATACAGGGTGGTCCACATAGAAGGGATCTCGTAGACGGTAAGAGCTACAAAGAAGTTTAAATTGGCAAATTTTACCCCTTTCTGAGACCTATTCAGTGATGCTTTAATGTTTAAAAAAAATTACATGGCACGCTAGATAGTAAACAAAAATTAAAATGGGCATTTTTAAAAATTGTTAATAACTCGGTTATACTTGACGGTACAAAAATATTTTTGGGGGAAAAGTTGTCAATTTTTTTACGAACTGTAAAATAAAAACATTTATTTATTTGTTTCAATATTGTTTAAATTCTTAGATAAACTACAAACTTACATTTTTTTTTTGTAATGGAAACCATAGTTGGCTATGACCTCTTGAAAAAGTATTTTTCCCCTCTTTTTAATAATATAAGGTTTAATGTTTGCTATTTAGGCCCAAAACAAATAAAATTCATCAAAAAGTCCCTGTGAAGCATAGAGTGCTATGAATTTAAACATTGAAACAAATCAATGTTTTTATCTTACAGTGCGTAAAAAAAGATACAACTTTTTCCTCAAAAATATTTCTGTACCATTAAGTATAACCAAGTTAATAACGATTTAAAAAAAAGACCATTTTGCTTATTGCTTATTAACTAGCGTGTCATGGTACTTTTTTAGAACATTGAAGCAACGTTGAACAGGTTTCAGAAATTAGAACAATTTGTCTAATTAAAACTTCTTTGTAGCTCTTACCGTTTACGAGATCCTTTCTATGTGGACCACCCTGTATATATCCAAAAAAGCTACGGGCCGTATTGGTGCTTTTCCTATATTTTTTGTAATACATACGTGCTTGTACTAAAAATGTAATGAAGAAATCGAATATGCAAAAATTTGTACTGAATGATATTTACAACTTAAATAATCGAAATTTTATGCACAGGAAGCATCTTATAACTATGATATCTCGCGATTTAAAAATTGGACTGCTGAAATGCTGAAAACATTAAAAGCGGGATTAATTTCGTTATCGCACAGGTTATATGGTTTAAACTTGTACGTTTGTTAATAATTTTGTATAAAAGTTGTTTTTTTTTGTTGCTGATATTTGAAAAGAAATTACTTTATTATACCCGTGCGTAGTTGTTCCCATTTGATTAACAAGCGAAATATTGAATAGGTGTCGAGAAAAATGAAAAAAGGTTTCATACAGGCGTTTGATTGTAAAGTTTAATTTAAAAAATTGAAAAACGGATACTAAACTCAATTCAAACCATTTCATTATTTAGATTTATCTTCAAAGTTACAAAAATTACCTAACTTTAGCAATATTAAATTTTTTAAGAGATATGAATCACTTATCTTGAGAATAGTTAGTTAACTTATTTACTGATGCTGACGCGATTTTAAACCCCCTCCTTGGATTCTAAAATTTTAGAGAAAAATACAGACAAAAAAAATGCAGGAGGTTTAGTGTCAAAAATGTTGTTGCTTTACCAAATACATTTAGTCTCGTTTTCAAAGTTTTACTCTGAATGATCCCAACAAATCGTTTTAATTGTGGGCACTTACTTCTTTTTTAATACCTATTGCAGCAAATTGGGCCAAAAAACGTTAGTGTGTTATTTTTTAACAGATGCAATTATCTTACATTTGCAATCCGAAAAGAAAACTGCATTTTGGTTTCCTATATTCCAATTTATTCCAGCCAGAAACTGGGTATGAGGGTATTATAGTGGATATTTTACCTGTTGTTGCTGAGTCTTAATTTCACTCATTGTGTCAGATATGTGGTATTCCTGTTTGGTAAAACTTTCGTGTATTCTATCCAAATTAATCAATGTATTAGCTATATCATATTTGCAGTCATCAGCTGTGATATCGTGGATTCCAGCTTTCTGAGCTAAAGTCTCTAGACACTGCAGTGATCGACTGCCCTGCTGTTGGTTGCTGGTATCGTTGGAGTCGTCTTGAGTTGATTCTGGTTCCTGGTTGTTTGGTTGTTCGTCTTCGTTGTTATTGTTTAGTTTCTGCTTGTTTGTGGCACTTGTATTTGTGCTGTCTTTCAATGGCTGTTTTTGTTGTTGACTGTCAGCTTGTTGAAGGCTTTCGTAATGTGCTCTGTAACCAAAAACAAAAATTATAAATGGAAATTGTGTATCCTTTAACAAACTGAGACAAATTAGTTCAATAACTAATCGGCTATAATGAACCATGGGCACTGATAATTTCACAGTAATTTTGTCTTATTGCCACGAGAACGTGTTGCTTGGCAACAGCCCTACGCTGTATGCTGATCTTTACATCTAACCCTAGCCATAACATTAAACTAGTACTTTTGATAAAAAAATTACTTTGAGTTACTGCAAAATTTTAATCGCTTCCTGAATATGTCATTAGCCGTTGTCTTTAAAATATTAGAGGTCCATGATACTTCTGCTACTCTTAAAAACAAAAATTTTTGAGAAATCGGTTGGTAATTCCAAGCATAAAAACAATAAAATGAATAGCTTACACATCAGTGGTGCACGAATTTTCTTTTTACTTACGACTTCTTTTTTTTAAAAGTTAAGTAAACTTAATGAGACTTTCAGCTGTTTTATACCTAACGCAAAAATACATTTTTTTGCAAGTGAAATTAATATACAGGGTGGTTCACGTAGAAGGACCACTATTGGAATCTCTTAAACGGTAAGAGCTACAAAGAAGTTTAAATTAGACAATTTGTTTCCCTTTCTGAGAACTATTCAGTGATGCTTTAATGTTTTAAAAAAGTTCCATGGCACGCTGGATAATAAACTAAAATTAAAATGGGCATTTTTTAAAAAATCATTAATAACTTATTAGTACTTGATAGTACAAAAATATTTTTAGGGAAAAAGTTGTCGATTTTTTTACGCACTGTAAAATGAAAACATTCATTTGTTTAGATATTGATTAAATTCATGGCACTCTTCATGGGGACTTTTTGATGAATTTTATTTGTTTTGAGCCTAAATATCCAAGTAAACTAAACTAAATATCCATTAAACTTTATATTATTGAAAAAAAGGAAACCAAAACTTTTTCATGAGATCATAGCCAACTATGGTTTCCATAAAAAAAAATGCAAGTTTGTAATTTAGCTGAGAATTTAAACAATATTGAAACAAATTACTGTTTTATTTCTCGGTGGGTAAAAAAATCTACAATGTTTTCCCCAAAAATATTCTTGTACCATCAAGTATGACCGAGTTAATAACGATTTAAAAAAAGCCCAATTTGATTATCATCTAGCCTGCCATGGAACTTTTTTAAACATAAAACCATTAAAGCATCACTAAATAGGTCTCAGAAATGGGAACAATTTGTCTAATTTAAACTTCTTTGTAGCTCTTACCGTTTACGAGATCCCTACAGCGGTCCTTCTATGTGGATCACCCTGTATATATTATATTGAATAGTAAAGTATACAGGATGACAATCATTTTGACTATAGAAGATGGGAGAACTTTTTCAATAAGTAATCTTTAGATAATTTTACGTAGATTTTGATTACGATGTCAATATTTTTTATGTAAGTGGTTGACGAGGTAAATCAACCTTATAGCAACCATAACTGACTGTGGCCCTTTAAAAAACTTTATATTTTCTGGTTTTATTAATATTTATGTTGCTATACAGGGTTCTCGTTTTTCGCGGGCCACTATGGGGATCTCGTAAACGGTAAGAGTTACGACTTCGATTAAATTGGGGCAAAGTTGTATATTCAGGTGCTTAAAAATTTGATGCAAACATAACTTATCTAGCTCTTTTAGTTTATGAGATATAGGGAAAAAAGTAAAAAAGTGGATTTTTGTTTTTTGCCCGTAACTTTTTCATTTGATGCCTAATTTCATTTTTGTAAAAATATTTTTATCGCCACTTTTTGCAAGGAATCAAATTCCCCAATTATGTTTTCCGTGCGACGTTTCGTTTTTTTAAAACCATCATCAGGTCAATTTTTTCTTATGGACGCTATATCTGATTTTAACGCCAATTAGTAGAGCATTTTATTCTGAATTCGACAATGTGTAACAGTTGGCACTTTTTTGAAACAGTTGTTAAAAATGTCAAAAACAAATATTTTATTTAAAACAAATCCTAATCGGCATGGTAAATAATTGTCTTTGTCCCTTTTTCCTTGGAAGCAGGTAAGTAAACCGTATGAAATTACTATTAAAGGGATTTAATTAAAAAAATCGATATTAATAAATATGTTAGGAATGCATCAACATTGTTCACGTATTAACAAATATTTTTAGAATATTTTCTTCGGTTAAGTAATAAATGTCTCTAAAATGTGTATTTAATCCCTAATTTGACATACAATTATTTGTAACAAAATTTTCGTAATCAAATACGTTCATAGTTTACAAAAAACGTCCAGAAATCTGTTTACGCTTTTTGCTTATTAGAAGTCATTAACGCAGATAAAAGGCATAACTCGTTATTTTTTGTTACAAATAATTGTATGCCAAATAAGGATTAAATAAACATTTTAGAGAAATGTATTACTTAACCGAAGAAAATATTCTAAAAATATTTGTTAATACGTAAACAATGTTAATGCATTCCTAACATATTTATTAAAATCGATTTTTTTAATTAAATCCCTTTAATAGTAATTTCATACGGTTTACCTACCTGCTTCCAAGGAAAAAGGGACAAAGACAATTATTTACCATGCCGATTAGGATTTGTTTTAAATAAAATCTTTGTTTTTGACATTTTTAACAACAACTGTTTCAAAAAAGTGCCAACTGTTATACATTGTCGAATTCAGAATAAAATGCTCTACAAATTGGCGTTAAAATCAGATATAGCGTACAGAAGAAAAAATTGACCTGATGATGGTTTTAAAAAAACGAAACGTCGCACGGAAAATATAATTGGGGAATTTGATTCCTTGCAAAAAGTGGCCATAAAAATGTTTTTACAAAAATGAAATTCGACATCAAATGAAAAAGTTACGGGCAAAAAACAAAAATCCCTTTTTTTACTTTTTTCCCTATATCTCATAAACTAAAACAGCTAGATAAGTTCTGTTTGCATCAAATTATTAAGCACCTGAATATACAACTTTGCCCCAATTTAACCGAAGTCGTAACTCTTACCGTTTACGAGATCCCCATAGTGGCCCGCGAAAAACGAGAACCCTGTATGTATAATTAATAAATTTTGAAAAAAGTGAATCTCCCACAAGAGCTGCAACCCATAGTTTGCACACATATCACAGATTTACTAAAACAATTATTTGCTGAGGTTATGGACCGGCTTCGCGTAAAAAGGCCTACCAGCAGCGTAAAGCAATGTAGCATGTTATGTGATAAGTGTTGCAATAATTATAAAATTATAATTGACTGTATGTTACGTTGTTATGTAGCTTAAAACATTTTTATAGGTGAAATATTTTATTAGAAGCATCACATAACTGATGTGAATGACAGAGTAATTTTGTTTAAAATTAATTTGATTACTGTCACGTTATATCGACACATTTTATATACCCCGCTTGCAGCTAGTATTTCGTATTACACAGTAATGCAATTTAATATAAAGGCGCATTAGGCCATTAGAGACGCGTAAAGCCGTTTAGCCTAAATTATTAAGTAGCCGTAATATTTAAGTTCGGTTAATTTCGCACATCTGTGCAGCTCTAAAGATTTTCATGCCTCAGAACCCAGTCGGGGTTATAAAGAATTTGAAATTACTTCATCTGAGCAATTCAGATGACGAACAATTTCATTCCGATAAGTTCCAACGCAGTGAAGGCGGAACGAACTCAATTTTATTTCTGGCAGTTAAGATTGCTGTCGAACTTGTTAACAAGTTAAATAAGATTCCGCTCAACGAATTCGTTAACTTTTACTTGTTAAATGAATGGTGACATCTCGATGAAGCTTCACACCTCGTAATATGCAAGAAGTAAAACAGGACGTGTGGAAAATCGAAAAATCGTTTTTAACTTAAATAATAAAATAAAGAAATAATTGTTTAAAATATTGTAAAATTAATATGAGTTACTTGGCCGTTAAACTTTTCATAATACATAATTGTAGGATGGCATACTTTTGACAAAATTCTAGCTATTAAACGCCTAGAAAGACAAAAACTAGATTTGCATGGCCACCGAGATAGCTTTTTATCTTGATAGTATTTGTTATTTCAATTAATAATTTACGAAAACTGGCCAAGATATAGTTTAAAACAATTGCATTGTGGTACCAGCAAAACACTCTTTTTTCTGTGACATATTTTTTATCAACAGAAAAGTTTTCAGTTATTTGAAAACTTTTAATTCTGTTAAGTTGTACAAAAACGAACTGCTATTTATTACTATATTATTTATAATAAACGATGGTTATTTTTACTCAATTTTAGTTTTGTTTTAGGTGATGATATAAATGTCCATAGATCTGCTTCATTTGCACGATCATATTTTATCAAAATCGCTTAAAAATTTGTTAATAAAAGTGTATGAAAGTACACAGTGAAAAATAAACCACCCACAATCCAAGTGTTTCTTACCGATTATGACAGTAACTTCAAAATGTGGTTTGAAAACTGAAAATAAGTCAGTTAAATTTTTGTAGTGTTCAATAAAATACCGCGGACAAACTCTTTTGTTTATAAATTGAACTGAATTGTGTGTTGACGGAGAGCACGAGTGATTGGTAAATCGCTGAAGCTTGATGAGGCCCATGACCAAACCCGAGGAACAACGCGATAGGATATGCACGACAAAGGTTTTTTTTTTTAAATTCAAATGTCTCTTAAATGATACTGTATTGCAAATATACCGGGTGATTCAGTTTGACTGTCGCACCCCTATAACTTTTTAAATATTGAAAATAACCCCAACTAACCTAATATTTTTGGAAACGGCGACAAATTCTCTATTAAATGATGTGCATTTGTTATCTCTACGATGACGTATGTCAAATCCGCGATAGGCAACTGTTTTTTTTTCAAAATTACATAGTATACATTTTTTGGTTGATTCGGATAGAGAATTTAATTCTGAATCTGACCATGTATTATAAAAGTATGCATACATTAAAAAAAAATCGAGAAAACTCAGTTCAAAGTTTATTTAAATTATAGCAAACAGTCTATTTAACATAACAAAAAACGATAAAATCTTAAAAATTATACTATAACTATCAATGGAAATGTAATAAAAATTAATTTTTAATAAAAACAAAAACAAATAATAAACGTCGACATAAAAAAATTAGACTTCCAAACACATTTGCCCTCTATGTGTAACTGCTTTTTTTTTAGAGTCTAATTTTTTATGTCAAAGTTTATTGTTTTTTTAAATTTTTATTAAAAATTAATTTTTATTACATTTCCATTGATAGTTATAGTATAATTTTTAAGATTTGATCGTTTTTTGTTACGTTAAATAGACTGTTTGCTATATAATTTGAATAAGCTTTGAACCGATTTTTCTCGAAAATTTTCTTATGTCTGCATACTTTTTTAATATATGGTCGGATTCAGAATTAAATTCTCTATCCGAATCAACCAAAAAATGTACCTATACTATGTAATTAAAAAAAAAAAAAACAGTTGCCTATCGCGGATTTGACATACGTCATCGTAGAGATAACAAATGCACATCATTTAATAGAGAATTTGTCGCCGTTTCCAAAAATATAAGGTTTGTTGGGGTTATTTTCAATAATTAAAAAGTTATAGGAGTGCGACAGTCAAACTGAATCACCCGGTATATTAATTACGCGTTCAATCAGTTTAGAATACGTTTTGATTCAAATATTATTTGATAGTAAAGGCTGTTTTTTTTAACATTTGAATCACTTAATGTTATACTCTTTAAAAACAGCAATGCTTTTAATATACAACTACTGGGCCGCGGGCCGCATAAAAATGTCAGAGAGGCCGCAGGTTGCACAGGCCTGATTTTAATTGAAAATGTCTTTGGAGTTGTTAATTCTGTGTAAATGTAGTATTTTTTGTTATTTTCAGGTAGGCTCCATTTAGTGCAAAGAAACGAGGACGTTTAAAGTAGTCTGCCTTGTGCAGTTTTTTTTTAAATTTTGTTTAGTTTACCCTCACTTTCCGGCGGTATATTTTGTGTTTAAACAGTGGTCTTTATAGTTCGAGTCTCGCTTGTTCGATAATGATTCGCTTAGTGCGAGGCAACTGATTAGGTGCGCATATCTTTCGAGCATTCTAATGTTAGGTTTAGGCTGGGTTAGGTTAGGCAGGTTATATATACTTGAAATCAAGACTGCTGTATTTTTTATATTTATAATACTAACAAGGGTGGGTCACGATACGTTGTCGCTAGAATGTGATTAAGGTTGTGTTCATTGCATCAAGGACATAAAAACTAAATGTTTTCCAGAGTTTTACGTGCCACTGACCATTTCCTTCGGAAAAATAGGGGAATTACTGAAAAATTGGTATAAAAAGGTCATTTTTGCGATCGCGTTGGCCATGAAACCGTCAGAGACAAAATCGAAATTCTTCTAATATACCAATGCGCGCATCTTTTGCAAGTAAAATGGTGCAAAGTTTTTGAAAAAAAGTCTTGAACGGTTCCGAAGAAAAACGTCAAAAACAAAACCCCTACATAAGCGCTGTGATTTGAGAAGTTGTGGTATATCTGTATACTTAACTATAATATCTATGCGACTTGTATAAGCGTTTAACATAGGGAATACCGTTTTTACAAAGGTCTCGTTTGTCTCTGGAACCGTTTAAGATTTTTTCAAAAACTTTGCACCATTTTACTTGCATCGGATGCGCGCATTGGTACATCGAAAAATTCCGGTTTTGTCTCTGACGGTTTCGTGGCCTACGCGATTGCAAAAATTACTTTCATTATTCAGCTTTTCAGTTTTTCCCCTATTTTCCAAAGAAAATGGCCAGTGGCATGTATAACTCTGGAAAACATTTAGTTTTGATGTTCTTCATCCAATAAACACAGCCTTGGTCTAATCGTATTCGCCATGTTTTTTGAAGTTTCAGGATTCCATCCTCAACATTCATGAGGTGTGGAAAACCAGTTCGTACGTTTCCATGGTGTTGCACGAAAATGGTGGGTATTCGGTAAAATTGCTAAAAATTATGGGTTCTAAAAGTTTGCTTTGTTGCCGCAGTCAACATGATACCATCAAAAATGTCATGCCAACGCTTCTTGACCATTCAACATGCAGTTTCTATTTTAACATCAAGCATTTCAATCGCTGTCTTCTGTGTAGATAGATCATCATTTTTAGGACAACTATTTTATACAAATGCAAAGGTAATGACGACTGATTAACATTATCTTAAGTTATTATTGTTATTGGGATATTATTAAAGTATCAAATTATTATCTAATAATTTGCTTTCGTGAATCATGCTAACTTAATAATATGTATAAAAAACATCGCGTTTCGAGGTATCAAAAGAGACTGGCATCATTCTACTTACTGTAATTACGACAGTTTTTTATTGAAATGTTAAAGTTGTCTTATAATATTAATGGCAGCTTTATTATATGGGTACCTATACCTACTATCTGTGCGTCCAAGAGACTTGAAGTTTCCAACTTAAAAAGTAAAGTAGGCAATATACATGCACCATCGCCGTAACCACAAATCTAATAAGTATAACTAAGTTTTGCAGGCTACCGTGAACCAGAGGGACCTTAAAAAATGAAAACAGTGTCCCTCGACGTCCCTCGGGCTGTGTATAATAATTGCGTGGGGCGATACGACCCATACTCGGAACTACTACAGGGCATGCCATGAATGTAGATTCCCCAGATAACAATGAAATAAAAAACCTATAGTGTGCTCTCTGTTTATATGTGGCCGTGTAGATGCCTATATAAATAAACCAGAGAAGGACATTCGTTATTAGATTTCAGGTCTTATCGGTGGAGCAAATTACAATAGAAGCCAAAATAATTTTTGGGTGTGAAATAAGGTCATTGTTTGTTGCAAATCCTTTATCTGAATTATTTTTTGTTTGTTTTCGCCTTAATAAATGCTACTTTAAGTGCGTGAGAAACGGAAAGAGTTCTGATTTTTATCTTTGATATTTATTTTATTTCATTAAACCATGTTAAGAATATGCAACGATAATCATATTAAAAGTCGAAGCATTTTTAGTTAAAAAAATCAAACTTTTTGTTATCTTTTTATCTTTAAACTATCATGATACGAAAAACCGATATTATATTTTATGCAAGTCATGACAAAATACAATTTTCTTTGAATTTTTTCATAATTTCTTTGTTTACCTTAAACGAAACTGATTTTACTTAGCTAATATTGCGTTAAGGAAGTTTGAACCCAAAATTCATATTGATGTGTGTAACACGTGGTTTATAGGTACCAATTTTATTGTGATTAGTGTCAGCGTTAAAAAACCGAACATAAATACGAATGCTAAAACGTCTTTTAATAAAAAAAGAATAAAATGAGCAGAGGAACACACCCCATTCCGTTTACTTACATTATTTTCCATTTAAGCAAACCTGTAGCAATTTTTCTACGTATAAATCCGCAATACAGCAAAACGGATTACACCGAAGTACGTGAAATGATAAAGCACCTTTAGAACAGGGGTCGTTTCCGGAAAAACTACGCGAAACCAACGTGAATACAGTTTTAAAAGTGCAAAGGAATATTTTTCGGGGTTAGTTTATTTCGTATTTCGTGCAATAAAAGAAAGTTCAATGCAAATTTGTAAATATTAATTGGTTGGTACGAAAAATCCATCCCCGATTTTATTATCATCGTAAAGGATGTCTGCACTTCACACCCGCATTGTAATTTTATAGCATCCGGTTAAGCACTTGAAATTTTTAGATAGTGCTCATGTCGGGAAAGAATTCGTATCTATGTATTTAACTGTTTTTTTTTTATTACAACGTTGTTAATTTCATACGAAATTGCGAGTGAAATTAAATACTATGAATATTTAAAGGTGAATTTATGAGTGTCACAACACTTTGGCATTGTTTTATAACGTCTGTGCATTTCAATATTCTTACGTACCTGCTTTACAAACTTAAAATTAATGTAGGTAACTAAGAACGAGGACTGTTACTACACAGTTGCTCGCTCAATCTGCGTTTACTCTGAAAAGAGTACAAAAAACGTAAAAATTACATTATACAGGGTGTCACACAAAAAACGCCGCAAGCTGTAACTCCGTTATTTGTGGTCCGATTTTGGTGAACAAAAAACTAAATGAAATGTCTCCTCAAATACTATAAACTGAATTGGATTTCAAATTTTTTTCAAGGTCAATTTAAATGTCAAACGATAGTCAATTTTTTTTTCCAAATGGCACCATCTATTTTTTTTACTAAATCTGGTAGATATTATTTTTCTGAATTCAATGATGTAATCATAAGTTAATTTTAGTGCTAAACTAATAAGATATAAAAATAAAAGTTTAACTAAAATAGGTTGTTTCACAAAATTTTCAAGCGTGCCGTGGAAAACAAAAAAATCTTAATCAACAAATATCATTTAAATACCACACTGACGTTTAAATGACATTTGTTAATAAAGATTTTTTTTGTTTTCCACGGCACGCCTGAAAATTTTGTGAAACATAACCTATTTTAGTCAACCTTTTATTTTTTATTTCTTATTAGTTTTGCACTAAAATTAACCTATGATTACATCATTGAATTCAGAAAAATAATGTCTACCAGATTTAGTAAAAAAAATAGATGGTGCCATTTGGAAAAAAAAAATTGACTATCGTTTGACATTTAAGTTGAACTTGAAAAAAATTGAAATCCACTTCAGTTTATAGTATTTGAGGAGACATTTCATTTAGTTTTTAGTTCGCCAAAATCGGACCACAAATAACGTAGTTACAGCTTGCGGCGTTTTTTGTGTGACACCCTGTATACAGCATACAGTGCTTTTTTAGCTGAATAAGTACAACGAAACGGTCACTATATGACGTCACAGGGTGGCTTTATTGACGGTTGGTATAGGGATTGAATAGAATGAAAATGGAATCGTTTACTGGTGCGCAGTTATTTTTCTGTTGAAATGTGAAATTTTATTACAGCGTCTCTGTGCTTCTGTCATAATTAAAAACCTGCTTTTTCTTTTAAATAGGAAGAAGGCAAATATTTGCTTTAATATAATGTATTTCATGTGCACTTGTGATCTTTTATGAGGTTGAATGGCTGATCGACTGCAGCTATATCCGTAGACAAATTTATGTACCCTCTTAACTTTGCATTAGGTCAGTAAATGAAGCTGAAAGTCGTAACATTCAAAAGCTTGAAAGGTGTAAGTGCCCATTTCTAAACAGTGTCCGATAATGATATTCAGTTACTAAACAAGTGCGTCGCTTTTTGAAGAAAACTGACTCCAAGGTCGCTTTATAAGCGTTCGGGTAATATACTTTAAATATGTATGAGAATCGAAAATTTATCGTGTGCGACTCTATAAAACTGACGAAGTAAATTTATGTAGCGCAAAAATGTATCGCATCCAGACGTTGGAAGGTCCAAAAATCATTTCAAAGTGCCAGAAGTGTCGTTTGCATCTTTGGACACAGATTTTTTTAAATTGATTATAAGTTACGAAGACTCAAACTCATATTTTTGTACCTGTTTTGTTTTGCTAAAACACCAGAATTTTTGTTTATCTATACGTGCCTTTCGCATTTGTTTTACTAAGAAAAAACAAAAACGTAACTTAACTTGAAAACTTTTTTGTTACCAATGTAAATTCACATCGCTGATTCGACTATAAATTTATTATTTGCGTATCATTAGTGTGTTAGGTTCTATTGAGTGGAAAACGTGGGGTATTTAACAGTTGAATAATCACTTATACCCGCGTGCGGCACTATAAAAAGATACACAGTTCGTTGGGACTAAAAGAAATAAAAACCGTATCCAGTTTTACAAAAATCAGAAGCGTCAGCTAGTTTACAATGAACGATTGTCGATTGCTTTTTACATTCGTTTGGAATAGAAAAGTGCATTCAGGCAGTTGCAGCGTAATTTCCGAATAGTTTTTTGTTCGTTTCAATCAAATTTTCACTCAGCCAAAACGGGTTTGTGATGATAAATGAAATAAAATGTATAATAAACACAGTTCTCAACAAAAATAAAGAAAAACATTTTTTTGATTGAGTATTTTCCTTAACATTGCTTTTGTTTTTAGGAGTAACTTAACAAAAATATTGCTTTTTTTTTTGGACTGCAAACAATCGAATGGAGCATTTTTTTATTAATATTCTAGGCGATATTCAATTTTTTTAAATTTCTAATAAACGTCATTAAAATTTTACACCAATAAAAATTTAAAAAAATTCCAATATTACACAAATCATATAAGAACTAAAATTGTGAAAATTTTTATTGTTTTTTCAGTTTAATTAACTGACTGTTGAATAATAATTGAAGAGAAATATTAAAAAAATTGCCACCATTGAGTAGTTCATATGCCATAATCTAAAAATCAATAAAAATAGTTAAAATTGTATTTTTTGTCTATTTTTAGAACGATAGAGTAATTTGAATTTTAAAAATATATTTGATATTAGCTCTAAATTCTGCTTTGTTTTACTTGGTTAAGTAGCTTTTATATTTTTCGATATTTCCATGCCCATCAAGTTATTTTATTTTGGACAGATTATACAATGTTTTTGTTTTAAATTATTAGTCGTTTATTTGAGGTATAAGTTAAATAATATGAGTTTTATGCTGGCATTTTTAATAATATTGGTTGTTAACTTTAGCTGTAAACAAGATCCCAACGTGTTCGTTTTTAACAATAATGTTCTCGTGGCTGAATACATCGCAGATTGTAGTCTATTTCCGAAAAATTTTACTAGTTTACTTTTTAACTTCGAAATAACGACACCGACAGAAGGCAAAAGGCTGTAAAATATAGGAATTTATTAGTTGCTCAGAATTAACACAGTCGTAAAAATTTAGGACCAACGTCCAAATGCCCCTTTAAAATTTTAAACTTCGTAGGTTTCTATTTATTAATAAAATTTAAAAACCTTTAAAAAAAAATTAGGAGTTAATATTAATAACTAAAAAGTTTTTGAATTAGTTACAGTTTTTAATTATTTCTTTTGATTTCTCTTAATCGAGTAAAGATTTTCTGAAAGCTGTATATCAAATTTTGATGTTTTAATGAACTATAAACTCTTCCAACCCAAAACTAGATTTAACTTAACAAGATACAATAGGTCGAAATGTTTTAAACTAAAAATAGGAAAAAAAGTATAAAATTAATAAATCAAGCTAAGAACTGGTTTTAGTATGGAGTCTGAGCTTGTAATAGGTGGATTTTTAAGTTGATTTATAATTTTAAGCTCAACTATAGTTAACATCTTGTGAGATGAGAGATTATTGTGTAGTACTAATGGTTATGATACACATGAAAAATCTACTCTGTTGAGTAATTAACGCGTAGTGGTAATGTTTAACTAAGATGGTCATGTGTGAAGACATGAATTTTAAAAACGAATGTTAGATAGTCCTATATTAAGGGACAATTAATTTTTTAAAGTAAATACTCTTTAGTTGCGCTTTTTTTTTTGGATGATATTGCAAATCTAAATTAAAATTGTTGATTTTAAATATTAGGTTTATTATATTTAAACTATAGTTGCTAACCTAACCGGATTTTCTCAATTGCGAAGTGAAATTAAACCAATTTTTTCTTATTCTGTACCATGCGTGATCTTCACCAATAGTGGTTTTAATCATGGTTTAATGGCATAAGTGGTTTTGTAAATAATAGGGTTTCTCTCCCGGGATCCTGGTCCATTTTAAGCTATTTTATATTACCCGGGAAATACTTTTTGTCCCGGGAAATTCCGGGATTTAAAAAATGTTATTTTCGTTTATTTTGTGTGAAGATCTTTGTAATACTATCATAATTTATCAGAAATATATACCTAACTTAACATTTAAATATGGAAAACATTTATTGATATTTAAAAATAGTTTTTCTGCTTTAAAATAACGAATTATGTACATTCGTAGTAGGTGTAAAGAAGCCCGGTCTCTATGACAAAGTTTATATCATTAAAATACGTTTACAGTTCTACTTTTGTGTACCCTGGTCCCTGGTAATGCGAAGCAAAATGCCGTAAAAATTAAATTTTATTAACAGAAACGATGTGTTTTTGCTGCTAGACGCTCTCAAGACAATTCCACCCCAGATCAATAGAGACTGAGAAAGCATTTTATGCAGCAGGACTTTCTGTTAATAAATTAAGAATAGTACAAAGTGACTGAAGCATGGAACACCTTTGTTTTTTCTAAATTATCTTACAAAAATTCATTGTAAAAATTGTGTTATTGTGTTCATTAAAATAAAATTGCAACAGAACGTAATATTTTGGAAACGTATGTTTCTCTCACCAATATTATTTATAATAACCATGAAGCAAAATATATTACGCATATGATTTGGAGTTTTTTTTTTTAAGTAATAAACCGCTCCATTTCTTTTGCGGATTATTTATTTCCAAATATTGACATCAGTGTGGTATTTAAATGACATTTGTTGATTAAAATTTTTTTGTTTTCCACGGCACGCTTGAAAATTTTGTGAAACCTAACCTATTTTAGTTAAAACTTTTATTTTTTATTTCTTATTAGTTTAGCACTAAAATTAACTTATGATTACATCATTGAATTCAGAAAAAAAATGTCTACCAGATTTAGTAAAAAAAAATAAAAATATGATGCCATTTGGAAAAAAAAATTGTCTATCGTTTGACATTTAAGTTCAACTTGAAAAAAATTGAAATCCAATTCAGTTTATAGTATTTGAGGAGCTATTTCATTTAGTTTTTTGTTCACCAAAATCGGATCACAAACAGCGGAGTTACAGCTTGCGGCGTTTTTTGTGTGACACCCTGTATATACCGGGTGATTCAGTTTGACTGTCGCACCCCTATAACTTTGTCAGTATTGAAAATAACCCCAACAAACCTTATATATTTGAAATCGGCGAGAAATTCTCTATTAAGTGATGTGTTTTTGTTACCTCAACGATGACGTATGTCAAATCCGCGATAGGCAACTGTTTTTTTTTAAATTACATAGTATACATTTTTTGGTCGATTCGGATAGAGAATTTAATTCTGAATCCGACAATGTACTCAAAAAGTAAGAACAGAGAAAATCTTGTGTATACTTAATTTTAGTTTTGAATCACTATGCAAAAGTGTGTCCATCTCAAATACAATTATAAATTTTGTTTTTATAGTAATAAGTTAACTGTTATATAACACAGTGCCCGGCAAATATTTCATTCTGCCCAATGTTTAATTGCATAAAATAATGCAACATGAAAATCGCATTTGATATTTATATTAGCACTGTTCGGTCGAAATTGCAAAATGATGCAACAGCTGAAACGCCAGCTTAGCTAATTTTAATTTTAAATTAAACGGCAATTGTTCGATGTGCGATTAAAAATGAAAGAGCGGATTTAAGGACGATACAGATTATAATATGAAATCAAATTAAACATAAATTTACCTTATATGCCATACGTTTATAAAACTAATTAATTAAAATAAAATAGCAACACTAGATTAATTTTAATCATCTTGAAATAAATCGATGTACCTACTTAAAAACTAGTGAAAAATGGTTATTTCTGAACGCAAGGGCCGTGGCAAAAAAAAAGCATAAAGTAGTACATGTTTTAAATTGTGAGGTTTCCAATCAAAAAACTTAATTGAAATTTTCACATGTGTGTATTTTTATAGTTTATATAAGCACAATTGTTGTAATTAATTACGTGTAGTAAACAAAAATGGTAGTGCTATTTTTGTCAAATGTCTTGATTTATTTTTGTGAATTTTTCAATATTTATTATTTTATAACGTACCGCAAATCTTGGAATAGAAGTTTTCAAATTACACGCTTTGATATTCCATACAACCTTATAAAGTAACAAGACGACTCCCTGGCTGCAAAGTATCTTCAAAGTTTTGGTAATAGTAGCGTCTAGTAGCGACACCTTTCATAACTTTATTATTTTGTGGTAACAAAACTTCAATATCTCGAAAATTACTTCTGCGATCCTTCTTGGCAAAATGTATCTAAATCCAAAAAAATGTGATTTTTGATGGTAGAAACCACATAATAACTTAACGTAAAATTTAATAATGAATATGACAAAAACAATGGGTCAATCTAAACAGATGAATCTTCCTTAGGTGTAAGCACATTTTGCTGTGGTTACCATTGTTGCTCTTGAGATTATGATTGTTATTAACAAAGGTAACCAAAGTAAAATTTGTTTACACCTAAGGAAGATTCATCTGTTTAGATTGACCCATTGTGTTTGCTGTCATTAGAAAACTGTAAATGTCTATAGGTTATACGAAGTTTGGCATATTATTAATTATGGATGTTTATAATATTGTTATAGCCAATGTTTGTGTCAATATAGTCCTTAAATCTTAAATGAATCGAATTCATACAGTTAAAACAAACAAAATGACAATGCTCTTTGCGGACGATTAAATCGAAATAACCAACGACGAGGACTGCCTACAATACTCGTTATTTTAATTAAGCCCAACGCTAAAGGAATATAACATGAATTTATCAGCAAATATGAAAAAATGGATGACTTCTAAATGATACGAGCAAATTAGATCCAAAATTGTACTGCACGACCATAGAACAAGTAAACTCGTTCAATTTCCTAGGCTGCCAGATATAATTAAGTGAGAAAAAAGATATTTGAAATAAAATAAAAAAAGTTACGCTATATTAACGGAACAATCGACAGTTTAAGAACAAAAGGTAACCCAATCAGACAAAAAAATTATAAAAACAGTATCAATACCAACTACAATCTACGACATCTAGGCTTGGACAATAATAAAAGGAATGAAACACGGATACAATGGCCAGAAATCAGTGCCGGATTCAGTCTTTAGCAGGCCTTAGACAAAATTTAGCTGGGCCCTATCTATTTTCCGGGGTCGAATCGGGCCCCTTTGAATTGCGGGCCCTAGACATTTGTCTTTTTTATCTACTGGTTGGTCCGGCCCTGACAGAAATGAAATTCCTTAAAGCAGGGACAGGGTCAAAAATGAATAAAAAGCGAAGCAAAGAAATACTTAACGAAAAACACATATAGAATTTAAAGGACAAAATAAAAGAATGTAATACCGCACGGATTAAACATTTAGAATGAATGGATAACAACTGTATACCGAAGCAAAGCATACCAATATAGACAGACAGAGGAAAACATGGAAAGAACACGAAACTGAGTGGCATACTCGCAGAATGGCCCAAAACATGAATAACAATAAGACTGCATTATTGCCAAAAACACACGTTCGAAATTTTTGTTCAATTTTGTATGAGATTTTAATGGCTTAGCATTTGTCCGCCTAAAGTAATCCAGTATTTTGAAAGGATGACTGATATGTCCACCTGTTACTGCGTGTAACGGCCTCTGAAAAAGTTGTTAGATGACTCTAAAACAGCTGTGTGGATTATTTCTTCTAGACAATTACGTTACACTAAGCTGGATTATAAACACAGTTTACGATTAATAATGGAATAAATAGCAAATATTCTTTTTTTTTCTTCAAATTAATAAAAATTAATTTATTACCTATATGTGAGTTTGATTACTTAAAGCTCGGTTAAACTTAACGAATCTTTCAAACGTCATTTCAATAGCAACAAAAACGATTTTGCCTAGTTGCGAGAGCCTTCAATTTAGACACTACAGGTTCATGCAACCGGGCAGTTTACTTACTAATGATATAAAGTACTTTTCAAATTATAATATTTGAAAACCAATTTTTCGTATGATTTCATGGTATACACCGTGTCCTCGATTAGATTTTCAGCATCTCGCTTATTATAAGAGATACAGGATTGTTTAAATGAGATGAACTATTCCTTAGTATGAGAGTGAGAGGTGTCACAATCAATTTTTAAAAGTACAAAATTCCTCGTGCGTAAAAGAGAGAAAAAAGCACATCTAACTATTCCATAGCCAACTTTGTCGCCCAAGAAAAAATGAAATTAGGGGTAATATCTCGAAAATGGTAGGTGTTAAAAAAATATATAAAATAATGGTTACATTCTACATAAAAAAGTACCTTAAAAAGGTACAAATAAAATTGTTCTAATGATTAACACAAGAGAGTTATGATATGAGAGAAAAAAGAAATTCGACATTTTCATATTTTTTGCTAAAATATCTGAAGCACGAGGAATTTTGTACTTTTAAAAATTGGTTGTAGCTCCTCTTATACTAATGAATAATTCATCTAATTTAAACAAACCTGTATCTCTTATAATAAGCGAGACCTCTTGCTGGAAACGTTATTTGAGACACCCTGTATATATGGATAGAATCTTCCTCCCATGATAGTGAACTGCAAATTTTTGTGATTTGAAGTATCTTGAACTCAGAAATTTAATCACATTAAGAGCCTGGAAAACTTTCCGGTTATGTTAGTTGCATAATAGGATCGTGTTGGCAACAAAAATGCAATTTTATCTTGGACCACCATGTATACCAACTTTTTGTCGGCGTTCTGCAAAAACTGCGTCAATACTGGACGTAAACAAATTCTTCTGTGCAAACGCTGTGGTTCTTTTAACTTCGTAATCTTTAATTACACGCGTTGAATATACAATTGTGTTGCTAGAAGTAAGCCATAATAATTTCAAAGAATTTTATCCGTCCAATCCTCGATCGGAAATTTGATAAAGCGACTAGATTCGTGGAAGAAGCTTTATACAGACGTGGCGCTCAGTTAGAATAGTAATTATTCATCACAGTCGCTTGTTTTTCAGCGCTAGCGATGCAAGGGAAACGGAAATATCACGTTTTGTTTCAGGTTTGATTTGTAAATTAATTTTGTTGTGCCGGTTTGCAATTGTTTTCGCTCGTTAAATTAACGTTTTTTTTTTTTTAAAGGAAAATATCGTGCTAATCCTAGCAGATGGCTGCTTCTTACGCTATCTTACTTAATTAAAATAGAATAATTAATATTCTACTTTCGTAAGTAATCAAGATGTGTAGTGGTCGTGCTTAAATATCTTAATTAAGCTAATGATGGTCGTTCCGCGCGTTCCATAGATAAACCAAACATTAATGTTGGAAATATTTTAGCGTACATGACGAATTTGTATTTTTTCTTCGTCTGTCGTGGGTAAAATTAAGCTCATAGTGTGTGCTTATATATAAATAAACCGGAAAACATGTGTTGTTCGTTTACCGACTGGTTATTACAGATCTAACCACAATTGTCTATAATTTGACGAACCCTGTTAACCTGGGGTGGCAGAAGCTTGGAACAATGTAATTGTATAAATTCACAATTACATTCATGGATTGCTTTTCTTAAATTTAAAATGTGGCCACTCATTAGAGGCTTAAAATTTATATGGCAAACATGTTTTAAACTGTAATCTACCCGTTTTGTTATAAGACTTCTTGCTTTGTTAAACGGGACCACAGTCTAAATTGTGATACCCTCTGTTAATTCTATGCAAATGACGAACCTTTTAATATTTCAGTTAAGCGAATTATTCTCATTTTTTATATAGAATGTCCCAGTGATTATTACCTCGATTTTTTATATATCTTCGTAAATAATGCGAACAAAGATTTTGGTAAAATAATCGAAATTTTGATGTAGGTACATAAGTATATTAAATATACACTATCCAACTTTAAAAAAAATATAATTGCAATGGTTCAAAGTAAAAATTCGATACTAAATGTTCTTATTCTTTCAGTCATACAATCAGTTTAATACTTTGATAAGTATTTAATCGAAATCATATCAACATCTACGTATAAGGTAGGGTAGGGGTAGGCCCTGAAGATTTATTTTTTTCCCCTAACTGAATGAGAGTTTGTACAGAAAATATTTTGTTTTTAAAGCTAAAGAAGTAGTGTATTATAATCGATTTTTAAATACAAAAAAAAATCCATTTTAACTCTCACCTATGAAATGATACCTGACTGTTTTACGAAATAAATGTTAACATAAGTAATAAAATGTTTATGTGACTCTAAAGATAAAAACGTCTGCTACCTAATTTCGACTTTTAAGTCACACAAGAGCCTTTTAATATTTTGTTTTCTAATAAGGACCAAATATTTATATATTTTTAATGCCATTTTTATGGCCAATTTTTGGTGTCAAGATGAAATTGTAGTCATGATAAAATTACACAGCAAACATTGCACCAGGAAGAAATTACACATAGGTAGCAAAAATTACACACGAAAATAATCTTGCAAGAACAAATTACACACATTCGAAATTTCACACTAAAGTAATACTACTACTACTTACTAATAGTTGTAACAATTGCAATGATAAATGTTTTACCGACTTTCAGTTATCCTTTACCTTTTAATATTTTATAATACTTACTTATAATTCGATTAAAATAAATATACTGGTACATATTTGGTTGTCACTAGGGGTGGGCGATATCCAAATTTCGATATCGAAATTATATCGATATATCGACATATCGATATATCGACATATCGATATATATCGGAATATCGATATATCGGAATATCGATATATCGAAATTTCGATATAAAAGCGGCGTGAAGCTAAAAAAAGTCGCTTCTGGCCCTCAAAATATCGATATATCGGAATGTCGGATATCGATATATTGATATGTCGATATATCGATATGTCGATATATTGCTATCAAGATTATATCGATATTTATCGGTATATCGATATATCGCCCACCCCTAGTTGTCACATCAAATATTTAAACTTAGGCTAATAGTCATTATATTGGATTTATTAATACTGGATATAATAGAAACTATTTTCTCTTATCTGAGCATATTACATATGTTCATTTTTGAGAAACCCCTTCTGCTTCTGCAGCTTACTGTGTTAAAATATAATTACTTAAGTGTAAAATTTTGAATTGTGAAATTAATGTGTGTAATTTTTGTTATGTGTAATTTCTTGCTGGTGTAATTTTTTCTGTTAATTTAATGGTGTACCCCATTTTTACACCCTGTGTTGGTCATTTTTAAAGATTATTTGAGTTCTTATCAGATTGCACTGGACAAATTTAATTTTTTTACATTAACTTTTAATTAAAAACACAAAAACTTCGTTAAATAGTCTTGTCGTGGGCATTGTTGGTAGAACTAGCATTTTTACAAGGGATTCTTTATTTGTACAAAATATGAGTGTATTTTAATAAAAGTTACTGATATTTTTGTTTCACAACAATATTGTGGCAAATTAATAGTAAAGGCTTTTAAAGTAAAATTCATATTTACTATCCATAATTAATAATCCATTGAATTTTTTTTGGGGGCTGTAATACGACAATAAATTTGACAATGTTACACTTTTAAGATAAGTAAAATATTTTATTGATCATTAATCATTATCCTTCTTTAGATGACGGCCCTAATAGTGATTATCTTTAGGTCAAGGTATGCGATTTTTATAAATATGTAAATAATTTTTACATGTTACTTTTATTAAGCAGGGGTGCATGCTATTTGTTTTAATTAACTTAGGGGAGATAACAAAAATTACTGGATCGATCACAGGATTAAAAATGAATGGTGGCCCATTTATAGGCATCCGAGGGTTTTTATCGTAACAAGAGCATTCTTTGCATAAATAACTTATTTTATTTTATCCGTATTTTTACAACTTTAGACTGCTGTAAGTCGCAGTATTCATTGTATTGATATTTGTAATATATTTTGTACCAAATAAAATCTAACGTATTCGTCACGGGCGATGTGGTTTAATTCCATTAATTTAATTAGTGTGTTTACATTTAAAAATCCAAATGGCTTCAATCGTTCATTCGGTTTTAAAAGGAATGTATACAATTCGCATAAAAACAGCAGTTTGTTCGTTTCTAATTGTAAGTGAATTTCCATCTCCTAAATTGCCTTCTTTTGCACTTTCAAGACGGTTGCAAACTACAGAAGAAAGCTGAGATGAATTTGCAGATTTGCGAATCTCGGGACTGGCAGGTCAGCGGATTTGCCAGCAGGGGACTTCAAAGTGTTGCCCCGGGGGGCGGAGCACTGTGACGACATTGAAATATGCAAACGCTCAGGATTGTATGGAAATCGAACGAGTTTGCTGGAAACAGCTTGTCTATGTTTTCTTGGCGATTATAACGGGACTTGTTTGACAAGTTCAACCAACATGGGAACTGTTTACGATTTTGCTGATATACAGAACGAGATTTTTAGTCGGATATCGAAAGTTGGAGTTGGAGAAGTGTCGTTCTTGGTAATAATAATAAGAAAAAAATCGGAGGGACTTAAATCGGTGTCAAACACAAATAAAATATTCAGTTAGCAATTTAATTTAAATCAGATCGGACAAAATACAGCTCTTCGCTGTATAAGCTTGAACACCCAGTAGTTTGATTTCCTTGGTCAAACTTAATATTATAGTTATGATTTTCTCGCAGTAGGTACGGTAATACATTTTTCCCAAGTACATACCTTGTTACCTTTGTCTTGTAGCAACAATAGCTATGAAAATAACTTTAAAAAATTGAAATTTTGTTGTTTAGATGGTTTTTATAGTCGATTATAATACCGTAATTTTCATGAATTTCGCTTTTTTTTATCTTTTTTTTTTTTACAGAAAATACGATAAAGCCACGCACTGAAGAAACGTAGATATTATTTGATTTTAAACTCTGCTTTCACACAAAAACAACCGAAACTGCATTTTCTGTGTCTGTTACGGATTTCAGCAGTCACTAGATTCAAATTAATTAATTAGGAAAGTTGTTCAGATTTGGTTTGATAAAAATTAATATCGATGTTACTCCGAATAGGAAATATTAAGTTTTAACTAATTAAGTTGGTAGAAAGCAGATTTTAAAGACCAAAGTTAACAGGTGTGTCGTTAAGATAAAAATGTTACTGCATTTTTCTAATTAACGAAACCTAAAAGATTGGTATAATTTCTTTTTATTTACAATAAGGCCACCTAAAAGCGTTTAAAATGTGTTTTTATTTGGAAGTATAACAAATTTCAATTAAAATTCCTAGAATGCTTTTTATGTTTTAGTAAGATTAATTAATACTTTATAGGTTACTTTAACATACAATTTGGCCATATTAGCACTAAATCAGTTTATACAATGAAACTGACATTAGCGACAGTCTCTAACTCAGCGGTGGGCAAACCGCGGCCCGCGGGCCGCATGCGGCCCTTGGCAGTTTTACATGCGGCCCTCCATGAATTACTATATTAGTAAAAATGTCTATAATATGTATGTATAGCTTTTTTTATACCTTAATTTTTTGTCGCTCCCAACTTACACATAATTAATAAGTTGTTATTGTAAAATTATTTTTTTTTAGTGCGGCCCTTTTAGTCACACTATTTGCGCAAACTGGCCCTCTTCAAAAAAAGTTTGCCCATCGCTGCTCTAACTAAAGACTTTGTAAAAGTTTCTTGTAATATCAACAAAGTTGAAGTCGGTCGTGCGAACTAGCCTAAGGAGGCCTAAATAAAATTTAAAGGCCCTTTCAATGTTGTTTTTACTGTCCTACCTGCCAGTGCACATAAATAATTTCTGATCCAGTGTCAGGTTAGCCGGTTTAAGTGTTTATTTATTTTATTAGTTTGTTATTGCCACATCGAATAAAGAAGGAACTTCAGGTTAAAACGGAAATATTTGTGTTTAGTACGACTTCAGAATCAAAGTTGGGAATGCTTAAAGAAAATTAGTTTTACTTTAGAAACGTTTTTGGGGCGAATAAAAAATAAACAGCCAAAAAATAATAGCGCTCTATTCAAATGTTTCAGCGAGTAGATTCATGAATTGGTTAAAATAAAAATGGGTATATTGTTCCAGAAATTAACCTTTCATAATAGCTAACTTCGGTGATAACAATGGGTAATTTTATTATTGTAGGGCAGCATAACAAAAGAAATCAAACGCCTTTCAAGAAATTAGCCAGTAATGTCTATTTTCTAAAAAAAAACTGCAAATAACTGTAAAAAATCAAAAAATGATAACAATTTCAAACACAAAAGTCTTTAACACGTTGACTGTCCAATGGCCAAAAACAGTTGAACATGTTGTTTAAGTAGGTGGACACATTAGCATGTGACGTCGGATTTAAAAAAATGCTGGGACAGTTAACGTGTTAAACTAGGTACCACTCATGAAACAAAATTTGATAGTTGATGAAAATATCAATCTTTCATCTCAAGTTTTTTGAAGTCTTTTGTAAAAGTTTTGAGAAGATTGACACATTTTTTCAAAAACTATTTAAATATATATATATATATAAAAATATACAGTGTGTACAAAAAGTAACGTAACGGAAGTTTTATACAAAAGTTGTTTCTGGTCATTTACTACATAACCGTAAATTATTTTTAACTATACAGTGTTTGTTTTTGCGCACTGATACGTCACTTGTTTTTTTTTTTTTTAAATAGAACACCCAGTATATTTTATAATTTTTTGATGTAAAATTAGATTCTCTTTCTAAAACATATAGGTTTTATGTATCTAAAATCGGTCGTTTTTGAGTTATTTAAGTTTTTATAAAAATATTGACAGAAACAGGAGTCTAAACAATAATGATATTTCACAACTTGGCCACGTCAGAACGAATTTCTTTGGAACTTTGTTGGACAAAAGTGTCATAATGATTTTTGACTAGTTAAAATTTCCGTATGCCCGGTCCATTTAGTCAAATTTCAAACATGAATGAGTCAGTTGTATTAAATGGAACACCCTATGTATTTTTACATTTTTTTATTGATAATATAATTATCTTCAAAAAAATATTCAAGGTCAATTATGTCTAGAATCAGTATTTCTCGAGGTATTGCGGTTTTCTTAATAATTTACAGATACAAAAACAATATTTAATAGCATTAAACTAGTAGGCTTTGAAAATATCTCGAAAATTTGTTTTAAATTTCAAATACAATTTTAATTTGATCTTTAAACTAAAATATTCGCCTGATTAAAAATTAATGGAAAAAAGTTACATAAAAATTAAAATTTGATCTGCTTAAAAGACTTATTTGTTAGTTTTCTTGGTAATTATACTTGAAAAATATTAAGTAGTATTTTTGTCACAATCCACGTAAAAAACTACCCATTAACATTTTGTTCCATTTGCCATAGCTAAAACGATATTAGTGTTTAAAATGTTTGTTGTTTTTCAGTTTCTTTAGCAGTTGTTTTCTGATACGGGGCAACTTTGTTTAAATATTTGAATATAATTTAATTTAGTATCTAATTCCACCCAACTGTACTCATTTATCGCCCTAACAATAATGAAGTTACTCATGTAACGCCTTAGTTTTGTCACCCTGCAAAAATAATCTCTTTTATTTTGATATATAAGAGACTGACTAAGTTTTAACAACCAATGAAAAAGTCACTTGTATTGATTTTGCAATAGCAAATAACTAGCATCATGAGCTTAAAAACAGCGCAATTATTAATTTAAAAAGCGATAAGACGATGGTATAAGCATTGAAACTTCCTACGTACTTATATCCATTACCAAACAAATGAGCATCTGAATAGAATTACTCATGTTCACTCATTTTACATAACTTACTCTATCCCAGTTGGATTTGAGGATGCTTTCATTTTATTATGATATAAAGACACAAAAAGTCGTTGCTGTAAAAATATAAAAAGCCGTCGAGGATGAAAGACGCTGAATGCGTTAAGTATATTAACGCTTTTATTACATTCAGAGTTTCCTCGTGTTCACGACCACTTAGTGTACGTAATGAGCAAAACGAGAGATACGTACACACGGGAGTGAAAGAATATTTGCTTGGAATTACTCGTTAGCAGAGCCCACACGTACATTTTTATGAGATGGCTATTGAAAGAATCGTTGAATAGAAGTAAATGGAAGTGATTTAATATGACATAATAATTAATTCTGGGTTTATTTGCAGTTGTATTAATACACTCACACAGTCCTAGGACATTTTATTATAAATACTCTAAAAGTTTGGATCTTTTCAGTTTAATATTAGAATACTTTCTGCGATTTCTGTTAATAGATGGAAAAGTCGCCCTACTTTAGTTATCACAAAAATTTACTTTAAAATTTAAAATACATATCTACTGCCATCCTTATCTTGCGACCTGAGGTTGCCAAGGATCGAAATGTTAAAGCAAATAAGTACATACTTAATTACATTGTTCATTGGAATTAAATATATATTTGTTCATGTAAGTGTAGTTAACAATTTCCCAATACATTTGTAAGAATATTCTCTTGAACAGCATCTAGACTATTTTTGCGTAGGTGGATTTCTTACTTACAAGTCTTGAAACAAGCCTAGATATTGTTTTTAGAAGATATTCTTCTTAAAAATATAGTTGGTGATTTTTTAACTACCCCTATAAATCTTTAAATCTAATTCTGTTGGTCTTGTTACAAAAAAAAAAACAGACAAAAACTGAGTGTTCATAATAATATGCACAAAAGGCGATTGCGAGGATAATAAAATAATGGTCCCGCACGTTGAATTTAGTGCAAATAGATTTTTGAATAAATAATTTAAAAAATCCAGCTTATTTGTATACTAATGCAATTATTGTATCTAACGTTATAAATGTGTTTCATTTGTTATATTAAAAGCGCCTGAGTCACATTTTAAATGTTAATTTTTGTTACAACACAATTAATTGTGTACCTAACTATTTTCTATTATTGTATTTTATGATAAATTAGTTGGGAGATCGGGCGAGCTTTATTAAATAGGGACGTTAATATATGCATGATTGCGCAGTTTTTACTGATTTGAGCTATTGTTTAAAACACGTACTGTAAAGAATTTAACAGTTACTCTTTTGGTCGAGTGACGGGCTGAACCCCAACAGAAAACCCACTCTGAAAACATAATTTCCCTGAACTTAACACCTAGACCAAAACCCATGTTTCGAATTTCATGCGTTCAACAGTTCCCTTTGCTGCTTATGAAAGAGCGCAAGTAGATTTTTTTAATGACACACTGCGACATTACCATGGCAAAAATCGTAACCGACTTTCGCACTTTGATTTTTAAATGTTAAGTTCGTTAGCTTTACAAAATTGGAATGTAAATTCGTGCTGCAGACGTATAAAAAGTATATGACACAAATTTGTTAGAGGTGTGATGTGTCCCTGATTGGCAAAATAAAAACGTTCAGTTCGACAGATGATTTTCGGTACCGTGGGTGGAGATCCCTACGTACACCCCGTAGTTAACCACCCCTGGGGGTTTCAGGCACCGGGTGCGACCGACAGGAAAATAACGAGGGTTGGTCTACGAACGAGGGGAGAGCAAAGACCGCAGCGTAACGCTCCGGCCTTAGAGACCTGTAGAACTGAATGCCTCGTCCGTCCGATTTTATAACTGAACCATTGCGCTTATCTATTTGCTTTTTTGGTTTATTTCAGCGCACGAGATTTCATATGCTAATGCGGATAATATATCTGTCACAGTTGATGGATTGTACTGATATCCACGACAAACGCTTTCAATTATAACTACAATAAAATTGCATTGCAGGTAATTAGCTATATAAATCATCGCTATAAAAAGGATAGTTTGTGATTTTAAAGTAAGGGAGATATATGCGCAGATACATCTCTAATTTTGTATCACAATTCTAAAAATTACGGGGACTCAGTTGGTGATACAATAATAAGTTATGGAGGCGAAGCTTTTTTTCATTCATGGTTTGGTTTTTTCTCTTGATTTTCGTAAAACTATTTTTACTTGGGGGAGGGGGATTGTTTCGTCTTTATTAGTCCACAAAACCAAAATTGCATCAACTTTGAAAGTAAATTGTACGGATAAATTATTCGCGGCACAAATTTTGTCTTGTTAAGCTCGGCATACTGCGATGGAATCAAATGAAACTGAATAGTCCCAGACCCCACCATAGTCCAACATTACACACAGCGTAAACTAATATATCGGAAAACGCATGGTTTATCAGACTCATGATAAGCATCTCACAGATTTAAGAAAAACTCAACTGTCGGTATAATGAAACTGCCATCCATATACGGTACACAAAGAAATATGGTGGATCATGGTGGATAAGACTATTCTAAATGCCGCAGAAAAAGAAAGGAACAAAGAAATTGTTCGTGAGAATTTTACTGTTGGAAAAACCGAGGAGGTGGTAGATTTGTTGGGTGCTCCGATCAATGGGTGTTCTGAGTTAAACACATGTATGGCAAGCGACAGGGGGAGGATTATGTATGAAGAAAAAGAAAATGGAAGGAGAAGAAGTGGCGTGTGACTTTATACGTCGAAGAACACAACAATAAATATTTCACTTGATAAATTGATTTTAGTGCTGCTTGCTGGCGTGCAGTTATCAGACTAACCTTATTGAAATGTATAAATTAATTCAAAGTGTTTGTGCTTTGGGTGGTCAGAGTGGAAGAATACAAAATTATTATCGAAATGACTTACAATCAACAAAACAAAAACATAATTAAAAGACTCAGTTTCCAATCAGCACCGGTGTTTGCTGGTTGGTGTGATATCGCCAGATAAAACTTATTAAAATTTAGAAAACACTATGGGCTGTTGTGCTTTGGATTGGATAATCAGGGGATATACAATGTGTCCAAAAGGTATGCAATATACTATATCGGGTGTAAATGAAGTGTGGTACACCCCCTTTTTTTTTTTAGTTTTGTTTTTAGATAAATGAAAATTTAGACATATGATATGTGAAAAAAATCGGGCTTTTTGAGTCCTTGCACACATTTGTTTCACTTCCGGTTTCGCCGGAAATGACCCCAACTTTGTTATTTTAAATGGAACACCCTGTATATTTTTATATTTTTGGAAAGAGGAAGTGATTTTTGATACAACTGCACTATTTTCGTTAATTTTTATAACCTCAAAATTTTTTTAAAACAAAATTTAGTTTTTTATTAAAAGTGCCGTGACCTGCACAAATTGATTTTTATTATGTCAACAATTGTCCAAAAAACGTTTTTGTAAATTTTAAACGATATGTAGGTTACTTTAATCGGCTTTGAAGGTTGCGGAATCGGTTTTTTGACAAAAAGTAAATTTTTTTAAATGGAACCATGCTGGTACTAGCACTACTACACCTACGGGTAGATGGGAATTTGATTATATATATATATATTTTTTCAACAAGAAATAAACAAATGAAATCAATAAGATACTTTAGAAAAATATGAGGTTATTTAACTCGATTCTTCATTAGGAATTGCTGCTCAGTTTTGCTATTTGGTATCAACTTAATGAAGTAACTCGAATAATTTAAACTGCTACTTTCAGCGAAATGGAGAAACAATTTTCCACCTACATCTTGCCATTTAACGTTAGTTAAAATGTCCAAAGTGGTGACTATTTAATTTAAAAAAAGTTAATTAAAAATATGTGGACAGCAGTGAAGATCTCGCGAGCATCACTTATTGTTTCGCAATACGATTACTAATAAACAACCCCATGCGTTTCCGGCACTTGTTATGTACGACTAAATGTAGAACAGCGCCGTCGTCGTTATTTTTAAAGCTGCTATACCCACAGTCAAACGACGACCCGAGTAACGAGGCAAAATCGCCAGCCAAGTTTAAAGGGGAACTGCCCATATACCGACGCACGCGTATCTCTTTAATAAAGTGCTAAGGAACAGAGCTCGCCTGAACAGCATTCAGTTGGTTGCTGTATGCTTAGCATTGTGTATCATGGGGTTAGCCCGACTATTGCTGTTACACGCGCATGCATTTGGAAGTTTATCATAGACTGGCTATTCAGAGCAGCGGTGTCAATAAATGCCAATAAAAACAAATAAGCGTTATTTACAGAACATAGGACAGACGTTTCTCTACCACTGTTGTTTTATTGCATGTGGCAACAGTCGGCCAAATACGCTTTTAAATCTCATAAGGTTCGCTTTTTTATGGGTAGTGCTTAAACCAATTAGGCAATGTCGGCAGATGTGACCAGTAATATATATACATATAACATATAACCTTCATAAAAAAAGAAAAATGTTTTGTTGGGCAAGGTAAGCGTTAATTGGGGGAAATAGTAAGAATGAAGTATTTGGGGAATCTTAATTTGAAAACTATCCCAAGCTGAAATAGTTTTTTTCCCGAAAGAGCTACTGATTTTGAGCGATGTCGCATCAGAATTCGAAATTTATGAGGTATTCACTGGCGTTATCACTAAGGCCAATCCAATTATACAGGGTCAGACTTGCGTGAACCCGTTCATTGTTATTTAATACCCAAGAACTAATTAAGATACAATAAAAAGATAAACGAAATATTTATTGTCGTCGCACACCTGCGACATATGTAGACAGAGATAACCTACACCTCGTGTAAAGTAAAAAAGAACAAAACACTGTCGCGTTTTTAAAAATTAAATGTCCGCCATTTTGAAAACGTTACAACATGAAGTACGTACATACACAACCTACCTATAAATACGTATGTATCTACGTCCCTCTTCTTGCCAATTTAGTAACTTTTTTAATCACTGCACGTTCCAACCAACAAATATAAAATAAAAACAAATGAAAGAATTGCATTTACGAAAATCGATCCAAATTTTGGGAAAGACCGCTTTGTTATCAGCAAGTACCTATGTGATTATCTATTGTTTTCGGAAAAGTTAAATAATAAAAAAACAAAAAACTGACCTTTTCGAAAAGAAACCATAACCTCTCCGTTCCATCACGAAGAGGAAAAATTAAAAGTAAGGTACAAAATAATATGAACGCGAGTAGTAAACACAAACTGAGTTTTCCACGATTATGCCGTTTCCACACTACATCTCACGACAGCATTCCATACGCGACTGCGCATTGAAAAAACTCCTGGAACTGGTTGTCCTTCAATCCTCCAATGAGGATATCCATCTCCCTACCTGGTACCCCATTGGCTGGCAACAACGCCGTCTGAAAATGACGCCATCCGAGAGAGACGCACTAGGGGACGTAATACCGTAAATGAAAAAGATTTTAAGTCCGACAAATTGACGGGCGACCATGCTATTCCAGGGAACTAGCGGTAACCGTTCTCGTTTGAAACCATGGCGTAGGTAGGTATTCAATGTCGGCATTCGCATATGCATTAGTCATGGCTTCGGACTGGCGGAACGATTCGACGAAAAGCTGCGAGCTATTTTTGACAGGAGGGTATAACGAATAGTAGGTCTGAGCCACGCTGGTCCCTATCTATCTTCGTCGTCTGTGCCATTCTAAAACTACTGCTTCGCATTTTTGCTATACATTGCTGTGCAGAACATTTCTTAACTCAGTATGTTGCATGAATTATTCAAAACAATGCAGACCAGGCTTTGAAAACAGATGTTTTTGCACTACTATTTATGTTGCAAAAGTCAGTGGTCAAATGATTAAACCAACGAGAAAAATCAACGAAGTTTCCAAAATTAACAGCTAAATATTGCACAACCTAATCTACAGGGTTTTCTTGATACAGAAACTTAAGATATGAGTACCAATGTTTAAAAATAAATCAAAAGAAAGAACTATTGCATCGTTAACATGAAAAACTTGAAAGCTTCCCACCATAAGCGTAAGAAGTTTTCAAAAATAGCATTTTCCAAATTCTCGTAAAGAATTTTCTTGCTGTAACTTCAATTACTCTTTTTGAAGTAATGATACAACGTGCTATTAATTACTTTTTCACGATTCCTATATCATCAAGGGTAGACGTTAGATAAGATATACAATACAAATAAGACTTCATGTCTTTCTGAATACGGAAATTTCAGATTGCTTTTAAGAAATGGGCGGATTTTCCACTTTTTGAAAAATGAATGCCATCCATATAGATATTATTACGATAAGCAACTTCACGAAGATGCAGTCGTGGTACCCATAATTACGTGATTGTGCTAGGTTCCTTTGTGTCATGCAAATAATTTGTTTTGTCTCATTCTTTTTGACAGTTTCTGTAAGGTATTTCATTTCAGTTTTTTCTGTTTTATTACAATTTTTAAAGCACTTGTGTGCACTTGCTATACGCCTTACCACAGTAAATTAATATTAAACATCATTTAGATGCAGATTTTGTTGGGAAAAGTGTTGTATTCAAAAAATAAAGATGAAAAAACCATTTGCACGTTTGTGGTACCGTTTATGAACTCGATAATAGTAGTCATTTTTTTTTTTAATTCTTTAAACGCAAGAGTTTACTGATCTTGAATTACTGTGCAGCTTAAAATAAATTTAAGAAAATAAAACACTGATACCTATAGTTGAGCTTTTCGAAATTGTTGAGTTACTCAGGACAGTTACTGATTCGTTATTGTTTATGTACTGATTTGCAAAGTACCTATGGATAATAAATGTTCATACGGCCAGTTGTATTCTTATTAATAGTTCCCCATAAAAATTACTCGAGAAATTAGTATTTTCGACAAGATGCCTATGTGTTTTTTATACTCCAAGTGCGACTATTTAAGGTTTTTGGGATAATTTTGAATAAATACTAGACGTAGCGTTTGCTTTTAATCGCTATTTCTAAAATATTTTAAAGGTTTTGAGGTTGTTTATAATTATTTTATGTTGAAGTACCTATATCAGAGGCAGTTTTCCTAACAGTTTTCTTTTGCTTTTAAATTGTTAGGTATACCTAAAAGCATTTGGTATTACACGTCAAATTTAAAAAATATTAATAAAAAATAACAAAAAATTTTTAACAGAAGTCGATAGATTTTGAGAATTCATTCACATTATGTCTTTTAAATAGAATCTTAAACTTTTTTAATTTAGCAGAGGGATGTAACGTCATTTCAATATGTGCTTTTTATAATCTTATGAATGTCTTCTTGAAATACAGCTTATTTTTGAGTTTTTTTTTTAATAAATGCAATAATATCTTCAATGTTTTTTTTGCAAGTTTTTGCCATTTTCTAAATATTGAAAGAATTAAATCTTGATGTACCTATTACCTACATATAGTTTTAAAGACAGATGTATTTATATAAGGTTGAAAAGGCATTCACAGTACTGTAAGATGTCAAAAACGTATTTTTCATTAAATTGGTCTAAGTAGCTACATAATATGTTGGCCAGCAAGTATCTTTAGGTAAAAACATTTATTATTTGTTCACATTGAAGGAGTAATAAATTTTAAAAAAAACTGAAATTAAGTATAGATAATCCAAGTTATTATGTAAATCTGATTTTGATTGTCTTTTTACCTTATTTCTGTCGAATTTAATGGACAAAGATAAAAAAGCCAATTCTTTTATATTATGTTACGAAAACATCGAAAAATAACAGAAGTTATGGAAAAGTAAGCTTAATTGTTAATAGTTTTCGATTCAAATCGTGTAAAAGGAGAAAACTTAAAACATTTTGTATCTCACAGTATAGTAGTATCTATACCTAAAAGAAAATTTTAAGATATTACAAACGTAAATTTCATGTTTTAATTTCCTTGTATGAGGATTGCGTTTTTAATTTAATTCGAATTGGGATTTAATCTCGTGTGATTTTTTTCTTATCACACCAGTTTAGCAATAAACATATTTCAAGATTCTTGAAGTTGTTGTATGTGGTTTTATATCTTATCCATTTCGGAGAGATAAGACTGTCAATCAAAAAATAATCCCTCACGAAAGCGATATATAAAAAGTGAATCACATTCACAAAAAAGCCTTAAAGTAGTAATCTTAAGTCTATAGTTATTAATCGTAAAGTTAATTAAATCCTATACGAAATACTACGTCGATAATGTTCTTGCAGAAGTACCTATGTGAATCTATTATATGTCATTTAAGCAATATGTGATGTGTGGGTGATTTTTTCGGCTATTTTTTAAGTAGTGATGAACAACTGGCTTTTAATTCTACGAAATTGAAGAGAACAGGTTTATGTGCGTGCCAAATTATGATTTTAATGGCGATTTTTTTGACATAACTTTCGTTTTATCGTAATCTGCATCTAGGGTACGCTTTATCTAACACGTGGAATTTATGACATTTTATTTTTAAGTTATCACATGCCGGGGTAAAAATGTGCCATCAACCGGAGGAATATATTTAGTTGGGTAAAAGAAGTTTTAAATAGCGGTCAAGTTTTTTTTTTTTTGTATTCTTATGGAAAAATTGCAGTTCTTAATAGTTTGTAGACGAAATATAATAATATAGTGCTAAATACTAAAAAAAATCACAAAATTTGTTGTACCTATACAAATAAAGAAAACTAATATCTCTTATCCAACAACTTGCCAATTTTGCTAATTCAATAATTTCGTGAGAACCAATAGTGTTTATTGTCACTTGTTTTCTTGAAAAAATAAAGAAGTTTAACCGACTTATAACCTGACCGTCATTCATTTAATCAGTAAAATAATGTCAAGTTTTTTTTTTTTAAATAAGTAATAAAAATGAATAGAAAACAAGAATAGCGACTAGTTGGCAAATAGTGACAATAGACACTACTGGCTCTCGCGAAATAGAAAAGAACCCTAAATTGTTTCGAAATAATTGAATTATTAAAATAGGGTGTATGTTATTTGTTTTTTTTATGCATTGGCCACAAACTTGGCACACATACATTTTTCAAAATTAATGATGACAATTATCGACTGTTTCCATACTGCATCTTTATAAAATGTTAAATAACGCTTACATTTTTGGGTATAACAGTAATCTTGAATGTATAACATATTTTTAGTGGTTACAACTACACTGTTTTTTTTAATTAAAAAAAATAATTAAGATATGCATGCTCATCAGAAATTGCAGCTATGTAAATTATTGTATTGAATGCTTTATAAACTGATAGATTTGTTTTAGTAAGTAAGCCTCTCACAGCTATGCTACTTTAATTTTGATGAATAAACGAGTTTTTTTCTATATTTACCTTATTCCATCACTTCTGATTGACTAACTTCTACTATGGGAGTTGCAACAGGGATCTGAAAATAAAAAGAAATTGTAAATAATTGTATGCAAGGCATAAGACCACTTTAACGAATTTAGAAAACATAAATTTCGTAATTAAGGGTGTACCTATTCGCTTTTTGTGGGAGTCAAGGAATTACTATACAAATTCATGCACTTGTGATATTTGGTAGTAATAAAACAATCCATATCGACATTGAATCGTCTGAATATACATAAAAAACTGAAATTTGATGTTAAATGAAATATTTGTGTCGTTTTTAAAGGTTTTATTTTGGAATTTATCTTGCCAAAAAAGATTATTTTTAAGTTCTGCCTGTCCAAGTGAATCGATTTGCTTTATTTTTATCAGATTATTTGTCTCCCTACGTCTCCCTTCGCTTTTGAATCCAATTAGAGTCTGGAGACTTATATGCACATTTATAAGAATTTAGTTTAAGTAAATTGATGATACTGCAAGACCACCAGCCAGAGAATATACATTTTTCTGCAATTAAATTTTTGGTAATGGTAACGGATTTTTCTATAATTCATAAGCGGAAAAGTGTTATCGTGACTTAAGTTGGTAAGATAAAATGTTTTGGAATGTTTGTTGCTAAACTTCAAAGGTTTATCTATAAATATATCATACAGCCTAAGTTGTTCTTGCACTTCACTAACTAATTTTTAATATTTTTCTTCTTTAAACAAAAGTCATGGTGGTGTATGACTTCTAGAAATAAATAAAAATCGTATGTATTCCTTAGTAATATATTGATCACCTTAATTGTTTGTTTTCAAAGATAGATGTTTGCTGCTTGGATCTTTAAAATGAACGAATTAGTACAAAAATGTTTATTGAGGTAAATCTTTTAATTTGTTAAATCCAGATCGATTCTAGAATTATCACATAAAAATAGATCAGGTATTTCGTAACATTTTTCGCTATTGACTTTTTTTAACAACAATTAATAGACATTCAACGTTATAGTCATATAATCGTATATAAATATGCAGTCACTGTTGACTAAATTAACAATCAATATTTAATTTAATAAAAACGTATGGTTAAGTCATCGGTTATGTATTATGAATAAAGTTTTTTGTTTATATTTTAAGAACAAAGTAGTTGTATGTAATTGGTTGGAAAATTATTAACGTCTTTTGTTAATTTCGCAATCGTTTCTGTTTCTATGAGTTTGACGTAATTTTGCGCATTGCCATCTTCGACTAAACACAGTTATTCCGTTGCTTCGAAATGAAATACCTGTGTTATTACGTGGCATTAAAATCTGCGCCTCCACGCGGTCGTTATTAATACAAAACACGCAATGTGAGCACGTCATATAACGATAACGGAGGCTGCAGCCCTCGGATAGAGGAGTTTGATCATTAGTAGATGCATCAATCACTGCTTCTCCGCCTCCAAGGAGTGCTTTAAGTTAGCATGAGGCCCCCCTCGAAGGCATTACTTACTCCGCAGCGATTCTTTTTCCCTGGGCTGAATATTGACTGTATTAGACTGAGCGTATATATCTTGGGAAACCACGAATTTAGGTATCCACCTGTCGACAGGGGTTGTGATACGGTCAGGTATTTGTGGTTTACGGTGGTTTGTGATGTGGCTTGATCGGTCGTGCTATCGCACTAGACCGTGTGATACGACCTGACGGCCTTTCATTAGCTGCCTGCGAGGACGTAATATATGTAAATTCGTATGTTGGTTGAAGTTACAAGCTCTTTTACAAAGCGAAGAGTTACTTGTATACAGTGTGATACACTGCTTGTGTCTCACCATTGGAGGATGGTTACGGTGACTATACGTCTTTTATTTTAAGGCGATGTCCTTTAGATTTATTTATTTAAAAAAAAAATCAAGTTTGTCCTTTATATTAAAAAAATATGCGGCAATAAATTAATTGGTGTCTACTATGCTAGCCACATATGAAACAATTGTATTAGTATTGGTATAAAATGCCCTTTTTTTCCCGCAGCAACGGATAGAAACATCAAATGGAAAGACATAAAAAAGCTAGCACAAGACAGAAAAACATGGAAAAAAGTCAGCACACAACACTCTCACCAGTCCTACACCTAACAGTAGAAGGACTCGACTAAATAAAATAAATAAAATGCCTTTAGTACAGTTAAGATTGAAGTTATAATAGTAAAAATGTATTCATCCTTTTACATCTATTCTACACGAGTTAAAATTTTAAGGAAGTTTTTTATGGAAATATGTTTAGTATCAAAGACTATTAGAGTACAGAAAGCTAGGTGGTTGACTCTATTGTCTATTACCGACTTTAAAATTGTTTGCGCCTCTCAAAACATGTTTTTGAAAGACAATCAAATTTTCTACAATAGGTACCATGTAAAAACAAATAGCGTGTTGTATTTAAGAAAATTGAGTTATCGATGTTTAAAGTTTCACAAGTTTGACGAAGTGTAAAAAACACCCTGTATAATATTTTTAAAATGTAGCTAGCGCAAAGTGTTAATTAATCTATTGTCAATCTAATTTTCCAACGAAATTCAATTGCCTTTTTAAATAACTGAAATGTTAAAAAAATTGAAAGTGCTGTACCGCTCAAATTTTTCGTAAAAATGTAAATTTCACGACAATGATTGATTTAAGACCCATATAACCTTTAACATTTTTTTAAAGTAAATTTTAAGAGGAATCAAAAATGTAAAAATATACAGGGTATTCTATTTACAATTTACAAGTTTGAGTCCGTTTCCGGTTGAACCGGAGGTCGTATTGCAACCGTAATATTTTCATCGAATCCGAAAAATACCAAAACGCTCAGATACAAAATTTCATTGTTACATCTGCAATAGTATTCTAGATATTTGTCTGTTTCCATACTTTTGCGCAACCCTGTAAGTATTAACTTAAATTTGATGAATTTTGAACACGTTAAGTGCCACCATGTTAAAAAAGTGTTTTTTTTTTGCCAAATGTAATCCATAACACTAATAAACTTTAAATTGTTTGTCAGTGATCATTCTGCACCTACCTACTATTTTTGAGATCATTTTTAGATCCTTTGCAATTGAGAATAAACGAGTCTTGGTAAAAGTTTTTCCTTGGTCATCGTTTTAAGAAATGTATTAGTATTGGAACAATCTCACAATAGGCTTTAAAAAGTTCTATAATAACTAATAAAAACATTAAATACTAAAAATTTGCTACTGAAATTTTAATTAATTTTAACTTCGCTAAGGAATTCGTAGATCAAAGATCATTATAGAACTTGAAACAATTTGAAATTTATTTATTGTTTTTAGGGGCTTAGGTATTTACTAATTATATTTAAATGCAGTGGCGTATGCAGGGGGGGGAGGGGGGTTAGGGGGGGGTTGAAACCCCCCCAAGAACATTATGACATTGTCAGTGTAAGCATTTTAGAATATAAGTCGTAACTCTTACCGTTTACGAGATCCCCATAGTGGCCCGCGAAAAACGAGAACCCTGTATGTATATGTATAACCATTCCTAAAATATTGTTTTAATTTATTTTCAGTAATTATTTTTTTTTATCTTTAATTTTTTCTTGGTTTAATTGTTTCTTTTAATTTTTTAATTTATACAGGGTGTCCCAGTTAACTCGAACAGCATGGGGATCTCGTAAACGGTAAGAGATACAAAGTTGGTTAAATGGTTGAGAATGATCTATGATTTAAGAGTAACTATTCTATGAAAAAAAATCTTGAAAAATATTTAGTTTCTGCGCTATTCGTAAAAAACAAAAAATATGACGTTTTCGATTTTTGCTAATAACTTGCTTATTTAAAATCATACCCAAAATATTTTTCGACATTATTAGGACACTTTTTTGCGTAGAATTGAATATAGTTAATAAATTTTACCTATCTTCATTTGTTTTTGTTATTTTAACATCAACTTTCTTATTTTAAATACGGGTCGTAGTTGGCTATGACACCATTAAAAAGATACTTTTTTTCTCGTTTCATTGATGTACGGGTTGATGGGTTTATTTTTAAAAATAAACAAGTTATAGTGATATTATTGTATTTGTTAATTTTAATCAAAGTGGCCATTGGAAAACAAAACAAAACTTCACCTAAATAAACTAGCTGTACTTAATTAAACACAAAGAAACCTAAATAATGTAAGATATTTTTTAAATTACATAAAAATTTATGATTTTTCAATTACTATTACTACTAAATCTAAATTATAACATGCGTTCAAAGTGTAGCCCCCTCTCCATGTGCATTACAAATTTGAGATCTGCACTTTGTAGGTAACAATGTTTTCCCAAGCATATTACTTGTTTGTTTGATGAAATGTTCTTAAAACAGCTAATTATAAAAAGACAGTTGGACAAAATTACAAAATTAAGATTGGCAGGTTTAACAAAAGTTTATCAAATAAAAAGAAATGCTTAGAAAAACATTATTGTTTACAAAGTGCAGATCTCAAATTTGTATTGTCCATGGACAAGGGGCTACACTTTAAACGCATCTTATAATTTAGATTTCACAGTATGTAATAGTAATTGGAAAATCATAAATTATTATGTAATCTGAAAAATATCTTAAATTGTTTAGGTGTCTTTGTGTTGAATTAAGTACAGCTAGTTTATTTATGTGATGTTTTGTTTTATTTTCCAATGGCCACTTTGATTAAACTTAACAAATACAATAATATTGCTTTAACTTGCTTATTTTTAAAAATAAACCCAACAACCCATACATCAATGAAACGAGAAAAAAATTCTCTTTTTAATGGTGTCATAGCCAACTACGACCCGTATTTAAAATAAGAAAGTTGATGTTAAAATAACAAAAACAAATGAAGATAGGTAAAATTTATTAACTAATTTCAATTCTACACAAAAAAGTGTCCTAATAATGTCGAAAAATATTTTTAGTTTGATTTAAAATAAGCAAGTTATAAGCGAAAATCGAAAACGTCATTTTTTTGTTTTTTACTAATAGCGCCAAAACTGTAAATTTTTTTCAAGATTTTTTTTTCCATGGAATAGTTGCTCTTAAATCATAGATCATTCTCACCCATTTAACCAACTCTGTATCTCTAACCGTTTACGAGATCCCCATGCTGTTCACGTTAACTGGGACACCCTGTATAAATCGGTTCATATTATATCGTTTTTTTTTATTAACCCCCCCCCCCATGAAAACATCCTGTATACGCCACTGTTTAAATGTACAGGTGTAAAGTTAGTAACGGTAATACCAATATTAGCTCTTATTGTAGCAATTTTTTGTATGTATAGTTGTATAGACCAGCGTTTCTCAAACTTTTAAACACGCGACCCAAATAATTTTATAGAAATGAGAGTACTACCCATAGAGGAGGGGGTCTTCATCCCCGCAAGAAATTTTTTGAAAAAACACTTTTAGAAATATCATTTTATAGCATTTTAAAAGAAAAATTTTAATTTTAATTGTTTGTTTGTATTTTTATCAAAACAGTTCCGTTTCGCGACCCAATTTTGGGTCGCGACCCATAGTTTGAGAAACGCTTGTATAGCCCAATATAAATAAAACTTTGATTGGCTGTTTGGAAACTGTACAAATAATAATTATGTACAGATTGCTTAGTAGTCATTTATTACATGAATAAAACTGCAATTATTAAAAAACGGGAAAAAACTAAAGAAATAAAACTCGCTAAAAGAATTTTTAAGTACATTTAATTTAAATTCATGATTTTGCATTTGATGGTTTAAAAAATTTTAGCCGGTGAAGTGCTTTGATAAAATCAGTTAAAATGGTTTCTTTTATGAGATAAACAATTCATCAACATCTTAACCAAATTCGTGCATAGACAAATTTAAATTGAGTGGGATAGAGGAAGCAGTGTTGGGTATATGAAAATTATGTATTTGCTGCATTATGATTAATTTATCCACTTTTTGTTGAGTCTGTGGGTCACCACATGTCCAAGGACTAGTTACCGTGGCTCCTGGCGTCTTTTTTTGCCATCGTTGTCAGTCGTTTTTGTATCAACACCTAGAATCAGTGTGTCAGCGAGCATTTAGAACCTACTCCGTAGCGGTGACACCTGTCCTCAACTTGCATTTACACTCTATCATCTCCGATGTCGCCCAAGGGCAGTGCCGAGCTCGAAACCTGTACGGGGAGGGTTAAGTCGGGGTGAACGTTCGATAGAGCCACCCTGTCACAGAAGACAGGCAGGCAGGCGGTGTCTCATTTGGTATTCAGTTCTTAGGATGTGTCTTGCCACGGTCGTTTCCTTTGTTATTGACACAGATGTTGTATAGGTTGAATTGTCGAGGACCTAAATAGTCTTTATTAGCCAGTTGGAAGCAATTTATTAAGTAGTTGAGCGAATTTCTTTGTTTCTCCGAAACGAGCTAGGTACTTAAAATAAATTGATGTACCCGTTATAAGTACATTACTGCATTATTGACGACGTATCCAATTAGTTGTTCAGTTTTAAATACAATAAAATGTTTGGGGTCAAAACAACCTATACCATCTCTTTAATTTTTTTTAAATAGGTACCAACTATAAATATTATGGGATTACAAAATAAACAATTAAATTTAAGGTACGTATAACGAATAGTCTTAGAATGCCTCAATTTATTAAATATTGAATTAGCCCATGGAAGCAAATAAAGCACAATTAATCAACAGCTATATTGTCAGGGCAGGTTACTAAACGTCATTTTAGTAATTTAGTAATAAATAATTAAGTGACGACCACGGTCTACTACACGGGTTGGGAAACTCCCATATACGAGTATAAACCCGAGAGTAGAACCGAAATTTATTTCGTTTCAGTTTACAGTTACGTTTCGTCAAAATGTTTTTCGTTTCGGTTGCGGTTTTGGTTTTGCTGAAAATTCCGGTTCAGTTTCGGTTCGGTTCCGGTTCCGGGTTGAAAACAAGTTAAAATTAAGTCTTAATAATAATTCTATTTCTTTTAATTCTTCGTTTTCAATTTTAGAATTGGAAAAAATATCAGAACTCAATAAGATTAAATAAGTTTGTTGACAAAAACGAAAACAAATTGACCAAAAACATATTTTATTTACATGATTACTTTAAGTAGGCAATTATAATTAAACTTTAGAATGAAATATGGGTAAATTTTTTTAAAAATAAGAATAATAAAAATTCACCCAATTTGTACAGAACATCCTTCGTTTTTCGATTCTGCACTCAAATGCAACGTCGGAAAGAATTTTTAGCTTGATCACAACTACTTGGCGAAAGAAAAGAACGAAATAAATTGTTGCTAAAAAACTTGGAGGCTGAGTTAATGGTGAAAAAAATTATTCAATATCCTGCTAGGAGTTTCAAAACATTTTGAAAACAAAAAATGTGCACGCAAAAAATATACAGGGTGTGTGTAAATTGGCGGAAGCGCTACACAAGTCGAAAATCTTAATACAAAAATGTTCTACCATACTTCCTATGGCGTCAGGAACCATTTAAAAAAACAAAAATTTGGCAACATTTCATCCACTGATTTGCGTTTGGACATTTTCTTGTTAGCAATTTTTACTTAGATATTTATAATATTTATTCGAACTGAAAGCCTTCAGTTCATAAACATAGCTGCAATCTTTTAGGTATCGTCTAATACTCTAAGTCTGCGTTTTCATTACAAGCGTATTCGCGCGAATGAGCCTCGCGCGTACGCGTCCGTATTCGCGCGACTGAAACAAACCAATGCAAGCATATAAGAGCGGTTATACTACAAGCGAGAATTCGCCCGAAACCACTCTCATATGTTTGCATTGGTTTTTTGATTCGCGCGAATACGGCTGTACTGTAACCGCAGCCTAATACAAACAAGAAATAATTACGAGAAAAACAGAGATGACAGGTAATGAAATGACAATGTTGCCATGTGTATTATTTTCATTCAAATCAGTGATTAACATTTATTTTCAACACCAATTTTTGAAAGGAAAAACGCAATATCTAGGAAAAAATATTATTCGAAATTTATTTTTATTCCAAATCGTAGCTTTTTCATTAACAAATATTAAATAATAACGCTTATTAAAGGAGTTAAAACTTTGAGGATTACTTGCAGACACAGGAAGCATGGTACAACATTTTTGTATTAAGATTTTCGACTTAGAATTTTACGAAGAACATCGCCACGTGTAGCGCTTCTGCCAATTTATACACACCCTGTATAAAAAATGCAGCAAGGAAAGAAAAATATTAAAGAGAATTGCACAGGGTGATCCAAATTCGATGGGATTACACGAGTATCTCGCTTAATATTTAAGATAGAGAAACGGTTAAATTACCAAAAATGTGCAGTTTTTTGAGACAAACTCCGAACAGTTCTCAAATATATTTTATCATTTCGGGTTTTTGAATTATTCGTGAAAAACAGTTTTTTGTTATATTTATAAAGCGTTATATCACCGTTATTTCTGTAAATATAAAAAAAAATATATGGAAATTATTTCTAGATATGTTTATATAGAATTTAATGGTACAAAAAAAAATTCAGGCAGTGTCTCATGGTCGAGGTTACAAAATTACATATCTCAGATACTACTTTTTTTAGTTTTTAAAACTGATCTTTTCGTGTAGAATAATGAAGCGAAAAAAAATTTAACTTTTTTGTAACCGAAATTAACCGGTATTATGTTTTTTCGTTCTAACCGAAATTAACCGTTAATAAAATTTCGTTCCGGTTCCGGTTTTGGTTTTTAAACACTGCAGTTTTTCGTTCCGGTTTCGATTCTGTTGAAAATACCGGTTAATTTCGGTTTTCGGTTCGACTCTCTGGTATAAACTGAGGTCGGTAATTAGTTCTGTGAATTATACCACAGATGGCGATAAGTTTAAGAATCGTTCGCCATAAACTGTCGCTAGATGGCGATAAGTCTAAGAACCAGTTCGTGCACAAGATTCTGACATAGTCAGCGAGATTTATGAGCCATCGCTAAAACATTCGCAAACTTCGAAGTTAATCAATCAGTGGATGTATATAAAAATATTTTAACCGAACTTTTAGATCAGTTATGTCATGGCCAACTTCATTCATAATCCACTACGCTACTTATATGGCCATCCCAATTGACCATAAACGTCGTTCCCAGGTAAACGTCAAAAAAGTACGTCAACTGGCGCTCCCTGTGAAGTATATCAATAACTATATTTTTTAAATTGATAGTTAGTCACATATTTCCATAAAACTTTGGATTGAATAATAATTATTTACCTGTAAAAATAATCAACAGCAATCAACTTCGCTTACATCACTGAGGGTGCCACCTGACGTACTACTTAGACTTATCGCCATCTAGCGAAAATTTATGGGGAACGGTTCTTGGACTTATCGCCATCTAGCGGAAATTTGTATCGAAAAGTTCGGTGCACACGGACTGCAGCCATTCTAATTCCATCATTACAAACTTTTATGACCATGCCTTAATCTTACACTCGAACTGCGTACAAATATTTTCTAACCCTTGATTATATGGGTAGATCCTAATTTAATGTTCCAAGAATTAATCCTAAAATTATGTACTATGAGAACTACAAACACATGTGAATCTTTCATAGTAAATTCCATTCATATTATCCATCACCACATCCCAATATTCACGTTTTTATGCATACTTTAAAAGGTCAATACACATTATAGGTACGCTCTCGCTCCAGTCGCGGTCCGCTCTCGCTCCACTCCCGCTCCAAAATGCAACGCATTCTATTTAGTAAGCGTTACGTCAGTGCGAACAGATTGTGGCATTATATATTTTTTGATTATTTAGTAGTAATTTTTAATTAAAATGGTTTTCAACAAAGCTGATTGTTTAGTTCCTGTAAGAGGTTTATCTTCTGGTACATCAAGAGTTTCAAGAGTACCATTTTGTAAACAGTCCCCAAGATTTGATGAAGCAAATATACCCCTAGTTTCGATATCGAAGAAATAGAAACTCTGGATTAACTGGAACGGTATCTTTATTTTTTACGTTTTTAATCTGACGTTTCGCTCATAATTTTATGAGCTCCTACCTCAAAACGTCGGATTAAAAACGTAAAAAAATAAAGATAACCATTCAAGTAAATCCAGAGTTTTTATTTCTTCGATATCGAAACTAATACAATTATTACAAATATACCACCACCACTACTCCATCCACAGTGGCGGATTTATGATTTTGCCGCCTGTTAGCTAATAAATTTTCGCCACCCTATAATTTTTTATATATAAACTTAAAAAAAGTTCTCGTTTTTGTTTGAAAAGGTTTTCTATTCCATATAAAACTATAATAGATTTTCCTCCTGTGTTTTTGGGCCCCCAAAAACCGGAGAGTTTGTGAATTTTACCACTCTATTTTCGTATAGGTCGGCACCCCATAAGTAAATATCTATATCTGAGTGTTTGATAATTCTTAATATCAAATTGTTAATTTTTTTAATTATTTGGACGGATTTAACTTTAATTTGCTGACCCATAAAATTTGCCGACGTAGGCTATATAGCCTATCAAGTCTTGTGATACATCCGCTTCTGTCAATCTATATGAATCAACATGAACGACGCGACGATGATTTTGTAATTTGCATTTATCTTTAGACATCCTAAAATATTGCGAGAATTTCGTATCATCAGCTGCCAAATGCGGAAAGAAAGTGTAAAATTCTCCTCCCAACTTTCGACGCTTTAACAAAGGATGTACCTACCCCTTTTTCTTATCTTTTTGGTATGCTTTTCATCTGCGTCAAGCAATAACGCCACTATAAAAAGGTCTTTATTGCTTAAATTTGCATGTATTCATGTATCTGTATACAATACACTGTAGCGAATGAGTACTGACCGCTACTGGAACGCGGCTGGAACGCGGCTGGCATGCGTCTGGCTTGCGTCTAGCTCGCGCCTAGCTTGCGGCTAGAGCGCGGCCAGTGTGAATACACTGGACCGGGAGTGGAGCGAGAGTGGACCGCGACTGGAGCGAGAGCGTACCTATAATGTGTATTGACCTTAATAAACAATCAGACAGATTCTTATATTAAGATTAACAGTGTTCATTGCATCAATCAAACTCCACGAAGAAACATTCGGAATCGCCATACGTACATATTTGGAAAAAAAAAGTTGAACAATACAAAACAATTTTATTTCTCGAGTAGATTTTGTTAAATGTTGTAGTTATATTTTCCGACTGTAGAAATTTCATACTCCTATTAAGTAATTACTATGGACATATTATTGACAAAGAAAATATTTTATTTATATTTTTTAATTTCATTCAATTTAAGTAGTGAATATTTAGGAATAGTCTAACCATTTCTGACCGCTTACCTGAATAGGAAAGGTGTAATTAAAGAATGTCTGCAGTTCGTGTATCGGCTTAACTCTCATGCTTAATTACTGGCTGCAGTTCGAGTGGTACTTAAGAACAAGTCATTAAAATGGCTGCAGTTCGAGTGCGCCCGAAAAGTTCCCAGTTTTTTTTACTGGCTTCCGAACCTGTGTTGTAAACCGTGGTAACGACACACAGTAGTAGGTGGTTGTTTAATATATGCAGACAGTTTAATAAGGGTATCGCTGTCAGTTGTCACAAATCGGAAGTTCGCGTTTCGATGTAATACATCACTTTTCACGCAAACAGATCGGCGCCAAGTTCACGTGCGTGCTGTTAATATAGCGGATATGTACCTAACAGGATGGCAGTTTAAAACGTTACGTATTGGCTCGGTACTGGCTTGACTTTCTTAATATTACTATAATTAGACAGTAATATATACTTGCTTAATGAACGGTTAACATGTTGCATGAGTAATGCATTCGCTTTGTTCACATCTAGATGTGATGGTAATAATTACGTAAAAAATTAAACGAGCACACTTAAAAAATTCCTTTGGCAACATTTTCACATTTTATACAAGTTGCCTTAAAAAACTGATTAAGTAATGAAATTTTTAGTATGAAAATACGGTTATTTTAATCCTATATTACGAGAAATCGTCAAGTTTTCTTGAGATAAGTTCAAGAAAATATTTAGATTTAGATTATAAGTTATCTTTTAAAGAAATAATTTTTTTAAGGTAGGTATATGAAAACATTGTAATTGTGTTATACCAATTCTTAAGTATGTCGTGCCTTAATTCCTAATAAATCGAGCCACATTATACAGAGTTATATTAAATAAAATCATATCTAATCGGAATTTGTTGAACAAATCGTTTCCAATTGTTTCAGGTGTATTTCAATTCTTAAATCGAAGTGTGCTTACTAATTAATCCTGGAGCATTATACTTTGAAATTCGAGTCTTGCAAAGGAAAGTGGTACCTACGTCTAAAAATTACTCCTAATATTAACAAATTGGCGTTGTATTCGAGCCCTATAAAGAGGCCTGTAAATGATTTTTATGGTTGGCGTCAATTATGAAGGCTACTACTAGAATTAAAAAGTGGAAAATTACTTATAACGTGCATAAGCCTCTAGATTTTCGCCTAAATTATGCAAGTAGAGTAATTGTATATGTCAAGGGGGTATTTTGAAGATTTATTACGCACTGTATTTTCATTAGCATGAAAATTTATTTTTAGCGAAAATTTAACGTTTATTAATTAATAGATACGTAATAACTTATAAGTTCTAGGTAAGGTTTTAAGATTTTCTAAAGGTTGCGAATTAGGTTTTCGTACATTACTTTGCATTTGCACATCGTCATTGCGTGTTTGGTAAGATGGTTTGAACTCTTGTGGGTTATCTTGCCTCTTGAACTATGAGTCAGACCTTCCCGTATTAACGCGCATAGTTTGAAAAGTTGATCTATAGGAAGTTGTCTACACCGGCATGGATTGCGAAAGTATTACAAAGTTGTCAAATAAACTTCATCGGGTAGTATTGAATTAGATTTCACTGAATATATTTTACATTTTAAATTGGGGATTTACATGTTAAATGCGTAAAAAAGTCTTTGTAAAAATAAACGTAGTTCATAAATTTATAGTGAACGAAGTTGTGAAAACATGGTTGAAAACGTGGCATAAAAAAAAACTCAAATGGGTATAATCTACGACAATATTTATCAAAGTGTGGTCCATAGAGAACTCTGGAGGTCACCGAGGCACTTTCGGGGTGATCATGAGATCAAAACTTTTTTCATATAAAAACCAAAATGTTATGTTATATACAGGGTGGTCCAATTTTTAGGAGCAGGACTTTAACAGTCGATAGAAAAACTTATTTTAAAGCGAATATTCCCTATCAACATGGGTCCAAAAACGCTTCATTTTAAAGATACATGGTGTTGAAATTTTCGAAAAATTAACGATAATGTTTAACCGTTTCTCAACCAGTAGATATATTTAAACCAAATTTGGTATACAGCACCACCTTACAGGTTACCACTATCGGTAAAAATTTCAAGTCCCACAAGCAACCAGTGGCGGAGTTGTGGGGATTCAGTTTTACTAAATGTTATAAAAAACTAGTACGGACCTGTTTAAAATTAAACTCGAACTTGTTTTTAGGTAGAACATTTTATTCTAAACAAAAAGTGTCTCTTGAGTTTTCTTCGTATCTGCCACCGTTTGGCGCGGAAATCGATTTATTTTACTATTTTCGCGAAAAATTTGCTCCCAAAATCGATCTAAAAGTATCGCAAAAAGCAGAAAATTGCAACTTGCAGACTAAATGCTTATTAATCGTTAATTTAGCGAAACTTCTTCCCTCATTATTAGTATGTTCTGTTATTAAACATTGCAAAAATCGGTAATTACTTCTTTATTACGAATATTAGCTATATTTTTAGATCGAACTTAGCGAAAATAGTAAAATAAATCGAATTTCGCGCCAATCGGTGGAAGATACGAAGAAAACGCAAGAGTCACTTTTTGTTTAGAATAGAATGCTCTACCCAAAAAGTTTGATTTTCAACAGGGCCGTATTAGTTGTTTATAAAATTTATTGAAACTGAACCCCCACAACTCCGCCACTGGTTGCTGTATACCAAATTTGATTAAAATATATCTACTGGTTGAGAAACGGTTAAAAATTATTGATATTTTTTCGAAAATTTCAACATCCTGTATCTTTAAAATGAAGCGTTTATGGACCCATGTTAATATGGAATATTCGCTTTAAAATGAGTTTTTCTATCGACTGTGTTAAAATCCTGCTACTAAAAAGTGGACTACCCTGTATAGGTACGTGTATAGTGACTATTTTACAGCATCTGGTCGTTTGTCACATCCTAATCGCCATTTTCTTTTTTTTTTGCCAGGAATCTTCTTCGAGGTTTTTTTTTCATCGCCGTCTCTTATTTCATCTTTTCAGCGCGTTCTTGGTCTTCCTATTTTCTTTTTTCTCGTTGGGGTCATCTCATATATTTGTTTGGGTATTCTTTCTTTCTCCGTTCTTTTCATGTGGCCGTACCATTCTAATTGTTTGTTTTTCACGGTATCTGTTAGTGTATCTTTTATTCCCATTCTTAGTCCGATTGTTTCGTTTCTTACATGGTCATGTATTGTCACACCGCAATTTCTTCGCCAAAAACTGTTCTCTACTGATCTCAATCTAGTTTTTATTGAATTGTTCATTGTCCAAACTTCCGACCCATAGGTGACACAAATTTCAATTAACGATTTGAACAAATGTATCTGTTTGTTTACCAATGTCTTTATTTCAAAGAAGCGAATTGATTTTAAAGGTTCGCCCTTTTCCTATATTGTTCAACATATTTATCTCGTCTCTTCCGTCACTGGTTAAAATGTTACCTAAATATTTGTAGACTTTTGTGGTAGTGATATTTGCATCATCCAAAGTTAGATCTTCTTCTTCACATCCCACTGCCATATGTTGTGTTTTATTTGTGTTTATATCTAAACCCCAGTTTTTATATTCCTCAATAAGTTTCCTTAGCATGTATGAAGGCACCTTCCAAGTCCTCGCAAGAACAACCTGGTCGTCAGCGAATAATAGCGTTTAAATATTTCTCTCTCAAATTTGGACTACTATACTATAACATTTGCTAATCCAATTTCCCAAAGCAGAATTTAAATACAATTTAAACAGTGAAGAGAGACAGCAGCCCTGTCTTAGACCTTTGTTGACAGGAAACGAATCTGCCATTCCCGTATTAACTGACATTGTTTTCATAAAATTTCTTTAAAGCATTTATATATCTAGTATGAATTGTATTTTCTTTCAGCGCACTCCATAGTTTGCATACAGGGACGCTGTCATATGCCTCTTTCAGATCTATAAAGACTAAATGTAATTCACTTCCGTGCACAATGGTTTTTCCATTAATTGTTTTAAGCAAAAGAAATCGATACATGATCTTCTCGGTCTAAAACCGCTTTGTTCCTCCAACTGTTTCATTTGAATCTCTATTTTATTTTCCAGCACCCTTTCGTTATGTATTAACCAAATAAACAAAAACTCTTTTGGGTTTTCAAGAATGTAAAGACAAAAATTTTGAACATCTCTGTTTTACTATATTAACCAGATATAATGATTTATCAGAGCGATAGGGTTGTACGTTAAAGAACATAGTTCATTTTCTGAAATCACCATCGTTAGAGACTTTTCATAACTATTATATCAAATATTTATAACGGTACCTACTGATCTATAATTGTAAATAATGTAAAATGTATTTAATGTTCATCAGTGTACCAATTATTAGAGGTTTTGCTGAATACTTCAATTAATTCAGATTCGGAAGTTTTCTTAAAAATACTTTACAAGTTTCTTTCTTTCAAGAGGAAGAATCTTAAATTTTGTCTTGAAATTAATTGGATTTACGAGATTTTAATGAACCGAGTAAAGACATTTTTAAAAGAAGCATTATTTTTGAAGTGGGGTTATGCATTCACTGAAAAGCATGGTGTAATCTTATCATTCATAACTGTTGTGATAAGTCTTGACTTTTATAAAGTTTAAATCTAATTAAAAATAATAATTAGTTAATGGGTTTTTAAATTATTCAGGTGTATATTGGATACTCAAGAGCTGTAAATGAAAATGTTTAAAAATTTGAAACGGTAAACGTAAAAATAAAGCTGATAAATGCGTTTAAATAAAGGGAGTTGCTTTTAGTAATACCTATGTCTATTGTTCTTAAAACCGTTGTTTTAGTTCACAAAACAAATGAAAAAGTACACTTATCTGTACAGAAAATTTAATCATATACTACTTATATAGTATTCAGTTTTATTCTTATATACAGGATGCTTCAGACCACCCGTACCAGCACTTTTATTCGAAAAAGTCTGACAAAGATAGGGAAAAGTTTTTTGTCACAAAAGTGCATATGTAGAATTGACTGACGCTATAGCGGTTTTCGTGATTAAATCGGAACTTAAATAAAACCATCCGGTTTATATTGCATAATTAGAAAGATATTTAATAAAAACCACCCTGTATATTTTTACATTTTTGGAAACAGGAAGCAATTTTAAATACAGCTGCACTATTTTGGTTAATGTACCACTACCGTTCCGTTAAAAAAAAAAAATGACTCGCACTCGATAAAAAAAAAACTTTTTCGGCCAAAAATTATTTGAGGTTATAAACATTATACAAAATAGTGCAGTTGTATTCAAAGTTGCTTCCTGTTTCCAAAACTGTAAAAATATACAGGGTGTTCCATTTGAGATAACAAACTTAGGGTCATTTCCGGCAAGACCGGAAGTGAAACAATAGTGTACAAATGTTCAAATATTCGTTTTTTTTTACACATATCATATGTCTAAAATTTCATTTAATTAAATTCAAAACTAAATAAAAAAAGGGGGTGTCCAGAACTCAGTTACATGCGAATAGGGTTTTAAATATTGTTATGATTTAGGTTCAATTGATTACAAACTATACCTACTGATAATCAAAAACAAATTCAAGTAAAAAGTGTTTTTTTAAATTAAATATCTTTCTAATTATGCAATAAAAACTGGATGGTTTTGTTTAAGTTTTTAAAGTTACTTTTGGATTTAGCCACTTCCGGTTTAATCACGAAAGCCGCTATAGCGTCAGTCCATTCGACATATGCACTTTTGTGATAAAAAAAATTTCCCCATCTTTGTCAGACGTCGCATTTTCGAATAAAAGTGCTGGTACGGGTGGTCTGAAACACCCTATATACATATTTTTTAAATTTTAAATTACTACTTTATTTTCGTAAATCTTTCAGTGAGACCGATTTCAGAAAATCTTGATGCTCCATCGGTCATTATAGTTTAACTTTTTTTACATTCATATGCTTAAGAAAATTTGGGATTTTAATGCATTATAATTAAATATAATCAAAACTAATGCTTTTAAAACAAAGCAAAAATTAAAAAATATGGTGGGGTCATGGTAATGATTTGTTTTACTGCCGTTTGTTTATGCAACTAGTTATTAACAAGTCTTTTGATGTGTTCATCGCTAAAAGCGATTAAAGTGTAATACACACTCTTTACTCTTTAAAGTTACTCTATCCAAAAACCCAATACAGAATAACATTTACCATTTAATTCATTTTGTAATATTTCTTTTAATAAGACCAGTTTCGCGAAGTATTGTAGCTTCAAAGGTTATTATTGTTTCATAGTTGACTGTGAGTTCAAAAATTATTGGGTATCGTTTTTTTTTTTTTATAACTTGTGTTATTCTGAATTTAATTTTGAATTCCTTATGTTCTGATTTTTGGATTGAGAAGTAAGAGTAGTTTTTTGTGTTGTTTGAAACAACTGCTGTCTCTTTTGCTTATGTTTTTCTATGTAGATACCTGTTTTTGTAGACGCACGTGTAAAAAAAGTCGTGCATTTTTTGTATATATTTCAATATATAATGCATTATCTTTATCTCAAATCGATATAGTCATCATTGTAAATCAAACCCCTACTTATCGCTATTGAAGCATGCACCCTCTATTCTTTAGAAGTTGTGCGAAGCCGATGTTTTTGATACCAGTTGTGCTGGATCGACGTTTTCGGAACAGCAGATGTATTCTCAGCAGGGAGCTTTCCCCACGGCCAGCTCAAATCCCTTTTTCAAATAGCCGACATTTTCTCCCTCGCAGTGCCTGGATATTACATTCCAGCCCTACAGACGCGCGTTATCGATCTCTTGAAGGGCTCTCTCCATCCAATCAGCATCGCCTAGAGAGGGGAGCTATAATTACAGATCGCCTGGTGACGTAATTCGGTTTGCCTGATTGTGTGTAAGTTCAACGCTCGTCAAGTGTTGTCTCTTCTAAAATATAAGTACGCGGTTAAAAGAACTGTAATAGTAGGAGGGACCGAGTGCGTTCTCCCACTTCGGGAGTTTGAAAAAAAATGTAAGCCAGTTTAATTGGAAGGTGAATTTAAATCGGCTTGCCTTTGCGCTCGCACGTTCTTTTCCTACTCTCACTAGATTAATTTGTTCGTACGGTTTCACAAAGGCTGGTCTAGGGACGTTGGTTGCACTGCTCTTGTTTGGTTCAAACCGAGAATGCATTGTGGATACATGCAACGTTATACTGCAGTCAATTTTTGCTTTTTAGGGTAACACAACTTCATCACTTATAAAAAACGTTGCGTAGTATATTATTTATAATTATTTCCAATCCTCACAATTTTAGCAATAAAAACTATAAAGGTAGTCTGTAAAGATGCAATGCAAGTATGTAACATAGCAAAAATAGAGATGGATTAACAGAAATAAAAATAAAAATTGAAAGTGTTGTTTGTTATGAGCTTATAAGTATGAACAAGATGTTTATAATATACAAAATTCAATTTTAAGTGTAAAAAGGGGTTATAATTTATAAATAATACTTTTATAGTAGAAGGGTTTACAGATTCACTGATTCTTTTAACGTTGAGTTTTAGCTTCGTTACCATGCATTAACTTTTTCTTTCATAAGTCTTTGTTCGTAATAGAATTTCGTATTCATAAAAATGTTACATATTGTTAAATTTTACACAAAAAACTAAACAGCACAAAAAAATTTTCTGCCTATTAGTCGTTAATTCAGTTAGTAAGATTTATTTTAACGCGATCGATGGAGATAAACTTTTAAGTAATCAGTGCAGGGCCAATTTATTAGAAATAAGGCAATTTAAAGCTGATTTTAAAGTATGAGCCTAGATACTCAATTTGGATGTTTAACATTGGCCACTTAAACGATCTTCATTAATTTATAAAAATAATGATAAAATTACGTAAATCTTTACATTTTTGCTGGTTATAAGAATTTGTAAACAAAAATATATGCAACGTAAACGTATTATTGGAAAAATCAGAAGTCTTCGGTTAACCCGGAAGTGAAATTATATACTTACAAAAAGTGCAAAATATGATCTTGTTCATATCCGCTCCATAATGTTCCGGTTTCGATGGATATGGTGGTGATTTCCTGATTTAATTAAACACCCTACATATATGTTTTAATTTCTAAATCGATTCTTTAAGTGGGATAAAATTTTTAAGACTTTTAAAACAATAAATCTTTTTACGTTTTCCATTAATTTTATAAATCGATTTTCTTATGTCAACAAATTAATATTGGAATAACATTTCTTTGAATTTTTAATGTGAATAATTATTTTACATACAATACAATACATAAATATTAGCATAACAACTGTAATTTGGTAGTTCGTAGCCTTAAAGTCAACGGCTACTGTGGAATAATTTTTTGAATGTTTTTTGTATTTGTCTTAATTTTACTAGCTTTTTTCAGCCTCTAAAAGTCTTTATCTGTTTTTCATCACTTACTGTTTATTGCTTTAACATATCCTTGAGTTTTAACGGACTTAAATGTGCACACAATTACTACAAGACATCTATCCACATTAATGCATGCTAATGTCTTTGTTATTTATAAGTAACTGAAACTTTTGACAACCTTGAAATAAAACTGTAGCATGAAAACGGTAATATGAGACAACGGATAAATAAACTGCTTCAATAGCGTTTCAACTTTCGTTTTCTATGTGTTATTTGTTCGCCAATGCAAGTTTAAGAATTCTATAAGTTCGAAAATAACATTGTATAACTCGAAAAACATGCCAAATAGGGGGGGATATACATATTTGAAATAGCCACAGATGGGTATTCAATATTTTTCAGTTTCCAGAGATTATTACCACCCTGATTATCTCGTTCGTATTTGCAAATTAACGCTAGATATATTAATAAATTGCAGAAATCAAATGATGTCTTATACAGGGTGTTTCAGACCACCCGTACCAGCCTTTTTATTCGAAAATGCAACGTCTGACAAAGATGGGGAAAATTTTGTATGACAAAAGTGCATATGCAGAATTGACTGACGCTATAGCGGTTTTCGTGGTTAAACCGGAAGTGGCCAAATCCGGAAGTAACTTAAAAAACTTAAAAGGAACCATCCGGTTTTTATTGCACAATTAGAAAAATATTTGATAATAATAAACATTTTTTACTTAAACAATTTTTTAATTATCAATATAGTTTGTGATCCATTGAACATACATCATAACAATATTTAAAACCCTATTCGCATGTAAGTGAGTTCTGGACACCCCATTTTTTTCTTTAGTTTTGTATTTAATTAAATGAAATACTAAACATATATGTGTAAAAAACCTGAATATTAGAACACTACACTGTATGTACACTATTGTTACACTTCCGGTTTCGTCGAAAATTACCTTAAGTTTGTTATTTTAAATGGAACACCCTTTATATTTTTAAATTTTTTGAAATAGGAAGCAATTTTGAATACAACTGCACTATTGTGTATAATGTTTTTATAATCTTAAATAATTTTTGGACGATTGTTTTTTTTAAATTGAGTGAGTCAATTTTTTTTTAAACGGAATGATGGTGGTACATTAACCAAAATAGTGCAGTTGTATTCTAAAATGCTTCCTATTTCCAAAAATGTTAAAAATATACAGGGTGTTCCATTTGAAATAACAAACTTATGGTAATTTCCGGCGAAACCGGAAGTGAAACAATAGTGTACATATGTTCAAATATTCGTTTTTTTTTTACACATCATATGTCTAAAATTTTAATTATTTAAATACAAAACTGAAGAAAAAAGGGGTGAACTCACATGCGAACAGGGTTTTTAATTTAATTAGGATTTAGGTCCAATGGATTACAAACTATACTGATAATCAAAAAATTATTTAAGTAAAAAGTGTTTTTTTATCAAATATCTTTTTAATTATGCAATAAAAACCTGAAGATTCTTTTTAAGTTTTTAAAGTAACTTGCGGATTTGGCCACTTCCGGTTTAATCACGAAAACCGCTATAGCGTCAGTCAATTCTGCATATGCACTTTTGTGATAAAAAAAAATTCCCCATTTTTGTCAGACGTCGCATTTTCGAATAAAAGTGCTGGTACGGGTGGTCTGAAACACTCTTTATATAAAAAGGCGTTATTAAATATTTTATTCCAATATACTAGTAGGTATGTTTCAACCGGTGCACACGAACTGCAGCCATTCTAATCCTATCATTACCAACTTTTATGACCATGTCTTAATTCTACACTCGAACTGCGTACAAATATTTTCTAACCCTTGATTGTTCCAAGAATTAATCCTAAAATTATGTACTATGAAAACTACAAACACATGTGAATCTTTTCATAGTAAATTCAATTCATATTATCCGTCACCACATCCCAATATTCACGTTTTTATACATACTTTAATAAACATTCAAGGGCCGTTATTATAAACGACGAATAAGTAGTTTACTCGTGGAGTAAAATTTACTTCCGGAATAAATAGCTATTTTGAGTATTATAAACGTCAGTTAAATTTACTCGCCAAGTAAATCCCCGAAGTTAACTAACCTCTGATAAACCACGGGATAAATTTTAACTGTCAAATAAACATAACTCTACTTTTTCATGTCAACTGCTTAGTAAATGTGACATAATAATAATTATAAAAGGTAAGTAATAAATAATTATAAGAATATCGCATATACCTACACACGATTTATGAATTTATGAGGTTGTGTTTGTTTATTTATCACTTTAATTAGTTATTTCACGTTTAACTATTTATTCGGCAATTTTCGTTTATAATAGCGGGAATAAATTTACTCGCCAAGTAAATTTATTTGAAGGTTAGCTATTCGACTATTTAACTGAGGTTTATAATAACGGCCCTCAGACAGATTCATTTATTGAGATTAACAGTGTTCATTGCATCAATCAAACTTCACGAAGACACATTCGGAATCGCCATATCTATTTAGAAAAAAAAAGTTGGCAAACAAAGACAATTTGATTTATCGAGTAGATTTTGTTAAATGTTGTAGTTATATTTTCCGACTGTAGAAATTTCATACTGCTATTAATTAATTACTATGTACTTGTACATATTACTGACAAATAAAATATTTTATTTATATTTTTTAATTTCATTCAATTTAAGTAGTGAATATTTAGGAACTAAACATTTCTGACCGCTTACCTGAATACAAAATTCCAGGAAAGGTATAATTAAAGAATGTCTGCAGTTCGTGTATCGGCTTAAGCCTCATGCTTAGTTACTGGCTGCAGTTCGAGTGGTACTTAAGTACAGGTCATTAAAATGGCTGCAATTCAAGTGCGCCCGTTTCAACTTCGTAGTTATCTCATCTTTCCAGTCATTGAAACATTTTAATAGTTTTGATAAAGGTTTTTCGTAAAAAATATATAAAAAAATGTAAAGTAGGTATCACTAAATGCTTAAATGAGTGTATTTGCAATTTTTTTGGCTCTTAAGTTGGGTTAGGTGATTTATTATGATCAACTTTTAAATCCAAATAGGTTGCTTTCATGACCTAATAAAACTTCGAATATAATTTTCGAAAAAAAATTACAAGAAGTAAGTTTTACATGACTGCATATTTAAAAAAAAATAATTAAAGTTATCTAAAATGAAACACTGTGTACATCAATAGACTATTAAATTAATTGAAAATTCTAAAGTAAATTTGTAATGCATCTGTTTGTTCCTAACGTCTGTGATAGTGATCAGTAGGGGTGGGTGATATCGAAATTTCGATATATCGAAATATCGATACATATATCGGAATATCGATAAATCGATATTAAAATTATATCGATATTATTTATCGATATTATTTATCGATATATCGCCCACCCCTAGTGATCAGAATAAAATTACAAAGAGAAAAATGTAAATTGTTGTCTTTTTTTTATTCGATAAAGATGGATTTTTCTTCCCAAAACTGAAACTAATCTGCGATCTAGCTATGGGGAGCAGATTTTTTAAATCGATAGTAAAAAATTACAGAAATTTGCGATGCCCTTAATATGCCTATAGATCCAAAAAAATTATATTGGACTGTTATTTTACCAATTTTAAGACAGTTGTATCAAAAGGTTTCTTGCTAAACGTCAAAATGTGAATAAGAATTTAACCCAAATAGAAAAAAAATAACTATTTAGCTCTCCATAGCAATTTATTGATGTCCCCACGTACCTATAACGTATCTTTTCAATTGCTTCAGTGCATATAACGTACAGTTTTAAATGCTGCAGTTACATTATAACAGTGTTTTAAGCCAAATTATCAACTGTGTCGTTACAACCTGTGGTTTATGAGGACGACGATTTTAAAGATAAAACTTTAAACTTACAAGTGGCTATAGCGGTGGGCAGTTTTTTTGATAAATGGTATTCCGGGCGCTGTTATTTTTATTCCTGGCGCCAGTCAGTTCTTCGTGAAGAATGATTAGAGAAGCGGTTAAGCCGGTGTCCCACGGCCTGTGACTCGGCGAGCCTGACGCGAAGTTTGTCATACCTCGCGTCGTGGGACAGCACAGGCTCGGCATGGCTCGTGGTGGCTTGTGGTGGCTCGCCCTTTCAACGGGTGTCCCACGGCCTGTGACTCGGCGAGCCTGACTCGGTTTGTCATACCTCGAGTCGTGGGAACGCACAGGCTCGTGGTGGCTTGTGGTGGCTCGCCCTTTCCCGTGAAATGGCGGTAAATCGACAGACATCAAAGGCTTGTGGCTCGACGGATGACGATCTTCAGCACGCTCGTGCACCTGTTCCCACGGCTGTCTAGGTTTTGTAGGGAGATTAGCCGCCTTTACACACAGACGCTTTCCTGCGCGATTGAAGGGCGTGTATGCTTTCGCGCGCGAAAGATTGTGTGTGTATAGTTCATTTCAAGATATTTTAACCTGACTTACTGGATTTAGCAATGATTATTATTAGGCACCCGTGGAGAGATAAGATAATCCCTTGAAAATCTGTTAAGTGTTCAGAGGCGCATTAAATAATAACAGTTTTGTGTGTAGATATACACCAGCCTTAAAACTAACATTTTTATCAGATTTAAAACCATTGTCATAAAATAACACCTACCTGACATAATTAATTTTCAGAATCACTTTCGTTATTACCATCTAATGATATAATGCGTTTGGTTTACATCTGCATATTGTAAATGCTCATTCTCAATTTTAATGACGTGTTCAATCGAATTTTTCCAACTTGGGGGCGTTGCATTCAAAATTGCATCTTTAGTTTTTGCAATTGTGGCTTCACTAAATTTTGGGTTATTATTCGTGCGACGAATGTGTTGTTTCAGTTGCCCCCAAATTAATTCTATTGTATGCAATGATAAGGAGGTAATTTCAAAACAGAAGTCCATGTACTATCGTAATATTGTTTTTCAATTTTTTTTTGTTTTAAGTACCTCCCAACAATTCTTGCTTTGAATATGTGCCTTCGTAGAAGAGATTATTTTGCTCCAAAAACAGTTTTATTTCATCTTTACTGCTATTTGAAGCGGGAACCTTTATTATTTGTCTACTATGATATGATGCATTATGCATCACTATCACGCTTTTTTTTTGGCAACACCGGTAACAATTTATTTTTACACTATTCTTCTAAAAACTTTGATGACATGTCTTCGTGATAATCAAGACTGCTTTTTTAAATATTTTTTGCAAAAAGCAAAACTTCTTCAATCCAACCATTTTCTGAGCCCGCGTGTAAAATGATTATTCTTTTTCCTCGATTATGAGGCACGTTTAGCTGGCATTCGTTTTTGTCGTCGATCCATCCTTTCTTTACCGTATCATGGTGTGTCGTACCACGTTTCATCTAAATAACAAATAAATCGACCTTCGTCTCGATTTTTTTTAATTGTTGCTAAATATTGGTATCGCAACTTTCTTATTCTATCACATTCCATAATATTGAGACGCTTATTAATTGTCTGATATTTGAAACCGTTTTCAATTAAAGTACGCCATAATGTTAATCTGCTGCACGTTACATCTGTATTTTCTATAAGTTTATTATGTAGACTGTCTATAGTTGCTACGATATTTTGTTTATAAAGATTATAAAGCGTTCTTCGAATTATATCTATATCCCAGCTTTTAATTTTTCTGTCACCATTATCATCTCTTGTTTTTCGTTTTTGAACATCATGTTTCACTATGTTATAAACACTACAGTAATTAACTTCTGCTAACTGTGACGTTCTTTTAATTATTTCTTTATAACACATCTCTTTATTTTCATTTTTTAAGTTTTTATAGACATTTAGTACTATATTTTTGGCTTGGATACCAAGATGAGATTTAATTTTTAAACAAGTTTTTTCTGATACGACTTCTTCGTTCGTTTGAGATTCCTCACACCAAGGTCTCCACATGTTTTATTTTGTGAATATAACAATAATAACACTTTGAGAATAACTTTGTCACTAAATATACAAATGTTTACTTTAACAAAATCTTAACCCTTGTTTAAACCTGTTTACCACACGCTAGTCGTTCAAAACATATGTAGTTGTCTAAAGATGAATATCCGCCTGTAGGCGAAAGAATTAATAACGGATTCTATTAATTTATATATGAAAAGTAAAGAATACAAAATTAGAAATTTGCGTGTTAAGGCATACAGAAAAATAATAGACTTTTGAAAAGAACGAGGATTTCCGGAAGCCAATTGAGATTTAGTTGAAAAAAAATCAAAGTTTGAGGAGATCCTTTAGAAAGGAATTAAAAAATACCGTGAAAGCCAGCGAAGCGGATGTGGTACTAATAAAGTATATCATTCGTCGCTGTGGTATTACAAGTTGCTACTATAGTCTTTCACCCAAAACCTCCGTTTTTGTCTTCTACTTTTTAAGACTTCACTTACACCAGCAAAAGCCGCAGCCAGTGCGATATTTTTTATTTTAAATTCAATTTCTTACGCAAAGTAAAATTAACAAAACCTCGCACTCCAGCTAAAAGTGTGCAACTTACAGGCGCTCCACGAGATTCACTGTCGCTAAGCAAAGCGTGCGCGATTCAGCTTTAAGTTGGAGCTCGTCATGGCTCGCGACTTGCCAAGCCACGAGCCGTAGCTCGGAATTCGGCAGACCACGAGCTTACAAGCACGAGCCGCGAGCCGCGCGAGGCTCGCCGAGTCACAGGCCGTGGGACACCGGCTTTAGCCGAAAAAAAAAACAACTGGTTGTCTGTAGTACTGGCGCATCAAATTTAAAGCCCCCTGTTCTACGTAATTCCTCGCGTACTTGTTTAACGTGCGTGTCTGTATAATTTATTTAAAATTAGATCGCCTACAACTTGCCTTTTCATTAACCGCTTGGAAATCTGACCGATGCCCAACAGGTGGGCGAAGAAATACCAACAAAAGTGACAAAACACGTTGTGTTAAGACAGAAATGTATCGGATTTCAACGAATTTTCGCTGCAACCTTTAAAAGTCGACCGTAAAATGTTACTTTAAAACTCGTATGCGGCTGTTGTGCGAATTTTATTAAGTTTAAATGTTTGCTAATACGTTATATACTTGTCTTGAATTCGCCCACAAAAAGTCGGCGGAAAAAATAAAACGTGCAATTTATCAACGCGTGACCTTACACTGAAATAGCAGCACATTTGCACAATAAAATTTATTTCCGAGTGTGTAAGGCATTTAAACCGGAAACGACTTGTTCGTTGTCGTAATTATTTAATTACCCATTAACTTATTTTTATTTATGAGCTTTTATATTTGTTTTAAGTGCAAAATTTAACCCGCGTTAGTTTTTACAGCTAAAATAAATACGTCATTACGCACGTTTGTTTTTGCAAATAAATCAATTTAACAATTAGTAAAAAACTATTGAGTTTAAAACAATAATAGTTTGTAGCTTGTTTTTACGCTATTTAAAATATACATTGAACACTCCTCGAGAACATGGAAAAAAAAATGCAAGGTCATGGGGATAAATATAGGAGAAAGCAATTATACACTCTCCAATTTGCAGACGACCAGGTGCTTAAAGTCCAAGATAAGAATGACCTTCAATACATGACAAGAAAAATTAAAGAAGAATACCAAATAGCGGGGCTTTCAATGAATATGGAGAAAACTAAATACTTTTGTGTTGGGGGAGAATCCAATGACCTAGAATTAGAAAGAGGAGAGAAAATATCTAAATGCAATGGCTACCAATATCTGGGTGTCAAAATTCAAGATGATGGAAAAGATGAAAAAGAAATTCGACAACGAATAGGACAAGGAAGAAGATGCATCAAAAGGCTAAATGGAATATGGTGGAGTAAAGAAATAACAAAGAAGAGAAAATACAACATATACAACACAGTTATTAAAAGTATAGTATTGTATGGAGCAGAAGCATGGGGGTGGACAGAACAGATAAAAGAAGGCTGGAAGCTCTGAAGATGAATGCCCTAAGAAGATTATGTAGAATCTCTAGACTAGACACAGTACCGAACACAACAATTAAAGAACTAATCGGACTTGAACATGTGTGCTAGAAGAGAAGTCTCTTCAAGCGGCCCACCCGCCTTTCGGCTTTAGGCCATACAACTAATCGGACTGAGGGAAACTATAATACAAGAGGTAGAAAGACGACAATTAATTTGGTACGGCCATGTAAGAAGGATGGCAGATCATTGACCATCGCCAAAAGTAACGCTGGATTGGATCCCTCCTGAAAGGAGAAAACGAGGCAGACCCAGGAATACATGGAACGAGGGCATTCAGAGGGCTATGAGCGAAAGAAATCTGCAAGAGGACCAGTGGCACGATAGGCAGGGGTAGAGGAACAGTCTGGGGATCGGACAGTGCCGACAGCCGCTATAGAACCGAATTATATACAATGAATGTGAAAGTAAAATACTATGTGTGATACATCGATGAAATCAGAAAGAAAACTTTTATTTGATTATGTCAATTATGTCAAATAAAGTTGGTTGTCATTAAACAAAAACGAATCGACCTAGGAAAAATAAGTGATTACTATCTGATTCGGTTTAAAATGTTGCTTAGGTAATGTTTTTACACATTTGAAATATTTTATAATCCGCAAAGTTATAGACGATTTTTTAAATCGTATTTATCCGTTTTTCCTACATTTCTCGGATACCGTTTGAGATATTTTCAATTTTTCTTCGGATTATTAATAAGCACCGAATTTAGCAACTTTACCAAATTTAAACCTATACTCGAGCTATTATAATAAGTGACATCCCCATGCTTAAACTCGAATTTCAAATACCCTGCATTAATTCTTGGGAATGTGGGAAAACTTAGTAGACTTCATCAGTATTGTTAAATATACTTAAAAGCAAATCCTTAAATATCTCGAGATAATGAACAACGGTCTTACACCACTTTAATAATAAACGGTCCACATCTTTGTGAGATATTAGAATTGGCCCACTACCTAACAATATTTAAACGCAAAAAATACTTACTGAAATGTAGTTTAAAATTATGTCTAAGGTTTGTGATCAACATTTCAATGAAATTTTTTATCCATTCATAAGTTGCAAGAGAGGCTTGTTAGGAACTTCAATGCACTCGTTATGAGAAAAGTTGGAAAGTTTCCGTACTTTTCTCGTTTAGCGTGGATGAATGACATTGACCTCCAATCAATACAATAGCAGACGCTCAGACCAAATACAGCACGACATGAGACAGTGTTGTTATAAGTAAATCTGTAAATAACACTTAATCAAAACTTTAAATTTTAATCTTTATCTTAAAAAAGAAAATTTAAATTGGGATCAAAAGTTGGTTGAAATGATAAATAAAGGGGAGTTTAACCAAGAAATCTCCGAAGATTACTGCCTCATTTCAGGGCCTGTAATGGAGCTATATAATTATCACTACAGGGCAATTATTTCTTCTCATTCCAGCTGTAACTTATCGAGCTTGTAAGTAGCCCTTGTTAGATTCTCTTTGATCTACAAAAATATGTCATCTTTGCTTACGCTTTTTTAATGCACAATCAGCCATCGAGAAACAGTACGTTAAAATGAATCAAGTTTACTGGATTTGCACAAAATCATTTGATTTTAAGACTAAAAATTGATAGTTGAATGTTTCGTTCAAATGTTTTTCGTCGTTGCTCGTATTTGATTATGCGCTTCTTGTTTGTCTTTGTATGATATTAATCACACTGCTTCACTAATTAATTGGTGAATCCACGTATATTACTATGTTACATGTGTGTCACGTTGATGGCATCACTGTACATTTGATTGGACCAAAATATTTATAAATAACAGGTAAGGTAAAAATCTTAACACAAAATAGATACAAATTAATATTTTTGCAGACATTTCAATATTATAATAATAAAAAACGGACTTTTTAAAATATGCATTCAAAAGTTTTTAGTCCTTTCCAAGCTCAATGAGGCGTTGTGTTCCTCAAAGTCTTTAATTATAGTAATTGTTTCTCTCATATTATATAATTACAACATCAGGGGAAAACATTATCACAAATATTTAAACTTTTCTAAACCATATCTAAACATAGTCATGTAAATCCTTTGCGACGTTTAATTTGTGTTCCCTTAAAAACTGCATGCATTCATTATAAGCTATCATGTTAATTTTTTAGACAAAACACGTGTCCATTTTATTTGTAAATGAAGTATAACAATCTAGTGAATAGACTTGTTGTTCATATCTCATATAGCCCCAAACAGGAATACTTATCTGAAACATGGTGTACTTAGATAGGGTACTTAGGTAGGGGTGAAGTGACTTTTAACTTTAGGTGACAGTTCTTGCAACTATTTTTGCATTAAGATTTACTGTCGTAAAATTGATGCTTGTACGTGGTATATATAAAAAAAGTTTAGTGTAGTATGCTTTTTTTTGAGGATGTTATTAACATTAGAACAGCCTGACCATTTTGACTGGCTTTCTGTTTATTTCAAAAAAGTGGTATACCTACATTAAATTTTTTTGATAATGTTCTGAATAAAACTTTTTTTTGTAACAGATTACTTAATCAATAAATACATACATATTTTTTAACCCTTTACGCTCTTATGTCGACCTCTGTTCGCCAGTGTAAACTGTCCTTTTTAGTCCAATGTTTGCTGGCAGTTCTTAGTGTTAGTATTTTATTATATAGTGCACTATTTCTTACTTCTTTTTTATATTACATTATTTTGTATTTTTATTTATAAAATATAATGCTTAATTTAGTTAACGTGAAAATAAAAAATGAATATATTAGTTTTAGTTGCTATAATCAGTGAAAATATTTTAATGTAATTATTAATTAACTATTATTTGTTACAGAACCACATGTACTTGAGAAATTCTGGTACCTATTCGATTCGAAGGAGAATGGAGTACCTATATTGCGAAATTTTCAAAAATACCTAATGAATATAATAGCAAATTAACAATTATCTACTATTTAAAAAAATAATCCTGCACATAGAAAACACAGAACAGCAAAAGAATACTCTAATGTAAATTTGGCTAAAAATAGAATAGTGAACAAAGCATGATTAAAAAATAACGTACTAGAATTCTCGAAACTGTAGATTAAGAACATGACAAACATTAAAAAAATCATTTGTGTAACACTATTGTCAGAAATGTGATAATGTACCTACATCGAATGCCTAGAAGATAATTAAGCGACTTTGCCGAGAATATAGGAAATAGAAAACCCTAGAAACTACAAAAAGGAAATATTTAGAAGAGAGAGATGAGACTAAAGAAAATAGAAAGACATATTAGAAGCCGGAAGTCGGTAAACAGAGGAGGAAGACGAAGAAAAGAATGAAAAGATATCTAAGGCGAAAGGGAATGAAAGAAATATTTGATCGGTAGAGCATTTTTTCTTATGTTTGTAACAATATAGTTGTTGTATTTAGGTTTTGTCCCCCCCCCCCCAAACACTGCTCATTTCCTACTGCCACTAAATTGAACAAGTTTTTAAAATAATTGCTTCACTTTTTATTCGCATAAACTGCTCCAATCTCAAAATAATTCGAAAGCACAATTTAGTTGTAGGTAGACACGTTTAATGAAAATTCCAAGTCGCTTGATCCTTGAGTCACAGCAACGTGAAATTATTGTGAGTTTCTGTACGTTAAGTAATTAATTTTTTGTAATTGCTGCTAGTTATTTTAATTAATTTTGTAATAACTTAGGTAGTACAAGCAAAGGAAATATGTGGTAAGATTTAATTCTTATTTAATTCGTTTTTCACTAAAAATCGATTACACGAGTTCTTGATTGATAAGCCTCTTTATGCAATAAATGCTGGTGAATAACTTTAACATGATTCATAGCATCGCGTGTATATACATGTATTATGGACACTAATTAGCGTTAAAGCCAATGTTTTTCCATGTTTTATAAAGTTTGTAAGTTTTTTAAACTGAGTAGTGAGTACAGATATTTGAGTGTTTAATGAAAAGTTTTTTTAACGTTGAAAGTATTAATTTTTATGGAGTTTTAATATGGACATCAAAAAGTCTTTAAAGGTTGTATTATCTTTAATATACATACAGAGCCTAATATGAACGTAGCATAAAAGATGTACTTCTTTGGTTGTGCACCAAACGTTGTTATTTTCGACTTAAAAAAAAAATATGGAAAACTATTTGGGGAGGAGCTTGAAGTGCAGTTCCCTTTAAACTGCATGCAGTACTTAAATTTTTTTAAGTAGTAAGTTATGTTTTTTCGCATTGTATGTATAACACGTACTTGCAATTTTAAAATTCATAATTTATCTTATGTGTTATACTAATTCTGTGCCACTTTTAAACATAAAATAGAAAAATATGTAAGTGATATATTGCATTAATCCGCTTATTTCCTGCTAGCAACCACCATTTATCAGATAGTAAAATAATTTATTTGTTCCTAAAACTATAAAATATGTACCTACATGGGGTAATGTACAATCAGTGTGACGTTCCAAAACGTGTTATTCAAATTGAATGGACGAGGGAAAATACAATGTGATTAATTCTTTTCTACAAAATTACGTTTAATTTAATGTAATGGCACAGTTTAAGATCGTTTTAAGGTCAAGTCTAATTAATTGTATGAAACAGTAATCAATTGTGGTCAACATATAGGCACATATGTTTAAAACCAATTTGATACATTTTGCAAAAGTTTGTCTCCCTAAATTGATTGTATTAAGGTCCACACACACCGGCGCGATCTCGACGCGGTCGCGGGCGCGGTCACGATAATTGGTAACCAAGGTTACTTATTATCGTGACCGCGCCCGCGACCGCGTCGAAATCGCGCCGGTGTGAGTTAACCTTTATGGTGCCTACTAATAGTTGTATCTAGTTTGGATTTATTCCCATCATCTATTAATTGCGTTAGAAAATAAAATATCTTTAAATATGAGTGAATGACATTTTTTAATATAGTAAAAATTCTCGATTTTTAGGTAGTATTATATGAAATATACTAATTTATTTATTTTCGATCGATTTCCACTTCTGTTTTTAATAATTTTTAAGTACTTATGAAGAAAATGGCTTCAAAAAACTAAAAAATGCACAAAAGTTACTACTTCTTGCCTCGGACAAAGCAGAACTTGGACGAGCGGAACTGGAGCCATTAAGAATTGATAATCAACTGCGTTACTCTGTGCATATTCTTTATCTTAAATTAATTTTGATATTTTTTAACTCACTTACCGAACGTTTTTAAGGGGTACTCCCAGGATATTTCACCACTGGCTTCTGTGTAAGTGTAGAGGTTAAAGAAACTGCAAATCAAAGAGAATTCAATTAGTAATCAAGATTAAAGAAATTGTGTAAATGTTTATTTGTTTCCGAAAGAAATATAAGTTGTCAGGTTTGCCGAATCTGCCCTATTAGTAATCCAGAAAAAAAGATTAATCTTATAATTCATTTTAAACAGACCTTAACTTAAGTAGTAACTTTTTGTGCTGATTTGTAGACGACACTTTACCTTTAACATCTATTTTGCAATGTAACACATATATTTACACCCACGAATATACAGGGTGGACCAAATTCGAATGTTTATTTAAAATGGCACGTTTAGTTGTTTTCTCATTCAAATTCTTAAAGCTTCAACTATTCCTTGTAACATAAAAAGTATTTATAGCACGATACACCTAAAGAAAGAGGCGTATTTTCAAATCAAGGTGATTGCATTACTGTATTCTTTATAGAACACTCATTATGAATAAATTCTCAGTGCGTTTTTGTTTAAAAACATTCATAATAAAGATAAGTTTATTTCTTGGTTACCAAACTTTATTGTTTTTGCCAAATAAATAATTTACAAAACGCCCTTCGTCAATTTATAATGTGAAATATATCGAAGTATCTTCAATATAACATGTTAATTCTGTTAAAATTGGATACTTCAGTCACATAATACACCTTTATTGGATTACGTTACCCTTTGTAAATGTCCGTCTAAAATAAGCAATTTTCTGTGAATCTACAATTTTGGGGGAAATAAAATGAATTCGGTAGTAGTGCGTGGATAATATAATACCAATAATCAGAAAGAAGCCTATCAGACATTGGTATGCGGGAGGTAAAACTGCCCTAGGGAAATATGTCATATGTTGCTTCGAATATCGAGTTTTTGACATGCAAGCCCGACAGAAAATGATGCAGTACACGCTCTACGAAAGAGGGACGAAGATGAATTGTAAAAGTAGAGAACAATGGAACTTCTAAGTCGGTAATCCAATTTTAAGTTTTGATGTATTCTTCTAAAGTTTTATATGCATGTTTTATGAAACGCGATGTACATTCAGATACTTGTTCAGTATTTATTTGATTATGTCGAAGAACGTGTCATGCATAGAAAAGTACTATGGAAATTCTTCAAAACACTGATGCAGTCTCGCTTCATGAAAGTATTATTTTTGCTAGACAGAACCATGTTCGTGAATATCTTTTAACACTAAAACATCTCCAATTAGTTATATCAGTTGTATGCATCAGGGTATAATTTTGCTCGTAGTTGTGTATAAAATCTGTGGTCAGCGGGAAAAAGCACTTAAGTCAAAAAGTCCAATTTTTGAGGAGCAAAATTTTTTTTATTTTACTGATTATCATGTGAGTTTAAATTTTACTGGTATGGTATATTTTACTTAAAATTAAGTATTAAATTATCACAATATGTCAACATGATGAAATTTTTTAATAAACAGTAAATACTTGACTTAAGCTGGCATAAAATAAGAATGACTTAAGTAGTTTTTCACAAATGTAAACAAATGGATATATTCAGTTTAACTCGTTTATTCTTAAAAAAATATATTTTTTATGCAGAATTTTAAAAAAATTGATGGAGTAAACATAAATACTTATTTTTAAACGTAACTTTTATTATCTTTTGATTACACAAAATTTCATAGCAATGGAAAAATATTATTAATAAAAATACGTGAAATGGAACTAACATTATAAACAGGACACACAAGTGCCGAAATTGCAAATTACCAGTATAAGAACGTAACAATATGAATGGTATAAGGTTAATAATAAAAAATTGCACTTTTTGACCTAAGTGCCTTTTCCCGCCGACCACAGAAATTATGTACATATAAGTAGAGTATCGTGTCAAAATTATAAGTATTTAAAGTGATTTTTTTTCCAAAAAATTCACCCAATTTGCGAATCGTTAACAAAGTTGATTGCGGGCAAAGCTTGCAAAGCTCTTTTTGGCGAATAATGTTGTATCTTATGTTACAAACCTGATTTGCCTCAAGTTGTTAGACAATATTATACACATTTTTGTGAAGAACTCTTTGTAGAAGAATGTATGGTGGTTATATTAGGAAAAATTGCAAAATTAATTTTATTAAAACGTGCTTTTATTGTTGAGGTATTTATTTTATCGGAGAATAATTTCAGCATTTTTTCACCTTACATTGTATTATACTTGTATCTGCTTTTTTATTATTAATTGTTTAGTTCCGGATCCTCATTCTTAACCTTATCCCATTGCCATTATGAAAAACGACTAGAAACGAGTATGGTTGTAATTGTTGTAGAAAAGGGTCGTGTTAAGAACAGGTTGGAAAGTATCTACTACCTGTAAAGCGCCTGTAGTCAGTTTCGACTCGCAGTGTAACACTTTAGTAGTAGAACTGCCTGTGTTTGCTGTACATCACGTTAACTAGTAGCAGTCAAGTCAGTATTTGAGGTAGTTTTGGTTTTGTGGTGTATAACTATCTAAACACTGTGTATGAGGATTATGCAAATAACGTAGTCCTTGGACACAGTATAATAAATACTAAAATTGCAGATATTTTACGTTTGCTATCAGACTAAAAAGAGAACAGAATTTGTCACTTAAAAAGAAACGATATTAGTTATTAAAAAAAAAAACATTTAAAATAGCTGCTGGTTTTTGTTGTTACAAGTTATTTTTTTCGATATATTTTGGATTTTTTAATTTTTCTGTTGGTAATAGCATGTCTACGAAAAGTAACTCAGAAATTAAGGTTTACCAATGTAACGAAAAACCAAATTTACAAAGTTAATTCTAGATTTAATAGTTAGGTATAATGTTGATAACTAGAAAGGAAATATTTTTTACACCCGTTTATGGAACATTTTTAAATGCATTACTAATTTTTTTAATTTTCTAATTTGCAATTCTCTTTATCTAAAACTCTTTTTTTCTTTCAGCCTTCTTGGTCAATGGAAAAAATCTCTAAATAAACTATTTTTGCAATGCTTATGCAAGCGTTACAAGAGAATAAAATTATTTTTTATTAAAAATCAGTGTTGTAGTCTGTTTTTGAAGTTGTAGTTATGTTTTATATTTCAAAGGAACTCGGTTTGTTGCAAATTATTATGTGTTTCTGCATTTTAACATTCAACGGGTTTATTAGATTATAGATGGGATTATTAAAATTTGCACGTTTCTAGATCAGTTTGAATTTTGCAGAATATATTAATTAATAAAATATTAATTGCATACTTCTAGCTACAGAACGTGCCTTGGCATGTGCTTGTGAGACCACTTTAAACTAGTTGCCATTTAACAATCGTATTTGTTTTCAGTCGTTTTTCTCCTAATTTCATTCTCATCAGAGGTTGGCTATCATTAAAGCTATACTTATGCCTTTCGCAGCAGCTGTAAAGAGATTAAGACAGCTACATCTAAAGCATTCTCTCAAGTTCCTCAACCAGGGCATTCTTCTACCAACACTTATTTTGAATTTTATTTTTTCTTGCAAGATGGCTCTAAACAGCTCATATTTCTCACCTCTCACGACATGTCCCAGGTATTAGAGTTTTTTCACTTTAATGTTCTTCTTTTTATATTTTTTGAGCACAGCCACATTCTTAGTCTTTTTAATCCATGGACTTTTCAATGTTCTTCTGTAGCAGCACAAATGCTTCTAGTGTTTTAACGTGCCCTTTTTTCATAATTCAGCTCTTCACTGCATATAGCAGTTGATAACACCATTTTAAGTATGATAGATATCATATTAATAATTATGGACGTTTAGAGTACTGTTATTGGTAGGGGTGGGCGATATATCGATGTAATTTTGATATATCGCTATTCCGATATATCGATATTTCGATATATCGATTTTGAGGGCGAGAAGCTTTTTTTTTTTTTTAGGTCACCAGTCTCTTGTTTCACTTTTTTACCGACTTTTTTAGCTTCGCGCCGTTTTTATATCGAAATTCGATATAATTTCGATATCGAAATTTGGATATAGCCCACCCCTAGTTATTGGCACTTTCTTTGATTATTATAAAATTGCATGCTTAACTCATTGGCACTCGTATAACTAAAAGCTGATTGAAATCGATTAGCCTAGGTACGGTAGAGAAACTGAAATAATAATATAACTTCAAAAGTGCATCGTAAATTATAAAATATGTTTTTGAACCACCTTCATTACTACGCTTCAAAAACATAATTAAGTTATACCGAGGAAATAAATTTGTTTTACAAATTCCAACATTTGGTCTCCCCCTCATCGAAGGGACAACATAATAAGCTTAAAAGTTAGACTTATATTAGCCCCGAAACCGCGGAGTGTTAGTTTGGTTAACTCGTGATGGCAAAGACAAAGCGAGACAAATAAGCGGCTACCAAATGCGAGCAAGATGCATACAAGAACCAGGGATGAAAGTAGGAAAGAGGTCACGTGGTGGATATTAACGCGTGCGATTTGATTCATGGCCCTCCGACGCAATGAATTCGAGACTCTCCGACTTTTATTAAGAACTTTTTTTTTCGCATAGAAAACGAAACAAATAATCATTGGTTCTTTGTAGTGCTAACAAAATGAAGCCTGCATAGTCGGCCATTTTTAATGATCGATGCTCACAGACCGTGACAAGGGTCTGAAATGATTAGTATGTGCAGTCCACCCCAAAAACGTTCCATTGTGCCCCCTGCTGCTAACGACAGACGAATTTCACTTCTATGGATTCTGTTTTTTCAAGTCAGGTTGGGTTCGTCGGAGCCGCGAGTGCTTATGTTTCAATGTGGAATGTCGTACGGACCACGGTGAGGATTTTTAGAACGCAGAGAAAGGAAGGCCTTTGGAACCATATGTCATTTGAAATTGTCGAGTCATGATGGCTTTAGAGTGCGCCTAAGACCTAGGGTGTTCTTTATTGTCTAGGTAATGGTATATTATATTGTCTGATATAGGAATGGCAGCGTTACGAATAATGTTTTTGGGGTAGCGAATTTTCAATGTGCATGTGACGTATGCTAGTAGCGATCGTGTTTTGTTATGGTGTAATGATTGTACCAGTTTATCCTGTACTTAAACTTTAATTTCCATATGGAACAAGTCATGGAAAAAACGACATAGTACATTCATTTACTTCATGCATTTTATTTTCTTATTTAACAATTATAACACGGGTCCCCAAACTTTATGAGAAAAGGGCTATATTTAAGTATTGAAATGCATGGCGTGTCGGATAAAGAGTTTTTCTTTATATATTTGCATTTTTTAAATAATTAACTAAACCATCTTACTTCGTCGTAGGGCAACAAATTGTCATGCTCCGATTAAGTGCTTTCGAAAACCTTTTAAGTTGCAGTTGAATCAATCCGACTTTTTCATAGATATTAACGAAATTAAATTGAAAATTTTACCGCATCGGAACTGATAATGAATATTAAATGTTTTGGATTATTTTTAGATTTAAATAAGGCCTTGATTGGCCAGATTAACCCAACATTACAACGGATCATATTTTTCGCTTTATCATGGGTAAACTTTTTCAAATTAAATTTTTATTCTACTAGTGAATCAGCCAAAAGAAAATGTTACTGGTAAACAAATCATTCCACGAATAAAAATTATTCACTGACCAGAATGGCTCTTTCCAAATCCTCTTTTCGCCAAATAAAAAATAACCCTTAATTCAAAAAATCTAATTTTTCTTTAACTTCTATTAGTTTTAGTTCACATAGAGTAGTCAACTTTTTCAGTCTTTTTTTTCCAAAAGTATATCATAATACTAAAGGCTTTTGGTAAGCACGATTTTAATTTTTTCTGATAATTGCTTGGTGTATTTGCATTAAAGAGATTATTGCATTTTGCTTTGGTAGACGTTGTTCTAAATTTTGGTCTATTAAGTATTATTGCTCTAATTTGTATATTTTGATACACGAATAAACAAAAATTTAGGAAATAGGGTTTATTGCTAAGAAAATAAGGCTAATTCTTATCAAATAAACAGCGGACGCTTTTGCAAAGACTTAAGATTAATATTTGGGAATAATTGTCTATTAAAATAAAACAGTATCAAGCAAGGGTTGTTTTTAAAAAAGTGATTAGTTGAATTTTTGTAAAAAAAACAAAGCAATATTGGTTATTTTATATTATAGAACAAAATTATGAGGTGTAATTAAACAATACGAGGTAAGTGTTGAGAAACGTATAAAACAATGTGTGAGTAATAAAATGTAGTCAATAAAGGACTTCTTTTACCTAGCATAACGCATAATACAAGCGTTTAATGTACACAAATATATTCGAATAAAAGAAAATATCAGATGTTATTGTGCTTCAATTACATTTTAAGTTATGCATTTGAAAACCGAATGAGGTTGACGCAACAGAAATGATTTACACACAATTTTTTTTTTATATCAAATCAACATCACGTGAACTTCGTTTAGATTAAAAGTAAATTGGTTATCAATAATAATAATGTCTAGTATTTTCTTTGAATATCTCTTAAACTGGCTAACTAAATAATGCACTTCTCATTTGTTTTTGGTGTCGACATTTTACTCTTAACGGTTTAACACAAGTCAGATTTGGCCTCCAATACTTCATTAATGACAGCCCATTAAGCAAAGTAGGATTTGTTCGACTTTTTGAAGGTCGTTTAACAAAAGTTAGTACAGCCTTGTGCTTCGTAAAGTACATCTTTTAAGTGATTTCTAACGTCATAATGGCAACTTCAATAGCTTAACTGTGACTCATTGCTTATTGTTGAACTGTTATTGTGGTTGGTGCGTTCGACATCTCAAAGCTGGAAATAAGTGTCAGTTAATTCATTTGTTAGGGTATTTTGTGCCAGTTGTTTTAGAATAAGATAGTAGGCTGTTTTGTTTTTTAGTTGCCTGTAAAATAATCCGCGTGGCAATGTAGTTTACGATGCTGAAACGATAAGATATGCGTAGAAATATTTAAAATTACAATGTTTGAACTGAGTGAGATTGATGTAGAACAGTGTTTCTCAAACTTTTTCCTCTGAGGACCTCGTTAAAGCTTACAGAAGACCCCTATGTTTTGTAGACAATATTTAGCCTGGCAAATAAATTTAGATGATTTTCGAGCATTATGAAACGGCTCGGGGGGCTCCCAGGGGTCCGCGGACCTTATTTTGAGGAACGCTGATGTAGACAAAGATTACTGATCAGTGGCTTCTTCTGTTTCGTGGATAATTTTTCATTTATTAAGATTACTTTAAACAAAAAACAAACAAAATTATTTACTAAAGCTAATATATTGAAGTCATGTTAGACCAAAAAGAGAGATATCCATAATCTGCCTGTCCTAACGTTCGCATTTTACCCATATTGTCTATCCACAAAGCTGTGAACATGAAATCCATTCTAAAGTCAACTTTGGTTTTAACTTGAGATGCAGGTAATATTGTTAGTTTTAATCTGTCATAGGGATTTGTTAGCAAATGTTCATAAATTTATTAACCACCGGTTTGATCTTCATCTGTCGAAATGGAGTATTGTGGCAATGGGTAGAATCAGAGCCGGCGCAAGGTTATCTGGCGCCCATAGGCAAAGAAAATTTGGGCGACCCCATATATGGTCTAAGTGTGCGTGCGTCTTATGTATTCAGGGTGATTCATAAATATTGACAAAAAAATCTTTGGAAGATAATTCCTTATCAAAATATAAAGGGGGGCTTTCATATAATATTTTTTCGTAAAAGGTCTTCTTTCGGAGTTACACCTCCATAAAGGGGAACGGTGAAAGTAGGTTTTCATTTTATTTCTCAAATTTGGAGGAATGTAGAAAAATTACTTTTTAATTTGGATAGATGTTTTTTTAATTATTATTAAAAGGTTTTCCACAGTAATGTTTTCAGTGATGTCCCACCTTCACAAGGGGCTGAAAAGTGCGATCTCTGTTGGTTTTTTTAACAGAACTTTTTGGAGGGTAGAAATTTTGCAATTTAAAATTATTTTTCTTGGAAGCCTAATTTATTTAGAACCTCTCTTAATTCTTTAATTTTTTTCCGCAAAACCTACAGTTTTTGAACTTAAATTAAAATAAGTAAACATGCACCGTCTAAAATTCTAAAATAAAATGATTCATTTTGGTTTGTACATATTGAGTAAAAGTGACAGGTGTTTTCGTGTTTATTGGTAGTGCATGTTCTTTTACTTTAGTTTTTAATCAAACACTGTAGGTTTTGCGGGAACAATAAAAACCAAAAAAAGTTTCTAAATAAATCAAGGTTTAAAAAAAATAATAGCATAATTTTAAGTTTTAACCCTCCAAAAAAAAAACACTGATAAAAAAACCAATATGGGTTGCACTTTTCAGCCCCTTGGAAAGGTGGAAGGTGATTAAAAATATGACTATGGGAAATCTCTTAATAAGTAAAAAACATTTACCAAATGCCATTTTTCTACATTTCTCGTCCGAGAAATAAAAGGAAAACTTACTTCTACCGCTCCCTTTAGGGGTTGTAACTCCGAAAAAACACGCTTTTGGAACACGTATTATAAAAAAGATCTGAATATTCAAGATGATTACCTCCCAAAGTTTTTCGCAACATTTAAGAAGCACGGGCATATTTATTTAAATGTTACACCATTATAAATATTTTAATTTTTTAATAATTAAATAACGTTTATACATTTGTATACATATATCATACGAATTTTACCTTTTTTTTGTGAGGAAATCTGGCGCCCCCATAACCTGGTGCCCCTAGGCAATTGCCTAGACTAGCATAATAGTAAAACCGGCCCTGGGTAGAATACAAATACAGAAATGATTAGATCTTTACAGCGAAGTCGTTAAGTCAAAAAAGAAACCCATCAATTCAAGCGATTTCAAATAATGTTTTTAAAAAACTAGTAATTGGTTTAATTCACCTTATTGCTTCACGAGGTCGAACCGTTTTAGAATTGTATGATAATTAACAACTGAAGATTACAGTAAACATTTATTAGAGTATTATATTATGTTGATGCATACAATTTTCAAACGCATTAGCGTAGGTTATGCAAACGCTGTTTTGGAAGAACCGTAAAACTTCATTGCATTTTTTTATCAGAACATAAATTACAAAATTCGCCCTCGTATATAGGGCTTCACTTTTTTTATAAGTTTTTTGGTGAAATGATTAAAAGTCGTATTGCCAATATTAGTTTATAAATGATCAATAATCAGCCCCTAGGTGAAAGACGGCGGTAAGCGAAATGCATATTTTTTGTGCGCTTCCCAGCAAATTGTATTAGCCAGCGTCGAAGTGCTCAGAGCCATGTTTATGATGGCTCGTGATGAAGATAGGGCGACGAACCGAATATCAAAGCTTGTGCCTTTTTTGCTCCCGTAAAGCGGAAATAAAAATATATACGTGTTTAAATTAAGTTAAATCCGTAATGGCTTCTGCTTTTATCAGCGTGTGTATTTTTTTAAACAAAGGAAACAATAATACCACGTGCTTTTAAATGATTATTAATAACTTGTCTTTTAAATTTACACGTCATCGCTGCAGCAATATTTTTAGTAAATGTTGAAATTATTAGTGAAAAATTACCTCAAATATTCAATGATTACAAAACGCATTCTACATCTAGAGCGTCATTGTATTGATTAACTTTTTCTGCTGGTCAAATTTTAATGAAAGTTAATTTGGTTGCTCTGCGCTGCTCGTAATGCAAATACTCCATTAGTCGACCTAATGAAAGGCCAATTTATCAATTCTTTATGAACGTTAGCTGTCGCTTATTTCAGGGATTATTTTTGCTTTTCTTTGTTTTGTAGATTCGTTTAGCTCGTCGGTAATAAAAACTGACATATGCATTTACTTTTGTTGTGGTAATTGTTGGTTAGGGTGTCTGTAATATTTTTAGGAAGTATAAAAACCATTGTAATGGTTTCGAAAAAAATGCAAGGTTAGGCACATGAAACTTTTTCAAAATTTTGAACAGCTGTAAAAAAATTTGTTGCCGATTTTTTAATAAACTTATGGTGAAAATGCATTGCTTGGGCTTAGGGTGTCTTTAACATTTAGAAAGTATGTTTGCTGATCAATGCAGAACTTTCGAATTTTAGCCAACAAAAAATGCAACGTTATAATACTCATAGCTTTTTTTAAAATTTGGGATAACTGTAAAAAATTGTTTTAGGCCGTTTTTTAAACAAACTAGGGCTGAAAAAATGCATCACCTAGGGCCTACAGTTACAGTTAGTTGATGATTTAAACCCAAAATATTAGTCAAAATCGCTTAAGGTCAACATCTCTTTAGCTAATTTATTATTTTAACGGTTTTGGTTAGCTTAAGTATTTTCCATCACCCCAAAATTATTTTTTAAAATTAATGCAGAAAAAGTTGTTGAACCCCGAGATAGCATTTTTGGTTAAATAAAAAATATTTTTATAAGTGTTAACACAAAATCGTCGGAAATTGGCGCGTACCTAATGCTATTAAAGAAACGCAAACAATTTTTTTCATCCTCTCAAAGAGACGCAAAAAATGGCTAGAGTTTTACATTTTTACATAAAATGATCATCACTTATTTGCATTTAGTATCTATCATGATTGTCCATATATTTAATGATACAACAAAAGCTAAGTGGATATACTTTGGATATAGGTTTTGGAGTACCAACTTGATTTATTGAAATAAGTTAGGTTTATTAATATAAACGAACTCTTTCGCTTTCGTGTATAAAATTTAAATTTTATAAATCATTTAGAGATTACTTAATCTACAAAGCGATACCCATATAATACAAAGACGTTTCCTTACTTTAACTATTCTCGAGAACCATAATGTTTAAGAATTCTACCATTAGAATAGCTCCAGCAAATTCAAAGAAACCTAAAATGGGTTAAACATATTCAAGCAGGATATTTCTAAGTAATACATAACGGGATTTGTATTTGCAGATGGTTGTGATTTGTAAACAACGGGCCAAAATCTCAGTCAAGTTCGAACGAACCCCTTCCTTTTACAAGCATTCCAAACAAGCACCTGGTACAGTTACGTACAAAGACTTATTCATTGCTGCTAGGGCAAAAATATCGATATTCTAGATCGGAAGGGGTCCCATTTCATTCAAAGCAACCTCAAATTAAACATTGGCCATAATATTGGTGCTATTTTTTAAACCTGAATATGTATATGTCGCTACATTGCCAAACTAGGTAATTTTTATAATCTGAATTTTAAAGCTCAATCAAGTGATCATAATTAACCAAAACGAATCCAGCGTCACTTAAAGTGGCTTGATAAAGAACATAAATCCACATTAAGTAAAAAACAATACAAAAAATCCTCAAATTGGTCACTCTATTCAGGCCTGAAACTGCTAAAATGTAAAGAAAATATGAAGAGAATTTACTAAAGGAGTATTTAATTATTTGGAGATATTTGCCTTTTGTGCTTAATCGCTGTTAAAGGATTTTTCAGTACTAAATTGTTATCATTTTTTGCTATAAAGTGAAAATTAATAACTTTTTTGTTAACTCCACAACAAAACAATATTAGGAATAAAAAAATTTCGCTTAAATCAGTACTCTAAAAAAAAAGACAAAAATTATAACATTTTAAATCAATTTTTGTTGAGACCTTCTGTTTTTAAGAATAGTTGATTAGTTCAAAATTTAATTTTAACGTTGTCTTAATGTTCTTAGAATCACACTCTCTGGTGAGTCTTTGCATTTGCTGTTTTGGTTCTTAACTAGAACATATTTTACAGATTGTTATGATTCTTCCTTCAATTCAAATCCTGTTAGAATTCTTCCTATATTTGCATTTTTATTGATTTTAACTGTCCCTCTGTTCCTATTAGAGAAACTGGTTCGTGCTCTACATCCCTAATTTCAATACAACCCTATAATCAATAGGGTTGTATCGTATTCCCCCTCATTTTCAACAGCACCATCAAGACATTTTAGCGAATAACTATTATGTTATAATGTTAATAAATAGATAATATAGATAATAATTCTTACAAGGTTACGATAATACAATTACTAATAACAGGAAGAGAGCATGCACATTCGAGGGATTATTTCGATTAATTGACGATCATTTGATACAAGAACATCGTTGATATTGAATTAATTGACGTTAACTTTAGTTTAGCTAATATTCTGGTGAAACTGAGACGTTAGTTCTGTAATGTCGGTTGTCGAAACGAATCTGTACTATAGGTAAAAATCTGAGTATCATATTTTCGTCATTATTTTATATCACGGGAATCAAATTTCAAAACTGGAGCTCCTTAGATCAGGATGTGTTACTTATATGAAAGTTATATGTCTGATAGAAACATTTTGTCTTCAATGAAAGTAACGACTTATTATCGTCTGCTAATTTGACATGGAAAACTGTTGGACGTATGTACTCCTCTTTTCACTAGTATTGAGATATCCACACTTCTGGTGAATACGTAAAATAGATATTGGGAATATCGGTGCACACGAACTGCGGCCATTCTAATCCCATCATTACTAACTTTTATGACCATGCGTTAATCCTACACTCGAACTGCGTACAAATATTTTCTAACCCTTGATTATATGGATAGACCCTAATTTAATGTTCCACGAATTAGTCCTAAAATTAGTCAAATGTACGGTAATTTTATAGGTATAAATACAATCCGCAAGTGTGATTTAGTTTACTTATTAATTTGAATGAAATAGAGATAATGTTCAGTAAACGTGGAAAAGAGCTGCTTGTTTACGAAAATTGTAAATATTATAAACACAGACAGTAGAAATTTTATACTCCTATTAAGTAATTACTATGTACATATTATTGACAAATAAAATATTTTATTTATATTTTTTAATTTCATTCAATTTAAGTAGTGAATATTTAGGAATACTCCAACCATTTCTGACCTATTACCTGAATACGAAATTCCAGGAAAGGTATAATTAAAGAATGTCCGCAGTTCGTGTATCGGCTTAACTCTCATGCTTAATTACTGGCCGCAGTTCAAATGGTACTTAAGTACAAGTCATTAAAATAGCCGCAATTCGAAAGCGCCCGGGAATATCCTTTTACGGAATTTTGCAATTGTTTTGACTATAAACTTTGTCAGTTGTCTCACATACGTCAGTTAAGATTTGCCAACACCTCGACTGATAGCTTTGGATATACTCGAATGTTTCTTTTTTGCTCGTATTTATTAGGGTTGCGGTAGAATTGTTCGTCTTCCTAAATATCCTTTGAAGTGGAGTACGGGACGTTGTCTATAAATGCACCGCGCAGTTTCTGTTTTAAACTGTTTTAATGAAAAGGAATGTTTATAGAACATTTCTTATCTTTTTTTCAGTTTTTCGCTTAGAAAAGTTTCCGTTATTGATAAAATGAGTTAATTATACTGCTGGTTAAATATTATGCAGTTCTTTTGAAAATTTGAGGGTAAATTTTTGGCGCACTTTATTAAAATTTAAAAAAAAGAGTTCAAAATCGACAGAAATGATCAGAATAATTTTTGAAAAATAGAAGGTTACATAATAAACATTTTTAATCATCTTTTAGCACTTGGATTATTTATTCTCCACACATTAATTTTGCTACATGCGTATCCACTAAAATTGCGTTATCCTGCATAATAAAGTCACACATGTCCAATGATTATGTTTTTGTAGCACTTTATTGCGCTTATAAAGCTTTAATACCGCCCATTTTTATTTAATCAATAGCATCCCAACAGTGTTGATGAACATAATACTGTTTGTCGCGAGCTTCATTGCAGATACCGAGAATTATTTCGAGAACACGTTCGCAAAACCTGTAGTTTGTCCCAGCCAAACAAACCGCCAACTCGATTCAGTCAAATAGAATAACACAGCACCAGCCAGACAGGCGGCTAGCCGCTTTGCTGTACAAAGCAAACAGAACGGGACAACTTTTTGCTCGAAAGCTTCCGGAATCGTTCGGTCCTGACCGTCACTGGGTTAGTGGCCCCAGTCAGCTGATCGATTCTATTATCCAAGTGTAACATATTTCTTCTTCATGTGGGTGGCATTTGGCTTGAAAATGAACGGTTGAAAGTACGTCGTGATATCATGCACTGCTTTAACTGCGAGCTTAGATAAGCAGAAACAGTTGATAATCGCCGTTGCGTGTGTCTCTGATTATCTAGAATTGTTTCGTTTTAACTGTTGAAGGTTTACTGGAAAAACTGAAGAGGCTTTTGTATGTCGAAAGACAGTGCTTTCAGAATTTGAAAAGTTTATTTTCAGAAGTTTCAGTTTCAGTTGTTTCCTCATTCTTTATGTTCTACCGCAAAAAAAAACTTGGGTGCAATTTATGAACAAAAAGTTCAATTCGCAAGTTAAATATTGTAGATCTAGTTATGGCGAGATAAATCTTCTTCAATTTTCATTGACAGGGAATCGAAAATTGATTTTCCTTTCTTCAAAAACTTCATTTTTGCATTTCCCCCTGCTCCTAAAGTATTATCCAGGGATGGGATTCGCAGTCAAGGAGTCGATGCTTTTTGGAGAAGTCGGGAGTTGGCAAATCTATCGACTCCCGACTCTTTGATTCAGTTTTTTCTAGGATGAGAACAGAATGTAAACGAAAACAAAATAAGGATATTAACAGATTTTTATTACAAGAACGAAAACGGAAACATTTATGTTTTTTTGTTAATGTTCAAGAACGGAAATAGCCGATTTTCCTTAATATTTTTCAGTTGTGCATTAATAAAAGAGTTAGTTTAAAAAAATACCGACTCAGGATCGTTTATTTTTCTGCCGACTCTCTATCCCTGATATTATAATGGATTTTTCAAATATAATATGTTATGGGCCTTATTTAGATTCTTCAAAATCCAATTGGGATCGTCGGTAATGGCGACATACTCAACACATCGCTTATTTTATTTTTTTGTGACCAAATATTCGTTTATGGTTTAATCTTAGAATGCAAATTTGGCAAAAAAAACTTGGGTGTCGAAAAGCGTACGAAATAGGTCTGTGACATTGGTAGATTGTAACTTTTGTACCATTTTGAGCACTTATTTCTCAGCCAGCTTTTAGTACAGCCCAGAATAAGATATTCGTCATTTTAGGCAGATAAACTCAATATTTTGGTAGAAATTTCACAGTAATTTGACGATCTTTAATAATCGGATCTTGAATACCTTTTTTGGGTTATCATAATTTGGGTAGGACGTTTATATGAAGAATTCTTTGATCTACTCTATTAATTGGGACCAATAATATTAATTTAAAAGTTTTTTTTCTACAAAATTGTCATCTACAATCTAGATAGATGATGAACTGATTTTGCAACCGGAAACCCCATAGCGTTTTTTTTGCTGTCCTCCACTATTGGCATTCACATTTATTATTAAGCCCGAACAAAAAGTATTAACTGCTACAGATGGTTTGCTGAATAACGTTAAGACAATAAATTTAATACGATTTTGGTGTCAAAAATGACAACATTCTAAAATTTAGATGGCAGAATATCTCAAATTAGAGAGTGATAGTAGCCATACAGAAAAATATTCTTGGCGAGAACCCAAAAGTGTTGTTTTATTATGGTCTCTTTGCGCAAATCGTTAATTTTTTAGGATAAAACTACCATTAGATATTTGCATGTTTAGTTACCATTCAAAACTAATTCAGTTCGTTGATGCTCTTATGTTTGAACATGTTAAAAATTAGCAAATGATAACTCATGTAATCAAATTTAAAGTAGAAATAAATATAATACAGTTAATTACTTAAAAACTAGTTGAATACAATCATTTTTTAAGACAAAATTTTTCTATTTACAAAAATCATTGTCCATATCTCGCTGGTGATTACAAATTTGTAACATGTAGCGTGAAAGACTGTTATTTATACAGAAATAAAATGAGCATTTTAGCGCACATGGCCGTGTCAGTGTTGATAAATCGTTTTCATATACAGGCAAATCATCTAAACAAATCGGTCTCTTTGTGAAACTAATGGTAGATTGAGATATTAAGACCAACCATTAATCAGATGTATCGAAAAAAGGAGCACAAAATGTATGTGTATACCTTGGCTAAAAGAATATCGAAACCCATACAAGAAGTTCACCGTCATCGTTGGTAATTTTATCATGAGATGGAATGGGGACGATTTTTTTCTTATTTGGGAAGGATTATGAAGCGTGGGTGGTTTGCAAAAGTTGTTTTTATAAACATGAATTTTTTTCGGGAAATTATGAATTACTAAACTAAAGCACAAGCAGATCGCACTCAAAAAACAAAATTATTTTTTTGTGAAGCATACATCATTATGATTGTTAAAAAATTGTACTTTGCAAGACCATCTCGTCACATTAATTTTGGTGTATAGTGAAACTTCGGCGGTATGATGTTCACGATTAAAATAAAAACGGTTATATGAACAAAAATTCGTGATTTACTCACCGTAAATTCGCTAATGCACAATATACGCCAGGAAATACCTGAAAGAAGAAAACATTATAAGTTTTTTTTTGTTGAAAAATAATTGTAATAAATAAACAATTATGTTTTGGGGTACAATATGTGTGTTTATTTTAAAATTTCAATTAAACAAAAATTATTTATACACGAATACACGTTATAAATGTATTTTTTTTTTCAGGTTACGTGGCAGAGTTGAACTGCAAAAAGACAGAAGAAGATATCTTTAAAAAATTAACCTGGGTAAATTATCAAAGCTTTATAAAATTTAACGTTGGCTAATGCTGAACACACGAAATTAGGCATCTTTGGTTAATATTGGCATTACTTAAGGTACCTTGTGTTTTTGCAATCCTGAAAGATATTTTATCGCTGATTACACAAATAGTATGATAAGTTCACATACACAGGTGCCAGACGAAAGATTTTAACATTTGGGTGGGCATACGAAACAAAGACACAAGGAAAAACAGAAATGCTAGACCAATGGTTTTTCCATATCAACGAAATTTTATTTTTCTTGTATCTCTATAAAAAAAGGCATCTATGATTAATTTAAAATCTATGAATAATAGGTAAATTGTTGTGGCTTTAATTAACCATGAAGAATAAGCTTGCCCAGTGGAAACTACCCGCTTAAAGTTATCTAACTCAAGTTATTATTGGCAACGTAGATTAAATATTTACTTAAACCGATTAGGCAAGTCTAGAGGTTTATGCCTGTTTAATCCTTCAGTTTGTCCAGTGTTCACTAGTAACTTTGCTGCTAAAGAGTCAGAATGATGAGACAATCTTTCTCGATATTTGGTACTAAAACTTTGTAATACATTTTGCACTGAACACATTATGAAGATCTCGCTGTATAACTTCATTGGTTACAGACAATGGTGCATTAGTTATTGTTCTTAAAGTAGGCCGTGAAATCGTTACAAGACTTCTATGTGGAGTTACTGCTACATATTGTCTTATAAGAAGTATCTCTATAAATAGCTAAGGTCTCATTAATACAAAAAAGCTTTATCAATTTTGATTTGGGCGTTAACATGTTAATGTCGGGTTAAGTTCAATTTACATGGACGTAAACTTAATATTTCATCGTCTTTAATTGTTAGATGTGATCTATGAAATAAATTACCCATCGCTTGTGTTGAACCCCTAATGTATTTTGCTTTAATAGGTGAAATTTGGTAATGAACAAAACTATTAAGCGGAGTATATTTGCATTTGCTTCAACAATAGAAGTTCTAATTTTGATACAGCTGTGAATGCTAATAGCTCTGTACATAGATTCTCTGGGCTTAAATTTTAATTTGAGCAGTACGTTTTCTTGAATCCCTCTCGGTGTATCAACTCATTTAATCGGTCAAAGTGGCGTCTTTCATAATTTTTAATTATGTGTAAGTAAAAAGTTCTTGCTTCGTGCAAGCCTAAAACTTTACGAAGTTGTAAGTATCCAGACTGCGTAGATTCTTCCATGTGTTTTAAGACATTGTGAAAACTTTTCAAATTTACGAAGTTTGAGCATCCTTAATATTTAACTGGTGCATCTACTGTCTACTCAAATACACATATAAGTCACCAAATTAATCACTTCTTCTAATATCTTAACACAACGTATCATATCAATAAAGCTTTTTGAATATTGATCGATAAATATTTTATATTTGAAGATATTTTTAAGTTAAATACATACGCAACCGAATGAGAATGCTTCTGGAACGTGTGATTGTGGGAAATTTAACAGTAGATGATATAGTGTGATGGACTGTACTGTATATCGGCGGCATTGTTGTGGAAGAGTAGGTACTTATTACTTTTATATTTATTGTTGATAATTTTGGCTCGTGATCGTCTTTATTAGGTGGTTGGACCCTTTATGCACAGGTCTAGAGCAATAATTATTACACAGTAAGAAACAAATAAAACACAACAATTTTAACAATTAACTCCTTTATTTTTCGACCGGTTGTATATTTTTTTGGTGGCTGGTTCTTAACTTCTTAAGCGCGACTGTCCCAAGATTTTGGTTTCTATTGCTAGCCCTTTTTATTGTAGTTGTATTCTTCTCATTCTTTGCTAAAAGCAAATTTGCGTACGAGTAACGTACTTATAATGTACAAATTCATCAACAAATCGTTTGTTGATTGACGAAACCCAAACACTGACGTTGTGGGACCCTTGGGTCTTGTTACGATGACCGTAATATTTTAACGTTAATGTGTTTTATTAAAGTTGAAATTTTCATAACTTGGCCCTTTTGAAGTGTTTCATGTCTTAGTAACTCATGCGTCATCATATATTGCATTTTATTCATTTAAATGTACACCAAATAACACTAAAGTAAACTAAAAGTGATTGATGCCAGGCGGGGTGTTACAATAGTTATAAACGAAAATGCGATGAAGATTAACGTATTCGATTTTTTCATTAAAACTTCATGCGTACGTAGCTTTAGAATGTAACTGAAAATTGGGCGCAATTTTTATTATCCAAGCTAACTTCTAGCGACAATTATGCAAATATACCATTCGAAATTAATTGTACTTAAGCATAGTTGAATGGTTCTTTACACGAATCAGATATTCTCTCAGGCGTATCTTGAAATTCGTTACCAAACTGTCAGTGCCAGGAAAAATAATTAATTTGAAACAACATTAAAAACGTAGATACTTCACTGTGTTTGACAATTATTAAAATTTTTGCAATAAATTATTGGACGTGATGCTTATCGGAGCTTTTAATTTTTTTTTTTGCAGAACTGAATTTGCAAATATTTCGTTGTAATTAATTAACTGGACACGTGGCGTGTTTAATAATTAATTAAATGTATGTTAATAGGGCACGTTTTTCGAAATTAATTAAAAATATTACGTGTAGGTATTTCTTTAAAATTTAAATTAACCAAGAATTAGTGAAAATAAGATGGAGTGTTTAAAAGTTCCTGGTGTTTCTCTGTTTTTACGTGACAAATGTCTTTGCGCGCTTCATTTCGCTACATTAAAATTTACCACCGAAAAGGGTGGTGTAATCACTTGGGGCTAATATAAATGGCACTTTTTCGTAATTATCATTTATTTTTATTTTACGTTTCCTCGGAATTTATGAGTCGTCTTTTTAAATTGCTTTTGTAAGAACAGGAGTAGATACCGCAAATTATCTTTGCCCCCTACATTGCTTTCAATCTTTTATATTATAATTACGCACTTATCTTCTTCCAAGAAATATCTAATTTAATGTTATTAATAAATAAATAAAATTAAATCCAAAATTGCTTGATATGTTCGATAATGATTTCGCTTAATCACTTCTACTTTTATTCGATTGGTGAGATTTATCATTTGATATCTTTTCAATTGTACAGATGATAGCCAATTTTCTTATTTCTAATGGACACCATCATGAGTTTTTTTTTACAAAAAAAAAATGCAACAATACATTTGAATAAATTATTTCAAAAACAAACGATTTTTCTTCGTATTATCGGATTAGTGGAGTTTGTCTGGAATTTGGAAGCATATTTAAAAGTGGCTACAAATTCTTTATGTTTTCGCTTGAAAAACAAATACTACTACCATTCAGTGCCTTTCATTCCATGATAAAATTAGTAATTTCAATAAATTATTCAAAAAAAAGAAAGGAGATATTGAAGGCAGTTAAACAATTGTTTTTTATGTATGTTTTTTGGAATAATTGGAGTTATTTAATATTGGAAAAATGATTTAAAACATCTCAAAATTTTTCACATTTTTGCTAAAAACATTGTTCCATAGCTCGTATTCCATAAAATAAATTATTCATTAAAAAAACTGTTTAAAGAACTGAGGAACTGAGGAGTTGTAAAATCGGACGTTTCTTTTTATTTTCGGAATGGTTGGGTTTATCTCAAATTCGGAAGCAGATTTAAAATCGACTCAAAACTTCATTTTTCTCTTAAAAATCAAATGCAACAATTCTTGCATTCCATGACGAAATTAGTCATTTTCATTAAGTTCATCCATAAAAACAATAGAAATAATAAAGTAAGTTAGAAAGTCGTTTTTTTTTTGTTTAGAAATGGTTGGGGTTATCTGAAATTGGGAAACAGATCAGTTTAAAATTCTGCATATATTTGCTTCGTCAGTCTGAGATTTTCATTGTGGCCAAGCGATTTTGTAGATAGATTTTATACGCTTCAGAAATTTATACGTTAACATTTTATTTGTCTACGAATTTCAGTTGTTTATTTTTTTTAAATGGCAATTATTTTAAGTCAGCTACAAGATCCATGGACATAAGTACATTTGTATCATTTTTGGATTACGTAAACCTTCGTTTGTGCTATCCATTTGTTAGTCTAATTTTTCAAAAAGCTTTTTCTAAATTTGCCTAAGTGGTGCATAATTCTTTTGAAAGAAAAACGTGGTGGCATCGTAAGTAGTAAAAATGATTGAGTCCCAAAATTTTTACGAAAGTTAATACACGCTGTCCTTCAACTTGCAACGTGATCATTTCTACCTCATTTCACCCCATAAACCAACAAGAAGTTCAGACCGCCTTTGTTATACGAAGAGACTAACTTGGGGCAAGGTTCCGGACAGAAAGAGACGACTATAGGGTTGGGTATAGATTTTACAGTTGCTCAGCTGTTCCCCTCCTCTTCCGTCTCCATTTCAATCTATTCGCACACAAAGCTCTCTTCTGTTATCCACGTTCCACGGCCGCACCGCATCTCCCTGGAAACAGACCATCCGACTGCGCACTGTGCTCCGAACAGTTCATCCAAAAGCTTTTAGAAGATTACAGCTGGGAATTATTTAGATATCCGAAAGTTTTGCATTTTGTTTTCGTACTTAAACGGTGTTACTTTTCTGTGATTTGTTTTGAAGTGTCGATTTTTTTTTACGTGTTCTTAGTGTGGCCATTGTATGTGATGTGATTTTGTTTTTCTTTTTCGTTTCGTTAGCGTCGTTAAATCAAGTGTTTTATTAGTTAGTTCCAAGTATAGGTTCTATACTGAACTAAGAATTATTGTTCTTCAATTAAACTGGATTTTTTGTCAAATTATTATATTTTAGAAGTGAGAGTGTATCTAAAAAACTAATTTTGTTATTTTATAAAATACATTCCAAATTTGTTTAGAAGCTTTTTTATTTTTCTCTTTGTTGCCAAATAAGTGAATGGCTGAAAGGCTGTGTCCAAAAATAGCGTACCTAATTGTACAGTCATTTGTTTTCGAAATGATTGCAGAATTTTAAAAAACTTGTTGATTTTCTTGGAATCAAAGTCGTCTTATTTTTTTAAAATCAAAGTCGTTTTAGAGGATGGATAAATAAGCAAGAAATTTGGCAAACGCTTTTTGATTAATTTTTGTTGTTGCAAATTTTTACAGTAAGTACTCTAGAAAAATATTTTCCAGCAGTTTGTACACTTTTTTTTAAACTTAACCCTTATATCAATAACCGGGTACCCACCCACCTAAACACTTTAAGTGAAGTTTTTAATGTTATAGTGATTTTGTTTTGAAAACCTTTCAGATAGTTTACAGCTTCAGCATTTGTTTCGTCATAACTATTATTTTGATTAGTCTAAAGCTAAGTGACTTGATTTACTCCATATTTATGCATAAAATTCAAAACTGATTTGATTGTTATTTGTTTAAATAATTAAATTGGCGTCCCAAGATCTTTATGCGCTTTAATCTTGTTTTCATTGGAATTGTCAAGATACTATTGTTTATAAATAACATTCTACTTTTGTTGCAGAGCTAATGTTGCAAAAATTTGATACTGCGAGAATTCAGTTTTGTTTAATGCTAGTATTTCACGAAAATTAATAACATCGCATATGTAGAATTAACGCTTGAAAATTCATGCCGTTTGGACCAATAATTTTTTTCGGAACTGCAGTACATTAATTTTTATGAGCATTGAGGGTTTTGCTAATGGTCCTCGTTCGGTGTTTTAATTCCCAAAACTAGAGAGAAATTCAGGTTCTGTTGCTACTTTCCATTACCGTTTGCCTTCATAATGAGCATCGAACATGTTATCTTTTATTTCGTTTTTGGCTTCCACACAAATTTAAGTTTTGAAAATATTGGAAGCACGACGTTCGTTGCAAAGGCAAACGAATCATTTGACAAAAGTTCATTGATTTACAGTTTGAGACAAACACTACTTCTTTTAAAAATGTAGCATTTGATTGAATTTTCATTTCTGGGTATGCGTGTAATACCGATTTTTATTATATGGAATTAAAAAAAAAACTCATAATCAGAATAATGGGCGATCTGTAACCATTTTATTGAAATATTTATTGTTTATTTGTTTAAATCTTGATTGCCCCGCCTTTTTTATTATAATGTCGATGATTATCAAATAAGAATAATTAATAATCATAATTTATAGATGATAATAATAGGTATATAATTTACATATTAAATTAAATGATGATCACAGGTGGTTGATTAATTTTTAATTAGTTTTTACTTTTAATTTCGTAGTCTATTAGAAGTTTGGACCAATTTATTTAATGTGGTCTATTTTTTTTTGTCGTGAACCTATTAAGCTCATTATTTAGTTATTTTCTGTAAGGTGTAAGTAGTTAAAAATATGCTTGTAGCTTGCTCGATGTAGAGGAAAAAAGTTGTATTAAAACGTTTGTAAACTAACTGGCTTTATTTAAAAACCATGTGCAGTTGAGTTACACAAAAATCAATCCTTGGGAAAAATATAATAAGCATTTGTCACTATTATCATTTACGGAAACATATTTAATGATAACGTAAAGGTTCCGCGTTGTATTTTAAAATAAAAACATACTCTTTGAAAGTTAGAAAGGAGGCCTTATCAGGAAAGCGTTATCAAGAAGCCAAAAATATACAAAAAGAAGAATTTGCGAAACCCTTTCTTAGTGCGCTTTTAATTACAATTTTAAATGAGAAGCAAAGATAAATAAATTATACTTTTGCCGTCACTTTAACCCAGAATTTACATAAATAGTCAATTATTAGATAAATAACGTATTAAAATAAATAAACTTTAATTTATTGCTTCCGATAAATTTTAATACATTTTTCAGTTTATTATTTTAAGAACAAGTTATTATAGTAACTTATATAACTGGTATTTAAGTAGTTTTTATCAGTAAATCTTGCTTAAAATTAGGCCTACAGAATTAATAAACTTTATAAAAATACTAGACTTTAACAAAATGTAAGGAGTAAATAAATATTAGCTGATATTGCTACTAAATATCAAACGAACCAGTTGGCTACGTTTTGCGCATGCAAACTCGCCTCGAAGTTGGCGCCGTTCGTTTAACAAAAACCTGTGTAAATTGCCTGAATCGCCCATTGTTCCCTGCTTTAAATACCGACTTTTTTATAGAACGAATTCAAAGGTAAAATTTAAACACAGTTTATAATATGCGGCTATAATTACATTTTGTGCGGGACAAAGCTAGCTGCACACTTCTGGTAAGGACAATTGACAAATAGCGGTCCTGGTCCTGATCTGATCTGAGAGTAATTTGGAATTTTAATTTACTACATTGCCCAACTGGCTACTGAAAAGGTTTGAGTTGCTTATTAAAACACAGCTCAGTTCGAACGCAATGATAGTTTTTGAACGTCTTTGTGTGTTAATCCTTAAAATGCCAATTTCCCAGAAGGGTCTTTAATGTGCGGGCATTCTTTTGAGATACTTTTACTGAGAAACAAACCACAGGATAGCATTTTTAAATTAACTTTAGTTTTTTACAAATACATAAAGTCATTATTATCTCTAGAAATTAAATATAGATTCAATTGTTGCAAGGGCTTTAGAGACCCGTCTGGCAGGTTAAATGTTAAAGCCGACAAACAGTTTCACTGTTATAAGGTTATTATGCGTCTAAAATTAAACGTTTTTGTGTTATTATATTTTTACAACAATTTTGAGCGATGCAGCTTTTTTAAAACGTGGAATATTTAATTTCGTTCGAAAATTCCCCAACAAGTAAGTAGCTACTGTTATCTAGTGCTTGCAAAATGTTTTGCAAAGCAACTTCTACATAAAAAAAATTACAAGCGATAAAAGATCTAACACCTCTAGCCGTTTTCTTTGGGACAAAGTGTATAAAAACATTAAAAACTATTTTATTGTTACCGCAGAGTTGGTGACATTCTTTAAGTTTAATAAGAAGAAGAAATGGCAAGCACTTCAATTTATCACTTTATTAAGTTTTTTGGTCACTTAAATGGTTTATTATTTGTTTTGTTTTCGAGATTATTTTATTGCAAATTTCTTATATATCATCTTTAAATTATTCTATCGTAAAAGAGCTAAGTGCAAAAAGTTTAACTTGCGCTAAATTTTTTATCAATTAAACATTTTAACGACTGTTCGCTGTTATAACATAATAAAAATGTATAAAAATGCTGCATCACTCAAAATTTAAAAATGTTAAATACACGAAAACGGTTAATTTTGCACTTATAAAAATTGTGCACATTTAACAAAATGCGTTTAAAAAGAAATCCAATAATATAATAAATAATACATAGGGTGTTCTGTTTAACATAAGAAAGTTGGTTGCCGTAGCAACGAAACACCTGAGCTAAACTAACATAGGTAATATAAAATAATCTGTAAAAATTACGTTATAAATAAAAACAATCACATTTACAAATAACATTTGTGATATGCTTGTGTATGCGGCAAAGAATTGTGGCGGCGAAGAATTGTGGCTGCAAAGAATTGTGTAGGCGAAGACTTGTGGGCGAAAAATTGTGGACGAAGAATGATCTTAGACCCAAACAAAACAAATGCTTGGTTTTCAAAAAACGCAAAAAAAACGAACCACTTTTATTGCAAACATATTTTGTTAAATCAATATTTCAGAAGATATGCATTACTCTATTAGCAACATGTATCTTTAAGTGATGTATTTTAAAACTTTACGAGAACATCAAAAGCGAAATCTTACAAAATAGTTTGACTCTTTAAAAAACTAAGTTTCTCCTAAGCTCCTTTCAAATTTTCAAAAACCGTCGCTTACTACGCCAGCATACTAGTCATTTGTAAATGTGTATTGAGATGTTCACAAATTAAAAAGCAACCATTTAATTTGTATATTAACTATAATACCTTTTTAGTAGTACATCATTCTCAAAGCATTTTTACCTAATGAAAAAATTCCTTTTAATTAAAACTTTTATTAAGTGGACGCCGCACGCTATCCAAAGTTTGTTCCTTACTCTATCTTGTAAATTGTTGGCTGTGCATAAATAATAAAAAAGACGGCTATAAAAATTGATTCTTGGAACAAGTGGTTAATTTAACGGCTTCTACTTAACGGAATATTTACGTTTCCCTATTTCCGTTCGGAAGCTTTGAAATACACACACAGTCGTTTTCCTTTGGGAACGCAGTTGTTATAAATTGTTCTTTCCTCATCGATAGCAAAACCGCCTTGGGATACTTTCATCTTGGAAGATTGTGGTTCTGCGTGTCTTCGTCGCATGCATACAGAATTTAAGTTACAGGTCGGAGTGAAGCAAGCAGTAACAACTTATTTTTTGTATAAAAAAGTAAGAACGGGCCTAGGGGCTGTTTTTCTCATATTTTTGACTTGGCTCAGCCAAAGGTGAATAGCAGATGGATTACTAGAATTTTTTTAGTGGGTTGCAACGTGAATCAGTTGAAATATTCAACTTAAATCTATTGTGGTTAGACCGGTTGTTTGTGAAGAGATCTTTTCAAAGTTAAAATAAGCTCTAAATATATTAAATAATTGTCTTGAGTAGACACACATTTATTGTTGTTGATTGGGCTTGGAAAAAAAATCCACTGGGCGTATTTAGTAATGTCAAAGAAATAAAAGAGTATAAAAATACTTTGCTACTTTTATTCGTTCATGTAAATTAATGCATAGCGCAAGAAAAAATAATACAAAAATAATATTAATTTACCCAGTAAAACTCCAAAAAACGGAAATAGTTTGCCTAGGCTTAAATTCGGCTACATATATTTATTATTTACAAAACATGGGGGTAAGACTTTTACTATAAATTATTCAAATAACAACATATCTATGTTAAATAATGCCCAAGTGCTAAATTCGTTGAATTACAAATCATAGCACGCGTTTTTTTACCAGCAAGCAGAGCCGGTCCTAGGGTTTGCGGGGTCGTGTGCGAAAATAAATGTGGGACCTAATATTTTGATAAAATATTTAAAATGTTAATAAAAAACTAAAAACAACAGGCTGGTGACCTAAAAAAAAAACTCACCCTCATTTTGTCCATACCAAGAACTAGACGGCCTACCGTAAGCGTGTGTGTACAGATCCTGCTCGCTATGCATTTCTTGGCTCACCAGCCTGATTTTCTGATTTTTATTTTCGTACACGGCCCCGCAAACCCCAAACGGCTAGCGCGGGGCCGTGTGCGGTGCACACTCTGCACACCCCTATATCCGGCCCTGCCAGCAAGAGTCAATTATGTACAGCAGAACAGAAACAAAGTTAAAAATGTGTAATTCAGCAGTCACTGCTTTATTTGTTTATAAGTAATTACGGAAGTTGCTGTCTTAATTCTGGCAAAATTCCATAAAATGGGCATTAGACAGCTTGTTCCAAAAGTAACTAACTTGTAATTATTGTTGTAAAATTCTAATTTATTTACATGTTTATGATTTTATGGATTTATGGATTTTAAATCCCTCCCTATAAGTCATACTTTCAACTATGCTTTCAAAGGCCTAGTAGCTGCAGTGTAAAACAATACTTTATCTTAATCGACAGTACCACATATACTTCCATTTTATCACAACACAAAATATAAAATTAAACTTTATTTTAAATTTAGTACTGTGAACCACAATATTACACTATTTTACAGTAAGCCCAGTTAAATTCGTTCTTTTGATAACCACAGGAAAAGATTATTAAGTAAGCTGTTGTTATTTTGTCTTAAACCGCGTAAATATTGCAACTATTTTCAAAAACTTTGTTATATGACATATGAGACTTACAAATATTAAAAGCATCACAAAATTTTACTATTTGTAAAGGCAATAGTTGTTAAAACTCACTAAAGACATTTAAAATTTTAGTCAATATGTCATTAATTAATTTTTTACGTAAATACAGATAAGGTTTAAACAAAAAAAATGCAAAAATTAGTCGGCGAATAAGAATAAATTATTTTAATTAAAAATTATTTTTTAATGAAAAATCTCTGGTAAAATGCAAGACTAGCTACTGATAAAATGACGCAAGTCTTAAACTTGGTTTAGCATTTCTACAAATATCCTTCATAAAAAAGATAAGTGATTATTAACTGAATTTATTAATACTAATAAACGAGTCATCACTCAGTTTACAAAGGATTTTACTACCCGTAGAGATATGACTTGCTTAACATAAAATTTAAAATACGTTTTTTTTAAATTCACATAATAACAGTATAATTCCCTCTGCTAAAAATATGTCACATTATTACAGAATAAAGTCATCTTATTTGAGATTTCTGGTATGGCTTAATGTTTTTAGTTATGCTTGAAGTTTTTTGTTTTTTTCTTTAGCTGCGGCACTTGTTTAAAAAGTTCGTGCCTTGAGTGCGGCGTTGTTCGGGTCTTATGGAATTTGTGGGTTACGCTAGCGTATTTATCCGGCTACCGCACATGAGACACGAAAAATAAAACCGGCTTATTCCGGTTCCTGCACATGAGACACGAAAAATAAAACCGACTTAATCCGGTTCCCGCAGCGAAAGGGTTAAGTAGACCAGCAATTTTTGAATCAATCACCTCACAGAATTTTTAACTTCATAAATTTCATAATTTGCTCCTTCTTGGTAGGGTTTCTCTCCCGGAATCCGGGTCCATTTTAACTTAATTATTCCCCGGGAAATACTTATTGTCCCAAGAAGATCCGGGATATTTGAAAAATGTTGTTTTTGTTTTTTTGTGTTAAGATCTTTGTTAAATTTTCACACCTTATCAGAATTTATTATAACTGTCTTTACTAACATTCGTTTATGAAAAAACTTCATTATATTTTCAAAATAGTTTCTTTGCTTTATAATAACAAATTATGTACCTGGTGGGCAAATTTCGATGTTTTCATAGGGAAACAATCACGTTTAATTCTTGATTGTTTTTATTTTTTAATTAGATTAAAATTTTCTATTAGTTCATTTATATTATTATTACTATTTTTATATAAATTGTCTTTAATGTGTCCCCAAAATGAGATTTTGTTTTAATCTTCCAAAAATAGATTTATAAGGTTGTCTTCCTTTTGGGTAAGGATTAAAATATGGTTCACTTGCAGCTTCAAAATTATTATTACTTTAAATAGAACATTCTAAAATATCATACTTTTCGTAATATTCGTAAGCCATTTCGTGTTTTTAAGGTACAAAAATAAAAACAATCTTCAATTAAACATGATTGTTTCTGTCAAATTATCGTTAAAACAACAGAACGACAGTTTGTTTTAGCAGGTATATTCTTCATGACATAAGCCTACTACTAGAAAAAAATAAAATATGAAAAATTACCTAATTTTTGCTATAATTTAAGGAAAATGAATAAACCGACCCCACATGATATAATATATCACTACAATGGGGAAAAAATCCTCTTTCACGTGATGCCACAGCCAACTATGGGTCAGATCGATTTAAGTTCAATAAATTCAGTTTTTTTCATCACGCTGAAAAATAATTAATAATTTACGTTTTAACTTTAGTTTAAGTAATACTTATTAAGTAAACGTCTTTAATAAAAACGACTTCAGCTTCAAAAAAATAAAATTTTAATTATTATATCTAAAATAACGACAGCGTGTTTTCATGTGTATTTAGCTGCATGCATGCATGTGGCCTGGTAGATCCAGCGATTGGCGTACATGCAATTTACATCAAACAAATATTTATCCCGAGCAAGTAGCACGTTACAAGAAAACACTGCAAATAACTTCAAATTATCGCCAATATCCGATGCTACTGTACATGTGAAAACAAATCACTTTTTTTAACAGCTTCATTTACATTCATATGTTACCAGTTTTCTTGGAAGATTTGTGGCTTCCATGCATTATAATTTAATCGTCACTTTTACGAGCGTAATAAATATTTTTATTGTATGAAGAAAAATACGAGAGATTTTTTGCACAATAAGGCAATAGTTGCATATTTTTTTATTGTTAGTATAAGATTCAGTTTGTTTGTAAGGGAAATTTATTGAGATAATTTGCACAAACTAAATGCATAACTAACACATTAATGTGATAGTGGGCTTAAAATGGATAAACGACAAGCATATTTGCAAAAAAGGGCAAAAATTATTAGGGAACTCAACTTTATATGATACATAACATCCAAGAGGTTACACTTGTTTAGCAGGAAAGTTCGTTGTTATTTCACTACCTATAAGGTGCCAAATATAGTAAGTACCCTGATTGCTTAAAAGATAAATAAAAAGTAAGTGTAATAGAATACAAAAAGTATACATACATCGGAGATTGATTTTCCATTAAATGTGTGCATATGTAGGGAAGATACGTTTCAAAGCAATTATAAAATTTGTTGTTACATGGAATTTTAATGATATGAAGAGAAAATATGAATATCTACTTATATTACTGTACACTAAACTTAAATCATGTTTTGATGAGACATAGGTACATGCTTTTCAAACGATATAAGTTCGAAGTTCGAATATATTCGATGTGTAGCCTCCGCAATCTATTAACGACGTTTATATTTCCAGGCGTACAATTAGCTCTTCAATTTCTACTTCATTATTTTCTAACACCCTGTATATTACAGATTTATTTTATTGTCACACTAATAAAAATCTCTTCTCTTATTTAAATTTGTTGTTCAGCTTCGTAACTTATTTTATTTCTGTATCAGTTTCACGAATATAGTCGCTTCATTGGTAGGAAAAAAAAACTGCTGGCGTTAGTGTCGTGAAACTGTACAGGGTGAACCAAATTCGAATGTTTTACGGATCTCGGTTACCGTAATAGTAAGCGACAATCTGATATCGGTCTCTTGGGCTATTTTTTTGAGAAAATAACGCCTGTGTGATCAGATTTTTTTATACGCTTTCCATTTTGGCACTATAGACGAAAAACTAAATTTAATTATTTTTAAAAATTTGCGATAACTTTTTAGTTTATTAAAATAGAGCAAAATGTTATAAAGATTTTTATACAAATTTTTATGCATAATTTAAAAACAAAATTAATTTTTTTTAGGGACCTTTAGATTCGAGATATAAAGTAAACTTACCTACATTTTTTTAAATGGAAACTCTAGTTGGCTATGACTTTATATGAAAGAGTTTTTTTAGCTTTTCAAAAATATATATTGTGTTTATATGTGCAAAAAATAACCGAGATATGGCTAATTTTGTAAAAATGTCCCTATCAAAGTTTGCCATGATTTAGAAAACAAGTGATGTTTGCAATAAATTATTAAACAACTAAACGTCATATTCAAGTACATTTTTCAACTGTGTATTTTTTTAAATAACTGTTTATTGTGGTATTGTGAACATAGCTAAATTTGAACACTTTGAAAAATTTAATACTCCTATTCCTATGTTAGGAGTTTAAATTGTAAGTGATAAAGACGTACTGCAGAAATTACCTGGAAATGACGTTTAGTTGTTTAATCATTGCAAACATCGCTTGTTTACGAAATCATGGCAAACTTTGATATGGAAATTTTTACAAAATTATCTATATCTCGGTAATTTTTTAAAACAAATATGTAAACCTATTTATCTTTGAAAAAATAAAAAAATGCGTTTTCATATAAAAGTCATGGCCAACTAGTATTACGCATAACAATCCGTATAAAAAATCCTAATTACGTTTCGATCTACTTTAATAAAATGATGAAATTTTCATTTTTGCCTATAGCGCCAAAATGGAAAGCGGTATAAAAAAATCTGATAACATAGCCGTACTTTCCTCAAAAAATTGGCCAAGACAACGATATCAGATTTTCGCTAACTATTAGGGTATCCGCACACTGCCAACTTTTCAATCTCGGTGATTAAATAATCTAGTTGCCTAAAAGTTGCCCGCTGCTCTGCCAAACGCCCACTGGCAACTAAATAGTTGCTTTTCGCTCGGTTTCTAAAATGGATTTCATCGAAACTGCATGTGTTTGTGCCTTGGTTTTAATAAGGAAAAAAAAGTACAGAAAATTTTGGGTCCATCCATTGATTAGCAGAAGACTTATAGAAAGACAATTTTATAAATTGTGTGACAGTTTAAAATTTTTATTTATAAATCTTTCGTTTCCACTGTGCTTTTAGACATATCAAATTCCAATTACAATAATATCATTTATGTAGAAGTCGGAGCATATGGCTAGCCAAGTGATTCTAACATTTTCAAAGGATCGGCATTTACACGTTTGCTGAAGAAAAATGAACTAAACATGCCAGAAGAAAAACGTCTTCCTAACGATAAAAATGACTCTCTCAAAATTTGTTTTGCGGCCATATCCGAGCAGAAATTGGTCTACAAAGCAACGTATCTTTAATAACAGACTATTGAGAGCACGCAGAATGATAGAATGTACATTTGGAATTGTAGCTAACAAATAGCGAATACTCCACAGATCGCTCGATACCAATATTGAATTTAGTGATTCCATTATAAAAGCATGTTGCATTCTACACAATTATGTTAGAAAACATGAACAACTACATTTTGAAGAAATGCTTTATGAATGCCCTTGGATGATATTCCAGCTCTCGAAGTAAGAAGCAGCGTCCAAAGAGTTTCTATTAGAGATTATATTGCTAATTACTTTATTTCGCCTAAAGGGTGTTTCTTTGCAATACGACCAAATTTAAAGATTCTTTTTTTTGTATTCTACAATATCTATGATAACTATATCCGTTATTACTTTTAGTAAAATAATAACTTTATTACTCTCTTAAAATTACTTAAAATACCATATTTGATAAAATAACACTGAACAAATAAAAAATAAAAAATGTATTTTTTTTTAAATCAGTTTTCTCCTTATCTCTGAGTTCATTTTATTTTTTAATAAATTGTTGACACAATTCACTCCACAATTTTATTTTTAGATTTTTGTCTGAATATTCCTTAATTTTATTATCATACAACGCAGGGCGTTTTTTTTAATTTCTTCAATAAATATTTCTATATTAAACAACATGTTTACCGAATGCGAACAAAATGACAAGGGAGTCTTGAGAGAGCAACTTTTTAATCGCCCGTGTGCGCGGACTTGTCTTCACACGCATGGTCTATTCTTCCCGGCAACAATTGACTCACCTCCAGAATCGAACGTGTTGGAATTTTTTAATCGCCGCAACTATTAATCGCTTATGTGCGGGTCACCTAAGAAATTATTGTGTTCTATTTTCGTAATTAAAAAGTTGCTTGAAAATAGTTGCCAGTGTGCGGGTACCCTTTTACGGTAACCGAGATACCCCGTAAAACCTTCGAATTTGGTCCACCCTGTATACTGCAGATTTATTTTATTTTGTCACACTAATAATACTCTTTTCTCTTATTTAAATTTGTTGTTCAGCTTCGTAACTTATTTTATTTCTGTATCATTTTTACGAATATCGTCGCTTCGTAAGTAGGAAAAAATCATGCTGAATCTATTAACCACTGCTGTCGCTAAAATAGCTTGATGCCACCCCAAATCAAAATTATTGCTATATGGAACGCAAACTGTTTCAGTCAAAAACGCTACGCACTATAATAGCCAAAGCTCCGTGGTATGTATCGAACAAACTCATTCATAGTGACTTTAATATAAGTACAGTGCACCAAGAAATTACAAACTATAGTAAAAAATACCAACACCGTCTGGAGGTGCATCCTAATTTAAGTGCTTTAAATCTGCTAGACAATGGTAGTGAAGTGCGTCGGTTAAAACGTTTTAAACCATTGGGTTTAAGTTTTAGATTTACCTAATTCTAGTTATTTAAGTGACTTTTAACTAGTAACTAGCTCTTAACTATTAAGGGCCGTTATTATAAACGACGAATAAGTAGTTTACTTGTGGATTAAAATTTACTTCGGGAATAAATAGCTATTTTGAGTATTATTAACGTCAGTTAAATTTACTCGCCAAGTAAATCCCCGAAGTTAACTAACCTCTGATAAACCACGGGATAAATTTTAACTGCCAAATAAACATAACTCTACTTTTTCATGTCAACTGCTTAGTAAATGTGACATAATAATAATTATAAAAGGTAAGTAATAAATAATTATAAGAATATCGCATATACCTACACACGATTTATGAATTTATGAGCTTGTGTTTGTTTATTTATCACTTTAATTAGTTATTTCACGGTTAACTATTTATTCGGCAATTTTCGTTTATAATAGTGGGAATAAATTTATTCGCCAAGTAAATTTATTTTAAGGTTAGCTATTCGACTATTTAACTGACGTTTATAATAACGGCCCTAAGTTAGTTAAGTAAAATATATTGGGTTGCTGACACTGGACAGTAAACCTTCCCATGTTAAATTGTCAAAAAAATTGTTTATTGCTTCATGGTAAGCAGATTGCAAATAAAACTTAGGAAGTTAAAAAAAAATAATAATAATAATAATAATACTCTTTTCTCTTAAATTTGTTGTTCAGCTTCGTAACTTATTTTATTTCTGTATCATTTTCACGAATATCGTCGCTTCGTAAGTAGTAAAAAATCAGCTGACGAAATGACGATAATGTCGTGAAACTGTACAGAAAGAAAATAAGATCAGAAGTGGACAAGCAAATTTATGTAAGACGTATAATTTTTAATTGAATATAAACATAAATCTCTCCAATCAATAAAGTTTCAAATGAACTTTTGCGTTGTTCAGGGAAGTCTTTTTTAATATATCCTCGATGCGTTATTGTGTGTTAAGATGGCGAAGTTGGTGCATTCAGCTAGCTCTATATCGGTCCACTAGAGCACGTTGAAGGGGGATGAGGAATTAGGGTAGACCCTAAGTTCATTGTGATAATGGCAAACGGAAGGGAGACGTGTGCGTCAGCTGCGTCACTGATAAGGTGGTTTTAGCATGGTCTCAAATTCAACTCCAATGAATAATGGAATTCTGATTGTCTCAAAATGGCGGATGCGGTAGCTTGGCTGAGATTCACGCACGACTGCCCTTCAGGCCTATTCGATGCAGTAACAACACCACTCAGAGATTGCGGCTTTGAAATCGCCCTATTGAATTTAATCGCGCTGTTACTGTTTTCATAAGTGTGAAGCTATGATTTATTGTCTTGCTGTCTTGCGCCATCAGTCTGACGTAGCTGTAAGACGCCTGATAGTATATCATCGTTTAATAACCATTAAAACCGAGTCTTAACTTAAATGGACAGTTCATTTAGGCGGGTAGATTTGTGTCAAATTTCACCAAGTTTTAATTTTGTTACAAAACCTTACCCGGTCGCACAAAGCTTCGTCAATTTAACGGATTATTAACCCTCCAAACTAAACTACGTATAGTTAGCGTCAAGTCTAAAGGCGAGCGGTGGGGGTGCGCACTAAACGCAATTGGAATTGAACATACCTCCTTACTTACTTAGTTGTATTGGTATACCTACCCGCCAATAGTTTTAAGGTCCATATTGTAGCGTCTCTGCGCGAAAAACCCCCACCGCTCGCCATTAGCCTTGACGCTGACTGTAACTGTTGTTACCATGGAAACTATGTCTGACTGCTAAGTTAAACCGAGCTTTATGCAAACAAAATTGTATTCCAGTCAAAACTTCCCAGCGCTGTAACTTACTTATTCGGAGAGATAAAGCTTTGGAATTCTATACAAAATATTTAGAGGGACGCAAACTCTTTTCAAATATGCATTTGGATTTTTTATGGCTTCAACCGGTTTCTGGATATTTATTGATAAAACGAAAGTTTCCATAGAGTGTAACCGGATTTAGACTTGATAAGGCCAAGCTATTTGAGATATGGGGCCCTTTATAAGTCCAGATATTATATGTCAGTGCCAAATATGATATATTTAAGTATATATGACAATTGCTCACTTGGACATATTTTTTTGGGGCCCCCAAGAAAGTGGGGGCCCTAAGCTATAGCTTGTGTAGCTTTTACGTAAATCCGGCACTGAGTGTAATTTATTTAAATATTTTCCAGAAAATACAATCACTGATGTAAGACATAATCGTGAAGGATAAAACAATTAGCAACAGAAATTCAGCTTAATTGATGTGTAATTTAATTAAAATTTGTGTCGATAAAGTTAATTAATAATAAAATCGTTTATGAACAAATATGATTGTTAACTGAAATGCCGAAGGTGAAAATATATAACTTCATTGCTGATTTACATTAAAATTATTTTGCGTTGATAACGTTTTGATTGCATTACAGTTTTTTCCGTATATCCAATTAAAATGCCTGAATTCCAAACATTTATGAGTAATCGTTTTGACAAGCCCAATTAAATTTCAAATATTAAGACTTATACGACAAATATTTTTCCAAACCCAATGATGGAATTAAAATTTATATGGTTATCTTGATTAATTTCGAAAACAGTGGAATAATAAACAAATGCAAAGCAAACCGTAAATCAGGACTTACCGTCATTTTTGATTAGGATCTGCCGGAAAGTAATAAAAAATATTAAAATTAAACATATTTTTGTAAATTATCAAATTTAATACGTTGATAAAATCTCAAACACATAAATGTCGAATAGGCCGGATTTTAATAGTGGCCTCAGCTAAAATCACAGACGCCTTATTCACATTTTTATAGTTGCTAAAAAAAATTAAGTGATCGTATTTTCCGAAGATTTTAAATGTTACTTTCATGGATTATTACCATAATATAACAGTTCTACATATTTAAGAATGTGGAATAGAAATCCAGGTTGTATAAAGCAAAATTATGCAGTATTATCTAACACTAAAAACGCTAACTTTACTGATGTGGGATTTTTGAGACTCTGAACAAATAGGGCGTAAAATGTTCTTTTCTAATCCGTAATTCCAAATTGTGAGATACAAAACTTTTGTACGATAACGTTGACCTGCGTATAAAGTTAATTGCTTAGTTATTTTCGCATTTTTTGCAGACATATTACAAAAAAATCAGTATGAAATTTTCTAAATTCGGCCCATGCTTAACTGTTATAATAAGCGAAACACATAAAGTATCTTCAATTTATGCTAAAAAAACAGAGCTTTTTTCCACGTTTTATGGTATATTCCCATTGCTTTATTACTTAGTTGTATTTTATTTTAGTATTACTGAGTAGCACAATATAATCGAAGTTGAAAAAATTCCAACAAATTTTCATAGTTAAGTGCAGTGGTAAAGTACAATTTTTGAACTATTGACGTAGATAAAATTAGTTCTGTGCTCATAGAAATAACAAAAAACGAACAGATCTCATGTTAGGGCGGATTTTAGTGAAATTACGCAGGAACCGTTTTCATTGCCGGCTATCAATATAAAAGCAGTTTGTTATATCGCGGTGGTAGTTAAAAACATGATAGAGGATCATCCGTCATCCGTCGGTGAAATAAATTGCGAACCTCGTCACGTCGTAGACCATAAACGACTGCGTCCAACTTACTACCAGCGTTTATAATGAAGGATGTACTTTTAACATCGTTAAACTAAAAAAAAAGTCGTAAAACCGAGGATAACGCCATATACAGCTGATGTGTATGGGAAACCGTCACTTTCGTTGCGGTACTACTTACTGGCTGTAAGCAATACCAGCGTTGGTAGCTTGCGATGATGCACCCAGACGAAAAGTAAACGTTATTAAATAATACGCAATGTAAATTTAAGAGCTGAATACGTTTTAACTACTGAAAATAAAATCACTAGACAGTAAACAATAAAATTTAACAGATTTTATATGGACAGTCATCACATTCAAAAATAGTAACATTTGTTACAGTAGTTTTTAAGGCTTTGCATTTTAGCAAGCAAGAGTTTCTGTATTTCATTCTATTCTAGGTATAAATAATTCGATCCAAACGTGTTTCAGAAACCATTCTCACGACTACTGAAAAAAATCCTTTTATTCGTTGTACATTTTTTGTTAATAAAAATGTTTGCAGCAATTTTTATTCTGTATTTTATGGCCTCAAGTTTTGTTAAGTCAATTCGGTTTTGTTTTTTCGACATCACTTAGCTTATTTTTTTAAAAACGCCATATTTGATTGTCATATAGTTTTCTGAGATTTATTTTACCGGTATCAAAAATAAATTAGGTACTTGATTGTTAATTCGTGATTGGTCATTTTTATAGTTTTAAGACCAAATATGGTAAAAAAATATAGAAATTTTTTTGAGAAATTAAAAACTCGCACAGTTAACCCTAGCTTAAACTCTTATAATAGGCGGGATCTCTAGCTGGAACCCAAATTTCAATCAGCCACCGTGTAGGAACATGTAGTTGAAGTAACATCAACTGTTTATATTTTAAATTATAACACAGTGTATTTAATTGTATCTTTGGACAGAAGCTTTGACACAGATAGAAAGAAGCCTGGAACGGAACTAAATCGATAAAAAAATCTTGGAACCGCAACCAAATATTTTAGAGAAGAAGAAACGAAAATGTATTCCAATAAACTTAAAACGGAACAGTTTTTTGTTCTAGGTCCATGCTAAAAAGCTTACCTTAAAGTTCTGGAATTTATTTTACTTATTAAAGTCTGAAATATCATTGCATGCAATCGGAAATGACATACCTATGTATTTACGTTCAAAAATTAAATAATTTTGCAAACTAATTTAGATAAATCTAACAAATACGTACACAATAGATCGTTCTACTATTCGCAGAATAAAAACGATTCAAGCCACCGTTTAGTGCCTCAGAAATTCTAAATAAAGTCGTTGGAATTTTTGTAACATATTCAGAATTTCTTAAATATAAGAGGCCGTTTGTAAAACTTAGTTTATCTCCTCTTTTCCATATGGTATACCTGGCCCACCGTACCCAACAAGGTCATGGAACTTACAAAAGGGAATTTCTGAAATAATTCGATATTCTTTATCGTGTCCTCTGCAACGAGTTATGAGGCTGGTCGGCCAGATATCCAAAAGAACGCGTGGAAACTATTTTCTATGTCAAAGGCGGATTTGTTTTAAAAAAGAAATACAATAAAACAAGAATTGATAAACTGCCAGAAACTGCTTCTTCAAGTAAAGAAAACAAAATGCTTAGTTATCTCTTGGTAGTCATGTTGTAGTGTCTTAAGTAAACGATTAGCTAATTAATTTAATATGATGCAAATCGCATTTGTTTCAAGAAATTAAAACCATGTGTTAGGTTGGCAAGATTATTTTATACGAGTAGAATTATTTTGCGTTGTTTCATATACAGAGCCCACAAAAATCATTATAGAGGTTTATTAAAAGTAACTAGTATAATAATATGATTTTAATTAAAGTTTAATTTCATAAGAACAACATTTATTGCTCTTTATGGTCGTGAAATGTATTTCACAATGTTTAATTAGGAATTCTGATAAGAAATCAATTTTTAAAGTTTGTGACGCCGTATCTGTAACGACAGATAAAACCGATTTACCGATCAGTCGATAACATTTTTTGTAATAAGTGCGGTGTCAAAACGGGATATCTCAACTTCTTGGGGTTGTGCCCATTTATAGCTAAATGCCCTAGTTTTAGTATGAAATTCGAAAACTTTTAAGGACAGTGCAAAGTTGTTGATTATAGTATGGATGAAGGGGTAAAAACAAGCCAAATTTATGAATTAAAATTAATAATTTTTAACAACAGAATTATGTACAACAAATGTGATCGATTTCTTTCAAAGTTAAAAGATTTAAAAAAATGGAAGGTTACTATTTTATTTCCATTTGCAGTGGTAAATGTTTGTGACCGGTCCATGGAGCATGGGTCAGAGAAAAGTAAATTAACGGCAGGGATGGGGAGTCGGAGTCGGAGTCGGGAGTCGAAGCTTTTTTGAGGAGTCGGAGTCGGAGTCGGAGTCGGTAAAAAACTATCGACTCCCGACTCTTTTTACTTTCGCCATACGTAGTATGAAGAAAGTATTGTGATCGCAAAAAAACTGATTTTTTACATTTTCTTCATTATGTATTAAATAGAAAATTAAAATATTAGACTTTGTTTACCATCGGGAGTCGGAGTCGGAGTCGGGAGTCGGAGTCGGGAGTCGATTTTTACAAACACCAACTCGGGAGTAGGGAGTCGATTATTTTTCTGCCGACCCCATCCCTGATTAACGGGACCGGTCCGATATGTGTTAAAACTTAAAACTCTAGTTTTTAAGCTTTGAAGCGATCGTGCAACCGTTTCGTCAAATGTATTCTTCAAGCAACACTGACATAGCGAATGAGTCGGTTCTACTAAAATCATTTTCACTAATTTAATTTAATTGAAAATGATACTGGAACGTAATTTGTTCACACGCATGTTATGAGTTTTGTCCGATTCATTTTGGCTGATGAAACTTTGACCATTGTAATTTCATGGTAACAACCATCACACTATTCTTCTGATTTTATTAACACGTTTAATTTGTTTTTAAAAGTGGTTAGTATTATTTTAATTGTTTTCAGTCAGGCAAATTCATAATCGAACAATCTTCTTTGTAAAAAGTATCACATATGATTTTGTTTTTATATAAGTCGCTACTGCCATTCTATAGACATTCTTGTTCTTTGAATTGGACTAAGAATTTGTCGCAACTTGATCATTTTCCACACAAAAGTAATAAAATTTGTCAAATTAACACCCACACTTAAGTACAAACGTTCAATCTATAAAGAAATGATTGGTAGTTTTCACATTTCAATTCACATTCAACTTGCAGAGTTGATCAACAAAATCGAACAAAAGTATAACTGGTTTTTGTTTTCATTGGAAGAAAGAAAATATTGATCAGCCTAACTAAATCAGTGTTCTGGCGTTGATTACTTATTTAATTGTATAGAATCAATAAACTAATTAAATAAAACTGACTCGCAAGAACCCAGCTTTAGAAAGGCCTTTTGTTTAGTTTAAAAACAGTGTTTTGTTAAAACTATGGCTAATTTTATTAAACATCATCTTTATCGACAGATCAAAAATACTATTTATTAAAAATTAAGTTTTCATGTGTCCTTCAGTTCTGTTCATATTTTTCTATTATAATTTTGTTATATTTTCTGCTGATAAAGTATTCAACTGTGATAGAGTAACCCTGTTACCGTTAAAGGAAGTCTTAATTCCCCAGTACCGATTTTCAATGCTATCATGTTTCGTTCTAGAACTGAACGTTAATGATAATTAAGATATTTTTATATCTTAGTGTGAACAATGTAAAACGTCGCACAGAGCCAGTCACATTATGTCTGAAATGAGATAAAAACAAGACGTTATTTTAAAGAGATAACAGTGACTCGTGTAGTAATCACACTTAACTGTTGTGTAAGGCATAACTGGTTTTGAGCTTATTTTAGTCGTTTTTTTCTTCTCATTTAATTTTTATAGTTTGATAATACGCGCCTCTGTATTCTGATCGCTATTTCTAGCACCTCGCATAAAAAGTTGTCGCGGCATAAATTGATCTCAAGGTCCCGCGTCGTTTGTCCGTTACGCCGCAAACGCGATAGCTTGGCGTCCATGTGTATGTGGTTGTGGATAGTTAGCACGAAGTGTTACATTTTAGCTGGCAAACGTTAACGAACGGAAATAATAAAATAAGTGCGTTGTTATTTCGACCTGTGTGGTTTATGATTAGGGCGTGCAAATAAACCAAACAACAGGGTAAGTAAACAAATGAGCTAGGTTAAGTTTGTTAAGGACTGATGCCATAGATCTTGATTACGTGCACCTACTTTGAGAGTGATATTTCCTTCAAATGCGTGGCGCCCTCTTGGAAAAATTCGCTCGGAATTTGAATCTGAAACAAGATAAACATTGGTTACTCGTGAAAGTATGTGTTTTACGACGAATTATCAATAAAACTGGGCTTAATCTAAAAATATTTCTAGTTTTTTTCGTCTGCCTACCGTGGATCTAATCCTAGAAGTTGCAAAATTATGCAGCAGAAATGATTCTGTAAATATTTCAACGCCTTGCGTATTATTTACTTATTTATTAACGCGTTATTCATAATATTTTAAACATATTTGCAGATTACAAGCGATCCATTTGCAAAACGAAAATCCCGATGTTCATTTCTTTACAATGAAAGTAAAGTCTAGAAAGGTTTCATAAGCGAATAACGCTGGATGTACGTTTTAAGTGGTCAAAAACATAATCTGATTATTTTTCAATTACGCGTTTGGTCGTAAACTTCTTGCAGCTTTTAAATTGCCGAGGCAGATTCATGAAATCCCAAGTTTCCGTTTAGCTGATTCTCAAACACCTGGAGCAGGTAGCGAGTGTACGAAATTACAGCGATACACATTATTTTACATTCACTAGTAAAAGCCAAATATAAGATATTTTAACAGTTAGTGAATCGATTCCTAAAAATGACGAGTATTTCCATCAGATGTGAAAAAATCGTTCGTGGTCGACTTATTGCTAAGTGCCATCAACATTCATGAATCATTATATTTTTCACCTTCTTAAAAACATCTCAGAAACATTTAATTATTCCTAATTATTAACCTAAGCCCTAGACTCTGAAAGGATTATTAAAAAATATTTTAATAATTAATAACTTTCTTCGAAGAATCTCTTATAGAAATGCCAGTTTCAAGATCCTTGTCTCTTCATCAGCAGCTTTTAAACTGGTTAGAATTTCGATAAAAGGTGCTTGAAAAAGAATAAAGGTGATTTTATTTATGTTAATAAATTGTTCACTAATAATTTTAGCATTTATCAGAAAAGATTTTTTGTAACAAAGGCAAGTAATAAATATATTAGGTGTGTATGATTCAACGTGAAGAACATGGGGATCTTGGAAACCCTTAAACAAGTGTGTTTACTATTAGCCGAAAAGCCGATAAAATCGTATATATTATGTGGTCGTAGAAAAACTATAGTACAAAACTCGAGTTGTAAATCAATTTCACATATACTTTTTACAACTCTTGTTATGTAATAAACTATTTTTATACAGTAAGTAAATTAATCAATTAACGTGCTGGGTACCTACAGAACCCAATGTTTCTCAAGGTAGAGAGTTCCCAAAAGTATATCGTTCAGGTGATTGCATACCTAAAGATAGCTCTGTTTCAGTTTTTAGTGCCGATTATTTCATGTCTTTAAATATTTCCACAACGTGACCATTTGTCCAGCAGAAATTGCCTGTGACGATGTAGTACGTCGTTTATATACTTTACAGAGGGGCCGTAAAACGAGAAATTTATAAAACAACGTTAGCGTACACGGATCGAACCCGTTCCCAATAACAAGTAGCGAAACATGTTGAGAACAGACATCATCTCGAAAACCAAACAGGCAACGCATACGTATTTTACGACTTGTTCGATAGAACATGAGCAGCGAAGTGCTAAAACGTGTCCGTTATTCCCGGCTCTATACATATTTCACCCTTACTGCATCTTGTACAAGGACGGAATTCAAATGGACCCTTTATTGGACAATGAAGTTTTAAAATATGATTTGTAGTTTTCTTATGTTGCATACACGAGCGTTACATAATAAAAACGGAGGATCGAAATTAAAACATATCGACGATGTCTACGGGAAGTGGAAAGTTTGTAAGCAAGATCTGTTTAAGCGTTATCTAGATAAAACAACAGATTATGGTCGCGATTAGGATGCGCCACCGTCCTTGTCTGTAATTATTTGAATAACATGGGCAGACAGGACCTCTTGTACAAGTAGTTATTATTCATAACACGTTACATTTTGTACTGTGCGTCCAAATGACCAAATTTACTGTACCGATGTTTATCGGCGATGATAGTTACCAAGAAATTCGTAAAACTTGACACTTGAATCTGTTTATTTTGTATTATAATAATCACAACAGTTCAATATTGAAAACAAAACGTGCAAGTCGTGGTGCCTTTTCAATCACAATTACCAAAAGCTCTTCTAGTTAATCCACAGAGCTTTTTTTAGTGACTTTAGAACTGAGTTATAAGAAGTAGGTACTGCAAAAAAATGCATGAAATGAAGTAGTAACTTACCGAGAATTGGTTATGGTAAAGGAAAATTAACTTCTGCCTTGGATTTCAGACTAGTGACGAGACTATAGTTCATTTAAATTTTTATTAAAGGATTTATATTTCTTTTACATAAATGAGTTGTATATAAATTACAAAAAAATGTCAAAGAGTACAATTTTGAAGTATCAGTATAAAAAACAAAAGTTATGGCATTTCGGGAAAAACGTCCAGTGCGATCCAAAATTATGATATACGAACGGAATATACAAGTATCACACTTCTGCTATCTAGGAACAGATATCAGCTACGAGAAAGATAACGACATAGAATCAAAACTACATCGTTTTGAATACATATGCGGCACTATAAATAGAACGCCGAACAACAAGACACGAAAAGAAACGAGAATAAAGTTATATAAAACTTGGGTCCACACAACGAGACAGGAATAAAATACAAACAGCAGAAATGAGATTTTTAAGAAGAGTAAAGGAATATACCATTAGAGACCAAATAAGAAACAATGTATTAGGAAAGAACTAGAGATTTACGATCTGGTAGAAAAAAATACACAAGACAGGGAGAAATACAAAGAACACATTAACAGCATGGAACATCAAAGATTGCCAAAGATAATAAGAAAGTATAGGCCAAGAGGAAGAAGACCCATGAAAAGATGGGAACAACTAAAATAACATATCTTGAAGAAATTGCCTATTGGAAAATACTTAATTAGGGATTTTAATAAGCAGATATGATTTCTAATATCATTACAGTTTTTGATTTCCAAATCTAATTCTAATTTTTGAGGAAAGTCGCTAAGAGTCGAATATACCCAAGCATTGAAGCCAAATTAGTTGAGATGTGGTAGGAAAACAACTTTTGATCGCTTGCTGAGACATTTTCCATCATGTGCTTATAAACTGTTTAAAACATAACTAAGAATTCCTAACAAACCTAACAGAAACATTACAGTCACAGATAGTCTTAATGTGCCAACTACCAGACGATGCATCACAAGACAAAAAGTTTGTGTTGACAAAATGTTGTTTTGAATATTTTGACCAATGTTGTAATGGTATAAATCAGCGTTTCCCAAAATGGGTTCCGTGGACAAAGCCAGGGGTTCCTTGTATTTGTGGCATCGCTTTGTGTATACAGGGTGCCCATTTTTCTAACTTGTTGTATGGGTAACTCCGTTAATATTAGAGATATAGAAACGTTAAATTAGCAAATTTGTGCAGAATTTAAAGGGAAATCTGATACCATTTTCAAATTTGACCTACGTCATCAACTTTTTGAAATATTTAGAAAAAACTAAAAATGGTCGATTTTTTCAAACTTGAATAATTCCGTAACCATATGAGTTAGAACAATAATAAAAATTGGCTTTTATAGATATTTTTACGTAGATTTTAAATAAGTTAACGAAATTTTCATAGCACTCTCAATTTCCGAGTTAAAGCACAAACTTGCATTTTTTTAAATGGAAGTCATAGTTGGCTGTGGTCTTATTAAAAAGGTTATTTTTTCTCGTTTCAATGATATAAGGTTTGTTATGCCTTATGCTTCACTCTTGTAGTTTTTCTTTAAATAAGCAAAAATCATACTGCCTACCAGGGCTCGAAACCGAAAAAAATTTTGGTTAACGGTTAACCGAAATCGAGAACTTTATTTTTATAACGGTTTTTGTTGAAAAACCGGTTTTATTCGTAAAAAACCGGTTTAGAAAAAAACGGTTAAATTAACCGGTTTTTAAAATTATTTAGATCAGGAATGCAAAGTATGAAAAGATATTATTTATTCATAATTTTATAATAAATGTACAATCAAGCGTTCAGTAATGACTTCTGGTAAACTAATCGCATTTACTACAGATTTTGTATTTTTCATCGTAATTTTTATTTAAAAAAAGACGTTAAAAAAAACGGTTTTTTATTATTTTGGTTAAAGGTTACCGTTTTTTTTTGCCTTTAAAAATAACGGTTTCGGTTTCGGTTACGGTTAAAAATCACTTTTTCTGACAAAAAATAACGGTTAACCGGTTTTTTAAACCGGTTTAAAAAACCGGTTTCATGCCCTGCTGCCTACTAATAGATGGGAGTCATCCCGTGTTAATGTTCTTTTTTTTCGATGTGACATTTAAGAGTTGTCTCTTATTGTTAGTGTAGCAGTTATCAGCCAGTTACAATTTTTAAAAACAAAACCTCAGAGTTTGTCAAATAAAATTTATTGTTTGTTATACGTATATGTCTCTCTCTCGTGTTGATCAAAATTTTTGTTTGAGTTTATTGTAAATTTAAAAAACAATGTTTTCTAAGAAAGAAAAAAACTACATGCTTTTCTATTACTACGGTTGTAATAGAAATAGTAGAAATTCAAGTGAAATGTATTTGCAAAGATTTATGGAAAGGAGGCAACCAAGAAAGAAATTATTTTCGTTATTAGAAACCAATTTAAAAAAATACGGGTCCTTTACAAAATCCAAAGGTTTGAAAATTAAATTTAAGCATACGTAAATTATAAACCAACATCATCTACCCGGGAGTTGTCCCTTGAATATGGTGTCAACTGAAAAGGCTCGACTGATTTTAAAACAATCAATTTAAGCCATATAATACCCATAATAGCCATATCATATTGGCAATACTTTGTATCTTAATGATTTACAAAGAAGATTAAATTACGTCCGATAGTTTTTAGAAGAAACAAATACTAACCCAAATTTTACTCACACATTTACTGATGAAGCCAAATTCACAAATAGTGGGATATTCAACAGACACAATTATATTTACTGGTCTAAAAATAATCTTCACCGTACTATTGAAAGACGAGATCAGAATATGTTTTCGATAAATGTTTGGTGTGGTATCCTTAGTACAAAAATAATTGGTCCATGCTTTTACAATAAAAATTAAAATGGTGATCGGTATATGTCATTTTGGCAAAATGAACTGGACATCATATTAGATGAAGTTCCGTTGAATTTAGTGCAAAATTTTAATTATTTTTAACATGACGGTGCTCTTGCGCACAATTCAAGAACTGTGTCTGATTATCTGTCTAATTATTTTCCTAGATGTATTGGCAATAATGACCCTGTAAGATGGCCGGCAAGATCACCGGATTTAACACCACTTGATTTTTTTTTGTGGGGTACGCTTAAAAATAAGGTGTATACCAAAAAGGCTGATAATATTTCTTCATTAGAAAACATTGTTTTTGAAATTTATAATAAACTTCAAAAATTTTGATCAACACGAGAGATAGACATAAGTATAACAAACAGTAAATTTTATTTGACAAACTCTGAGGTTTTGTTTTTAAAATTTGTAACTGGCTGATAACTGCTACACTAACAATAAGAGACAACTCTTAAATGTCACATCGAAAAAAAAAGAACATCAACACGGGATAACTCCCATCCATTAGTAGGCAGTGAACATGTAAAATGATTTTTGCTTATTTAAAGAAAAACTACAAGAGTAAAGCATAACAAACCTTATATCATTGAAACGAGAAAAAAATAACCTTTTTAATAGGGCCACCGCCAACTATGACTTCCATTTAAAAAAATGCAAGTTTGTGCTATAACTCGGAAATCGAGAGTGCTATGAACATTTTGTTAACATATTTAAAATCTACGTAAAAATATCTATAAACGCCAATTTTTATTTTTGTTCTAGCTCATATGGTTACGGAATTATTCAAGTTTGAAAAAATCGACCTTTTTTAGTTTTTTCCAAATGTTTCAAAAAGTTGATGACGTAGGTCAAATTTGAAAATGGTATCAGATTTCCCTTTAAATTCTGTACAAATTTGCTAATTTAAACGTTTCTGTATGTATCTCTAATATTAACGGAGTTACCCATACAACAAGTTAGAAAAATGGGCACCCTGTATACACAAAGCGATGCCACAAATACAAGGAACCCCTGGCTTTGTCCACGGAACCCATTTTGGGAAACGCTGATTTATACCATTACAACATTGGTCAAAATATTCAAAACAACATTTTGTCAACACAAACTTTTTGTCTTGTGATGCATCGTCTGGTAGTTGGCACATTAAGACTATCTGTGACTGTAATGTTTCTGTTAGGTTTGTTAGGAATTCTTAGTTATGTTTTAAACAGTTTATAAGCACATGATGGAAAATGTCTCAGCAAGCGATCAAAAGTTGTTTTCCTACCACATCTCAACTAATTTGGCTTCAATGTTTGCCAAATTGGGGTTATCAAGCAAAATACATTAAAATGATTGTTCGGATAATTCAATCTATCTCAAACTAGTTCTCTGTGATGTTTGTCGCCTTCACTCTCGAAATTCTCACAGAGACAAAGTCCCTGGCTGTTGTTCATATCATTCTAATTCATCAACTGTAATCGCGACGTACACAAAGAATGAATGCATCACTTCCATCAATTTCACTCGCGTGTTGCACTGCGAGCGGTCCCCCAGCGAGTCCGTTCTCATTATTCCCTCTGATGTACGCATTCCACTGGGCCACCCCTCGACCACTATTGTGCAGGTCCGCAAGCAAACGGCTAGCCTGTTTCACTAGAAGGCTGCGTCCCGGATTGCGGCAAGTACAAATGATGCTACATGCAGGCACGCCCTTCTAGTCGCCTCTTTACAAGGTTTTGCAAAATTTATTGTTGCTCGTGAAATAACGTTAAAGCAAGGAAAGTTGCTTGTAGCAACATTTCCTATGAGTACATAACTGTCGTAATGAGGTATTACGTCTATAAATAAGAATTTCCATAACAAATACGTATATAAATAAATTATTCCGATTTTTTTAGTTGCAAATGGTACATGCGTTTATAATTCATTGCGCTGGTTTGCGTTTCTAATGTAAAACGAAGCTGTTGGTGAACTTTTTTTCAACTAGTTACAGTATATGACTAGATCAGGTCAGGCCAAATCAGGTCGTATTAGGTTGGACCAGTACATATCAGACATACACATACATTACTGGAATATGAACTTATACAAAACCTACATTTTTTTACTAAATATGTCGTTTCTAGTCTTGACACACTTTATGCACACATTTTTTTATTAATTGGTATCATGTTAAATTACCCTTACTTACAGATCTAGAAGGAATTTTGTTAATCCCTCAATACAAAGATCTTATTCGTACCTTCGCATATGGTTCTGAAATTTTTGTATTTTAAAATTTTTGTTTTCGTTCGAAAGATATAAAGGTTTGGTTTTTTTATTCCACTCTGTTTAGATTTTTTTGTTTATTTTCATTTTTCCTGTTCCGTTAACCTGGTCGTTGTTTTGTTTATTTTACAAATAGAGGCAAAAGGTTTATGACAAATTGTGGTAATCAAAGCTGCTGAGAGAATCTTTGTTAACTTTGCTGGCTGGGTTTTTAGATAAAATAAGGTTAGACCAGATCGGACATAGGTCAGTCAGGTTAGGATTGTTAACAAACACCTAAATTTAATCAAATTTGGTTACAAATAGATTAAACTAATCAACAAAAACTGTAAATATACAAAATCATAGAAGGCTTAAAAAGAAATTAAGTTTGCAATTATTATTTACCAAGTTAGATTACAACCTTGGATTATTGGTACCTATGGCAAAAAGTTATATCTTTATGATTATTTTTTCGTGAAGAGAGTATTACATGCTATTATGTTGCTTTGTGTTGGATGGAAATACATATTAAGCTAATACACTATTTTTTCGAGAATATTGGAAAGTTCACTAACAGATAAACATTTTTTTAATGATGAAGTAGTTTTAATTTTCAATTTTTAAGATCTTTATTACTTTCGTTTTGGAAAGACTTACACATATTTTTCTTTTTAACAAACACTACTGACATATGTAGGTATGCATGTACGTAGGTACCTATATCATTCCATTTATCATAAAAATTGAAAAAAAAATCTTTAAAAACTAATTTAAGCCAGTTATGGTTGTCATTTGGTCTTTATTCGCTTAAATGTAAATAATTTTTTTTTATTATCATAATTTATGTAAATTTGAATTATTTATTTACACCTTTTTTATAGATGTTATGACGCAGTTAAAAAGCTTAAAACTGACGTTTGAAAAAAGTTTTCCAGGTGCTTGGAGCTTTCCCGCTGAAATCGGAAATTAGTCGACTAACAAAATCGATTTTGTAAAATACACTCCATAAATGTAATTGTTTTTGTAATTTCAACTGGTTGTGAGATTAACACATACTCTTGTTACCCATATTCGATAAATAAAGATTGTACAAAGTATCCTTTCCCATCTTTGTTATAAAATTCGAAAGTGTTCGAACTGTAACTTGTCAGTCGATTTCCAATAACCAAACGTTCACATTAATGCTCCCAAAATTTCTTTGAGTCTTTTCTAGCCGAGTAACCGCCATTTATCCCTTTTATATGAGGTGGCAAATCTCGCCAATTTCAATTTGATCGGTACAAATTTCGCAAGGATTAGAATGTCATAAAAATGAGGCACATGTTCGTGTAATACCCTCTTCCAACACGGACGGATTTTACTTTTAAAATACTGAACGCAGTCGATTAAATCCCTACACGAATAAAAATAGTCCGTCCCGCAACTGTACCGTTTTGAAATTTATCGACTTCTTTAAAAAAAGTGGGTTTTTGTCACGAGCTACGAGTTATAATTGGTTATAATTTAGTAGCCTAAACTATTAGGATGATTATTTATGTTTATTATCGATTTTAATGAACTGTGTTATTGCAATCAATGAAGTTTAATTGATTAAATTAATTTACCGGTGTGCTTAGGTAAAGATGATTAGGTTAAAAAAAAACATTCAAGAAACGTTTCTGAATAGATTTAGTCCACACATCACAGACTGTCTCCGATCCTTACTCTGTCTATGTCACATCAAACCACGTAAAAATGACTTAGATCCTCTTTTTTTGGAAGCGTGCACATTCATTTGTTTTAAAGAAACGCTGCGCTTGCAAATGTATCCCAAAGCGAACATTCGGTTATTTAAAGGGTTTAGGTCTAATCGCGGTCGAACCTTTTTTTAAACGTTAATCCAACAACCCGAGTTTTCTGTTTAAATCAGGCTCTATTAACAGACCCAGGCGGGGTTGGTGGAGGTGATAAAAAAACGATTATTTATTATTTATTAGGTGTATAAATGTTTAGCGTACAAATTTACGATGTAAAGTTGCTTTATTTTTAATATTTAAATAAAATACGTAGTTACTTCTTGTATATGTGCACTAATTGCTTAATCCATAATTTAAAAAAAAAAGATCAATTTTATTAGTTGTGCGCATACAAGAGCAGTTCCTTGTTGTTTACCGCAGTTATTAGTTTTGGTTTGTTTTTATTGTGGCCTTCGATTTGCTTTTCAACCTTTACATGTACACATTCATTCTAAAACAATACGAGCCACCACTAATTGCAACATAATTGTCACTTGATCTACTGTTTCATGGCCAGTAACGTAATCAATGCACAGTTTTACGAGTTCTAGGGTTAATAATTCATATAATCCAGTTTTAGTGGTGTTAGCTTTGCTTATAAATGTGTTAACTTTGAAAAAAAAAGTTACTTAGACAAATCGACAGGAGTTCATAAATAACGGTGATTTTTCGGGTGATTTCCTACAAATAACTATCATTTTAGTTTGCAAGGTCGCCGATAGGGATGTCACTATTTACTTTTATTATCCTTTAATGAACTTACGAGGGGTGTTTTATATTCGCGAAATGGGGTAGAAAGAGACTGAAAGATTCAAGTTTGTTAATTTAATTTTTTAGTATACTCTTTTCGAACATGACATTTGTTAGATCTTTCAATTAATTTTTCTAGACCTTCATAAAAATAGTTTTCCGACTTGCCTTTAAAATGCTCATGTACTGCTGCTGCAATGACTTATCATCGGCTAAATGCTTTCCACGAAGTTTTTTTTTAAATCTGGAAAATTCTGTTTTTACGTCTAAAAATTCTTATCTAATACAACAAAAATACTTTAAGCCAGTGGCACAGGTAGGGGGTGTCAGAGAGGGGTTAACCCCCCCATAAGTTCGCAATAAGTCGATATAGACCTGGAAAACTGTACATTTTGTGCTAAAAAAAAGGTTTTCGGCTCTTTTTACCGTTTATAACCCCCCCCATGATGAAACCGTCAAACTGTTGCTGCAAAAAAATTTAAAGAGAGTGGTGACCTACAAAAATAGGTCCTCAGCTCTTTTTACGTTTATTTACCACCCCCCATGGAAGCATCCTGCCTACGCCACTGCTTTAAGTCCGACTGCTTTCTATCTTCTGTCTCGTTCCGCGAATATAAAAACACTCCTCGTATCTTCGGTAAGATGAATCATGATTTATTTGTGGAGAACATTGGTCCTATTTTGTCTCCTATAAAATATTTTCCCTTTTTTTAATCATGGTTTTCATAATAGACATGCGTTTGAGATAGTTCCATATTTTCTTACAGAAATTCGATTTAAGTCGGTGTAGAATTCTTTAGGGATTTATATGAACGTAGCTCTGACATTTGCTTGAAATTTCCTGAAAGGGTCGCTCGAATTGGATCGGCAACTACAGGGTTGACTTGTTTTTAAACCCGGTGCTACGTTAATGTTGCGACCGCTAAAACTGTATTGTTAAAAAATAAGATTTCGGTTGAGATATTTTCCAAGTTGACAGTTTCATTGCGAATGGGGGATAGGAAACTGGGAACAAATGCATGTAGACTTGTTGATAGTGATTTGTTTTTAACATTCAATTATTCTTTTTACTAACCATACTGGAACGTTGTGTTTTTAATAGTTTTTTCATAATGATTCTATGATGTAGCTTCACGTTTTCAGATTAAAATTGCTGAGCTTTTTTCCCCTGTTTTTATAAATCATATCCAAATTAGTCAAGGTCGTGCACAATACATACGTTTTAAGTAAATCTCGGCGATGATAGCAATAAAAACCAGATTCATAAAAAATCCGTGGCTTTTTCGCAACTTTCTTACTAGCGATGTAAGACTTTGTGGGGGAACAATGGAACCTTGTCGGCGCCTTTATTGTCACGCCATCAAATCCATCAGCGCTGTTCTCTTACCCCACCTTAGGTCTTAGTCGACGTCTACTAGCGTACTAGCAAACACGTTCGAAAGACCCGACACGGGAGACGACGCCATTTTACTTTTTTCACGTTGATGTACCCCATGCTGAGACGGTCTGTCGTGAATGCGTTTTTATAACTCCATCAGGAGGTAGTCTACGTATGGCGGCCGTATTTTAGTTGGCAGGCTGTTGATCTTTTACTCCTTTTTGCATACTGCATGAAACCGGACTGGTATGTTGTGAGGGATATTTGAATGCCGCGTAAAATGGTTTTTATATTTCTTTAAAATATAACGTGGAACAGTTTTTATACAAACAAGTAACTTATCCATCTAGCACGTATGAGCCGAATTTTTAAACCGTAAAACTTAATTTGAAACCTGAAAACCAAACACTGTGCGTTGGAATAGTTTTGATACAGTTTGTAAAGTAAACGACGATTGGGGCAAGATCGGAAACCGAGCTTTACAGGGTCCTTACCGAAAAGTTGACTATCTCTTCTCATAAATTAAGTAGGGTGGCTTAATTTTGGCAATGCCAACCGATTAAGGCCGTTGTCTAACCTAGAGACTTAGAATTACAGATTTCTAATGTTGATAATAAGCAAGTTAAAACTAAAATCAAGTGCACCATTATTAATACTAAACCATGTCCTAAATTTTATTTCCTTCTGCAATGGTGTCTTGAGATATTAACTAAAACCAATTTTGTAATCTCATCCTTGGGTAAAAACCAAGGGAAAGGATTTAAAAATGTCATTTTATCGATTTGTTTCGTTTTAAAATGATTTTGCCAAAGTTTGGTTATCTCGTTATAAACCACCCTGTATATGATTATTTAAAAAATTAATGTTTTAATCGCAAGAAATTATGACGTAGGTCGATCTTATTATTGATTTCTAATAAACTCTTTATCAACGAAGTCAATAGCTTGATAACTGAAGCCTTGGGTGGTCCAATGCTGACGTAACTTTTCATTTGCGTTTATAAAAAATGGAAAAGTTTTTAATTCCAGGATCAATAATACAAAATAACATTTCCAAAATTTAGGTCTTTAACGGCTACGTTTCGAGCGATTTTTTAGCGTTAAATCAAAATTTTCACTTTTTATACTGTTTTTCTGCTGATGAGGAAATGTTTTGCTTATTTTTATATTTTTCATGGTATTTGCTTTGTTGCAGTTGATTAAGTTTCGATACTAAAAATTCTTTTTTCTTTTGTTATGTATCTTTTCATATTTGCTAATTATAACCAAAAGCTTCTTGATAAAGTATACTGTCTAAATAAGCTTCATCACAAAATAAAAAATTAAGTGATGGGTTAGAGGAAAGAGAGTTTTTAAAATTTAAAAATTTCATTAGTTTTGGACGACCGAGTATTTGAAAATGTATGACCAGTTTTACAAAAAATTTTAAAAGGTATACATCTCTCTCTGAATTTATTTCAAGTAGACGACCGACTGCAATGATTTCGAAAAATCCATGCTTATGGATAAAAATTACGTTTAGGCAGTGGCGTAGGCTGGATGCTTTTATGGGGGGGGGTAATAAACGTAAAAAGAGGTAAGGGCCTATTTTTTTAAGGTCACCACTCTCTTAAGTTTTTTTGCAGCAGGATGTTTCATGGTTAATAAACGGTAAAAAAAGCCGAAGATCTTTTTTTAGCACAAAATTTACAGTTTTCCAGCTCTAACGACTTATTTCTGACCCCTGCTGACACCCTCTGCCTAAGCCACTGTATTTAGGTATCGGTGAAACGTATGGAGGAGATGCAGTGGCGTAGCAAGAAGGGAATGGGCCCGTGTCCAAGCAGGGTTAATGGGCCCGAATAAAGTTTTCGTCCTAGGGTGGATGCGAAATGTGAATGACCACTGATTGGTCAAGGGAAGAATATTTATGTATGAAATAACGATTTGTTTTCTCATCCTATGGACCCCTTGGCACGTGGGCCCGTGTCCATCGCACCTGCTGCACGCCTGATAGTTACGCCACTGAGGAGATGTTGCTAATTGTTGTTAACTTCAGTGTAGTTTTTGACGCACTGATTAAAAAAAATCGGCTTCAATCGGCTTCAGCCCAAATGACGCACGTCTTTAAACCATTATCAACTTGAAGATCTATCTCCGATTTTGTTTTATCGCCTTGATCAAAATGCAGCCTTATAGCACATTATACCTTGGTGGTTTATGATTTTGTTTTATAATGTACGAACAAAATTTGCAATTATAATTGCCGTGTTCAAAATAAAGCTTTGTGTTATCACAAACAAAGATTGCATGTAGCATCGCCAGCGGCTCCTTCGTCTATGTAGCGGGCGGAAGATACGTATGGGCGGAGCCGCATAATGAAGGGTTAGATGTGTATTATAATCAGAATATATAATATCAGACCGATATCTACACCATAATTTGGCGCTCTAGCAGCTATAACGTTGGATTAATAGGTATAATCAAGGGACGTTCGTACGTTGCCCCGTCTGATGGTTCCTGTTTTACACAGACGACTTAAGCTCTATGGGTTTTTTGACGATTTTTGTTTTGCAATTAACAATATTTTACATTTTTCGATTAAAACTTGACGAGAAGATTATAGTAGGCCGCTAATAGGGTTGATGATGGTAAATCTCGAACATGTTAATTTGCAAAGATTAAGTTAAGATCAATTTTTTGTTTGTGAAGAATCACCTTTTGTTTTTAAAAGAGTTGAGCAATTTAGGCGGATTTTTTTGGAAGTATTTATGACTCTTTGTTTCCATTTCTGTTTACTGAGTTGTATAGACTTCAGAAGTGCAGGTTTTTTGATTATTACCGTAATTAAGCCGTTCAAAAAGTACTGAAGGTCTATTATTGAGCTTTATCATGCATAATTTTTGGAAAAAAATTAAATCAAGTAGGTACATGTAATCCATGTTGGCTTATATGGGTCACAAAAAGAATCACTTCGTTCTGGAATAAAAGCGTATCAAAATTTTGTGGTAAATAGAGGTTTTGACCGTTTTGGTATAGTACATCTTCTTGGCAAAATGTTGTGTAGTAACAATAATATGAATACTGCCGATGCTTCATACAAAGACAAATAAAAATTGGGTTCTGTTAAACCTTTAATACCAACGCTGAAAACCCAAGTGGATTTGCACATTATTTCAATTTATTGGCCAATGTTTTTTTTTGTAAAAATTCTCTTAACAATGATTTGGATATGAAGATAAAGTACAGGGATGATTTTTTTAAGTTAAAATGATTGAAAATATAATATGTAGGTACCAGTTGTATGAAGAATATAATTAATTTTAATCATGAATTAACTCTCTAAGAAATGGTAGAAGTCGATTAGTATTCATCGCTTATAAAAAGATATGTACAAAAGCTATTATCTGCTTGTAGTGAAAGTTGTTGTTTCACATTTAAACAGAAGCTATTTAAACATTATGTCCACTTTGTCTCATTTTTTATTTAAATAAAGCGATTAAAAATCGTTTTAAATAGTAATGGTTCCTAAATCCTCTTTCTATTTTACTTAAAATTACAATTTATAAATCTCGCCAAAAGGCGAACAAACCAAAGATACATTTCTTATAATAAACACTAATACTAAAATCCGCCCCCTTCCATGTTATTTCAATCAAGATAATGAATCAATTGTTTGATTAAATCTATCAACAAGAATATAATAAGCTATTTAATACAATGCATTCGTGGGGAAAATTTTTTGCAGCACAGCCACATGAACTTAACTGCAACCGCAGGTGGCTAGCAAATTGCCAATAACCTAAGTTAATAACACAAGAGCAATAAATATCGCATTTAAAAATTAATTTCATCGTTGTTTAAAGAGTTTAAACCAACTTGTGCCATACAATGAGAGATTAATGAATTGTTGTTGACTTACGAATCAACAATAATATTTACAGTGTGACTAAACAGAAAGACATAATAGTACATTACTGAGTCATTTTGAATCAGACTACTAACTGAATAGTAAAGTGTAAAAACAGTTTAAGACCAAATAAGAAAAAAAAATGGTTTATAAATTTTTAAACTAGTAATAAGAGAGTTTTAACAGCTACAGAAATGTGGATGTTCTATTTCGAGGAAATTTTAGCTGATAGCAGATAGGGGCAATAGAAAAAAATTCTGACAGATTTGGTTTTAAAATTAAGCTAATTGTACTTGTTTCATTTTAAATCGCTGGATTTTTATTGTTTCAAAGAAATCTCTCGATAATATATTTTCTACTAGTTTAAGCCCTTACAGAAAAATATTATTTTGAGAAATGAGTTTTAAAAGGTTTTACACCCTGTTTTGTTTTTGTTTTCACAGCCTACTATAATTTTGTTAAAAAAAAAAAACTAAAAAACTTTCGCAATGTAGGTACATATTATTGAAAATAACTACATCAACCCTTATATATTTGGAATGACAAAAAAAATAAGGATTTTAAATAATTCATAGCTAACTATGAATTCCATTTAAAAAAAATACAACTTTATGTCACAACTCGAATTTGGATTTTTTTTTTGAAAAATTGTCTACGCTACTGCATTCTTTTTAAAAAAGTGCCTGAAGAACGTAAAAATTATTTTTTTAAATTTTCATAAACAAGTGAGATATAGTCATAAAACGAAAAGTCGAAAAATCGAGTTATCGGCGATAACTCGAAAACAAAAGACGATAACCAATTTTAGTTTTTACCATTAACTTTTTCTCGAAAAAAGAGATCGAGGATGCGAGGTCCGTTTTTTGATACCTCTTATAGTAACCGAGATTAAAACATCGAAATTTGCCCACCCTGTACATAAAAAAGCATACCACTTTTTTTCTAAGATTTGCTTTTAGTAAGAAGATGTATGTCAGTGGACTTGTTTAAAATCAAAAGATAGTCAAAGATTTATAAATTTTCGTTTAAAAAATCGACTTTGAGAAGATTGGCAAATGCAGACGCAAAGCATGCATTTTTATTTACTATTTTTAAAAGTAGACCGTGCAGTGTAGAAGAAGCATTTGCAGGTGTGTAGGTCACTTTATAAAAAAAGATATATTGTAACTGCTCAGGAAGACGTTTTCATGTTGATTTGTGGTTAAATTTTTGGCGTCTTTGAATTTCCTGGGTACATTTTGTGATCCTTCCTTTTATGCGTTATTTTCAATAAATAAAATTCTTATTTAGCCTTTCCCAGATGTCTATCGTTAGTAATTTTTAATCATTTGCAAAATAGATGTCGTTTCAATCGCTATTCTTTGATTAAAATTCTTATATTATGTTGCCGAAGTGTCCTCATATTATTTTTGTCTAGTTTTTTTTTTTTAGATAAGAGAGAAATTAATACTCAGTTTTGATGCTTAAAAGAGTTTCTAAATGTGAATAAGACTTGGTTGGATGCATGTTTTTGTCAATTACACTAAACATGATCTGAAATCAAAAATTGTTGAAGGTGATCATAATAAAACTTGAAAATAAACAACGAGAAATCGCTTTTACGAGTTTGTTGATCTCTGAATGGCTATCACAACGATTTGCTCAGCAGAAACAGCGAGTACTATTATAACTTAGCAATTATCTTTACAGCTAAACCGCACATCGGAAATCGTAAACTGCAGAGCGCACGGGCAAATGCAACAAACAACCATGTGGTAGTGTGCTGAGCATCTCCGGGGACCAATGTCTGAAGTTTATAGACGGGGATTGAATACTTATTGGCCCGAAAGGCCGTAGTTAACGTCAAAACTTGCAGATTAACTATTTGAATTTTAAAATCATAACGTAGTTCATGAAATCGCAAAGTTTGATCAAAGTTTAATTACGTATCGGAATAAAAAGTTTTGCGGAAATACAAGCCTCGGTTCACTTGACTTTTTTTTTTAATTTGCTCGGTTTTATTACGTATATTATGGGTTGGCAATTATTATATAAAAATTAAATACTGAAAATTCTGTTTGAGTAACAGTAACTTCGTTGTTGTAAGTTGTTCTGTTATTACCAAGAAATTTGTGGTTTTACTGTGAGCATGCAATTTTTGTCGTCGCTGTTGCGAAGAATGCAATTTTTCCTGTCGAAAAGTGATGGGCTTCGTTACACGCTTGCATGGACATCCTTTGTCTCAGTTTCACAGAGAGTTTCAGGTTTCTAGGGGAGTAGCTTCGTTAAGCGACAAATTTTATTTGGTCGAGAAATCTTTGCACCCAATCCTGACACAAGGGACTGTAAGTAGAAAGTAAGATCTATACACAACACGTATAATTTCGAGAAGTATCAGGTTATCGTTTGGGCACGTGCAGAACGTTATCAAAACATATTGATATAGGTAGTTTTTTAACAAAAAAACGAACGAATTGGTGCCAACATATTTGGAGGTTGATTTGTAAACAATAATTTAAAAAACAAGTGGCGCGATTTGCTTCAGTCGTTTCAAATAGAGGAGAATTTAAATGCAAATGCTAAATAAATATGTGTATTGATAAATAATGTTTATTGATAAAACAGTCGATATTTTGCATTGTATTGTTTATAATTTTATAATGACTAAATCTTACGCAAGAGATATTGATGTCGCTAAAAGATGAAGCGTGCTAGTTAAAGGACGTTTGTCGTTAAGAAACAAAATAAACAATGCTCATCAGGACGAAATGTCGTATGTTTATTGGCTGTCAAAAACAAATGTTTTAAATGAACTTTAATTCTTGAGTTTTAGTTTTTTAATTTTTTTAAATAGGTAATTTAATTGTTTAACTAGATTGTAGATGTTTATTTCTAGTATTAAATTATTACCTATTAATCGTCACATAGAGCTGATAGTTTTTCTGGGAATGGGTAAAAAGAGTATGTCTAAAATTTGTACTTACCAAAGCAATTTCAAAGAAATATGAACCGTTTATTATATAAAGTGGTGTAAGTCCATTGTTATTTGTTTCGAGATGTTTAACTTAAACAGTTTAAGGGTTTGCATTACAGTCGGTATAAAAATACTCATAAAGTCTTTTAAGTTTGTCCACTTTTCTATGAATTTAAATATGTGGAAATTTAACAAGAATTTACTGAATTAATATTTTCGGTTTTGGGCCATAAATGGAAATTTTATTTATTACAGTTTTAATTTTTCTTGAATTACACTATGTTTTTGTTCGGTTTTGTTTATAAATAAGAAACAACAAGACTCAAAATGCTATTGTTTAATCTCAACATTTATTTTCTCATTTTAAAATACCTTATGAGTGTTTTTAAAAATCGTAAATTTTTGTACTATATGGCGAATGTAATTGTAAAAGGGCACAGTTATACTCCTTAGCTTACTCAGTGTTTAATTAGACCAGTGTTTCTCAATTTTTTTACTCTGAGGACTCCTTTCAAAATTAAAAGAGGACCTCAATTGTTTTGTAGACAATATTTTTGTTTTTAATTAAGCGTGGTAAATAACTTTGGGTTGTTTTCGAACATTATAAAGGCTTTGGGAATCTTTTTAGAAGGTATCAGGGACACCTGGGGGTCAGCGGACCACAATTTGAAAAAAAAAACAGAGTTAGACTACGGAACACGGACTTATTTTTATTATAAATAATTACGCAATGTCATTTACTAACGAATTTCAATCGGTCTAAGCATGCGGATATTTTTAAATATAAACTGTAAATAGTCTACAAATAAAAGTTAGGTATGTGTACTTTTGTGTTCTTAATTTTTTTCCAAAAATGGCTTACACCACAATCATAGTAAACGGTTCACATGTTGCTAAAAAACACCATTGTTGTTCTAACAAACAAAAATTCTGCCACTTATTTAAACGAAACATTTTAAAAACAGTTTTTGAAACTATCTGAAGTTAGTAGCAGCACTTTCTTCTTTGTTAAAAATATTACAAAAATGTTTAATCTGCACTTAAAATGGCAGTATTTTATAATAAACAGGTGAAAAAATTAAACATTCTTTTCAGTTTAAATGTTTTTACCAAATCAGCAATTTTATTTAAAAAAAAGCAGTTTGGAAAAAACTTAGTTTTATGTTAAACTTTTTACTTATTTCTACTTTCAATAACCAATAAAGTTTTATTTTTATTTTATGTCTTTCGTAGTAGGTATAAGCTTAGGGATGTGAACATTACAACAGTTGAAATTATATTAAAATCTTATGCGACTGACCAGGTAAACAATTTTGTTTCGTTTCTGGTTACATACTGGGCTGTTGTTACAGGTTTCTACTGATAGAAAAAATTGTCACTACTCTAGACGTCTATAAGTAACAAAGTAACCCATGTACATCTCAATATTTCTCATTTTGTGAATTAGAGTTCAAACTAACTAAGATACTAAGATATGGTTGATTGACGGTAAAGTTTTAATAATCCTACCGATAGTGGAATTTGTTCGGTTTTTGCAAGAAATAGTATTCATTACTAATTTTAGCGAGCATTTGCGCAATGCAAGAAATTCGTTTATTCGACACATCCGTTTGCGATCGTGGCATTGATATAAAATTATACAACTATCCATTCCCTGCTCAAGAAAAAATCGTAGAGTGTTCCACGTTGCAATTACTATAACCCAAACCGTACATTATCTTATTATCTGTGTGCAGGAGTATCATAAACAGTTGGTGGTGGTCACATATCTGCAACAATCACACCGCCTGCAGCGACAGGGCGATAGCCTGTGCCATCGCAATTATGTAAAGTGATGTATTTAATGCAGGGCTTTGCACAGATATTAAAATGGAGATAGCATAATTACAATGTTGTTGCTAGGGACAAAATTCATTTCGGGGTATTAGAACTTGAAATATAATTTTGAAAGAGGGCTTTGCTGCAAGATTTAAAATCTTGGAAAATCTACCATTTGGTGTGGAATTAAGCCCCGGATTCCAAACAAATCATACCTTTAAGCGAAGATTTTTGTAGAGTGAATAATTAAAATTTGTATCAGATCTCGTTTTTCTTTTGCATAAAAAATATTTTCTTTGAAATGTATAGTGAGTGATATTCAGGAAACGTGTGGAAAATTTTATAAGCGACGAAATCACTATTATCTTTGCAGTGTTTTAAAAGGAACGTTTTTTCGTTTTTTTGGCATGGCATCCATTTTATTTTTCAGGCTTTCGCGGCCGTTGTCCATGTTAAAATCTGTCTTGGTCTTTATCAAACGACTAGACGCGGTTCTAAATCCGGGAACGAAGATTGTAACATGGCATCCATTGTTTCTTGGTCAGTTGATAAAATTTCGCTACTTATTTAGTTAAAATTCGCAAAATGTGTTAAAAAATAATTTCTAATCCTGTTATTACAAATCCACTAGAACATTTCACTTGATGAATTCTAATATTTTTTTAATTATGCAAACTCAGTTTTTCAACACTTATTTCTACCATAAAAATTATATCTTTTCATAGTTCTTTTATGGTTGGTCCGTTGTCCGTTTCGTGGTTTTAGGTGTTGTCTTATTTACAAATACTTTTCATTCTTTTATTTTATGTTTCTTAACATTTAGGAAAATTTGCTCTTAGTTCTTTCTTCTTTGTCTATGAGGACTGGATTATCTGCTAAGGGTATGAAACGCACAAAGATGTCGTTCATCCTTCTGCATCTATGTCTTCATATGGTTAGTGCTTTGCCCACATTAAGCTTGTCCTAAAGTCCATTGAAATATGTGGTAGGTACGTTTTAAAATCAAATTCTAAATAGGTAAGCTTATCGAATATACCCCTTGAGGCACCCTGTGTACAGGGTGGGCAAATTTCGATGTTTTAATAGGGAATTTCGGTAACTATAAGAGGTATCGAAAAACGGACCGCGCTTCCTCGATCTCTTTTTTTGAGTAAAAGTTAATGGTGAAAACTAAAATTGGTTATCGTCTTTTGTTTTCGAGTTATCGCCGATAACTCGATTTTTCGACTTTTCGTTTTATGACTATATCTCGCTTGGTTATGAAAATAAACAAAAATACCTAATTTTGACGTTCTACAGGCACTTTTTTGATAGGAATGCAGTGGCGTAGTCAATTTAAAAAAAAAAAACCGAAATTCGAGTTGTGACATAAAGTTGTATTTTTTTAAATGGAACCCAAAGTTGGCTATGACTTACTTAAATTCCTTATTTTTTTGTCATTCTAAATATATAAGGGTTGATGTATTTATTTTCAATAATACGCAAGTTACGGAGGTTTTTTAGTTTTTTTTTTAAAACAAAATTATAGTAGGCTGTGAAAACAAAAACAAAACAAGGTGTAAAACCTTTTAAAACTCATTTGGTACAAATTACGAAGGTTTTGTAATTTGTTGTTGTGATAAACATTACAAATATTTGAACATAAGATAAACTACAATAAACTACATTACTGCAGATTCCGACTTTATCGTTGTTTCTTTATTTTTATATATTTATAATGATTATCACAACAACAAATTACAAAACCTTCGTAACTTGTACCAAATGAGTTTTAGAAGGTTTTACACCTTGTTTTGTTTTTGTTTTCACAGCCTACTACAAATTTTTGTTTAAAAAAAAAACTGAAAAACCTTCGTAACTTGCGTATTATTGAAAATAAATAAATCAACCCTTACATATTTAGAATGACAAAAAAATAAGGAATTTAAATAAGTCATAGAAAACTATGGGTTCCATTTAAAAAAATACAACTTTATGTCACAACTCGAATTTCGGTTTTTTTTTTTGAAAAATTGACTACGCCACTGCATTCCTATCAAAAAAGTGCCTGTAGAGCGTCAAAATTATTTTTGTTTATTTTCATAACCAAGCGAGATATAGTCATAAAACGAAAAGTCGAAAAATCGAGTTATCGGCGATAACTCGAAAACAAAAGACGATAACCAATTTTAATTTTCATCATTAACTTTTTCTCGAAAAAAGAGATCGAGGATGCGCGGTCCGTTTTTTGATACCTCTTATAGTTACCGAGATTCCCTATGAAAACATCGAAATTTGCCCACCCTGTACATACAGGGTGTCCCCGTTATCACCGCAAATATTTTAAGTGGTGATAGAGGACCTTTTTCTAAGAAAAAATTTCAAGTACAATTTTTTTCTAAAATCAAATGCTAAGCAGTTATCAACACTTACTTGATTTTTTTACACTTCTGCATTTAAAAGGCTCTGTCGCCGAAAATATCAATTTTATCGTGAAATACCTTACAACTTTTTAATAGAACAAGAAATTCTCTACAAAATTAATTATAATTATTTTTTGTCTACAGGCAATGGTTTAAAAGTTATAAGGCAGTTTGTACAAAGAAATAGGAAAAATTTTAAAACTTTAATTGTTTCTTAGACTTTGCAACCGCTGTATCTTTAAAACGAAAGGTTGTACAAAAAAACCGACGGCACATTTCGGATAGCAAATTTTATGGGCTACAACTTTGGTCAAGTGAAATTTTTGGAAAATCGAACCAATTTTCCGGAAAAGCTAACAATAAGGAACAGAGTGCAAAAACAAAATTTCCTACAAATATTGTTTTGTATTTAAAAATGCTTTTAAACAGAGAACGATTACGTAATTGAAAATGATAAATGATGGAAGTCATTTTGAACACTTATTGACGTAATTTTGTGGTTACATGTAAATTTTATTGAGTTAAGATGGATTTGCATTGTTTTGCATTTTATCGTTTTCAAAACAAACAAAAAACGGGAAATTATAATATTTTGTATTTAAAAATGCCATAGCATCGGCACCATTTATAAAATTATGTATCTCATCAGTTTTAAAGCTTTTTATGAAGTTTGAAATTATTCAGAAAACCACCCCTTATTTTTTAAGGAGCTTTCGAACAAATTTAACAAAAAATTGTAAAATTGCATGTAAATAAGTTATTTAAATTTATAAAAACGCCGCATCTTTTAACGAAACGTCGTAGAGCAAAACGGATGTCTATTGCGGATAAGGCATTTAATGGACTAAAACTTCGGTAAATATGTTGTTCAATAAAACTAAACATATGTTTTAGTGAAAAAGGTGGGAAAAAAAAACGATAAAATGCAAAACAATGCAAATCTATCTGGAGGCAATAAAATTAATATGTAACCACAAAATTACTTCAATAAATGTTCAAAATGATCTCCATCATTTTCAGTTCATAATCGCACTCTCTTTAAAAGCATTATTTTAAATACAAAACATCATTTCTCGACATTTTTTTTACACTCTGTTCCTTATTTTAGCTTTTCCGGAAAATCGGTTTGATTTTCCAAAAATTTCACTTGACCAAAGTTGTAGCCCATAAAATTTGCTATCCGGAATGGGCCGTCGGTTTTTTTGTACGACCTTTCGTTTTAAAGATACAGCGGTTGCAAAGTCTAAAAAACAATTAAAGTTTTAAAATTTTTCCCATTTTTTTGTACAAACTGCCTTATAACTTTTAAACCATTGCCTGTAGACAAAAAATAATTTTAATTAATTTTGTAGAGTATTTCTTGCTCTATTAAAAAGCTGTAAGGTATTTTACGATAAAATTAATATTTTCGGCGACAGTGTCTTTTAAATGCAGAAGTGTAAAAAAATCAAGTAAGTGTTGATAACTGCTTAGCATTTGATTTTAGAAAAAAATTGTACTTGAAATTTTTTCTTAGAAAAAGGTCCTCTATCACCACTTAAAATATTCGCGGTGATAACGGGGACACCCTGTATATTCGTTGCAGGTCTGCTATAAATCTGATGCAAAGTCCACTACATAATATATTTCTTCTGATTAAATATTAGCCAGAGGGAAATTTCATCACACTTAGCGAAATCTCTGAGGTAAAATCTGTTTCCCAGCTTCCAAAAGGTTACTGTTTTATGTTTAACTTTGCTGTATGCATTTTGCTGCAATAATCAAAGAACTTTGTTGGTTAGTAGTTTGTATACGTAATAGATACTAATAGGCTTTCAACGTGTTTAGTAATAGTTTGTTTAAATTCACTTACCCATTCATAAGCTAACTAACTGAGTTTGTTAGTAGGCTTAACTTTAAAAGTAACAATCGTTGTATCCAATGGCAGTTGTATGTTGATTCAGGATTCAGTAGTTATTTCTATTACGTATTCATTAGAATTAAAAGTTAGCTTGTATGTAATGTTGAAGTAATGATAAGTTAAAAAAAGATCGTAAAGAAATGTAAATATAGAGTAATACTTGGATAATTATTCATGAACTATACTTATATCTTTGTGTAAATACTAGAACTTCTTTTGTGTTATTGTTTTGACCGGACGAACTGTTTTAAATTGTAAGGATTAAAAAAATATTTAAGAGCCACATAGATCGTTATTAAGAGAAACGTTACAAAGTAAAATATTTAATGATATAATGTTGAACACAAATAATAATTGCAACGAATTGTTTCAGTTTTAAAGCGAATAAATCGTAAATGATAAATCTGGGAACAAATTGTATTTATGGCAGGTGGTTTTAGTTATTGTTGAAAATCATACGAGTGATTGAATTCCGTGACTGATAAATGTGGCGTATCCATACACAAAGCGTTCAATTTAGCCATTTGCATACGATTTTGGAATAAATACATGGGGTAAAAACAAATAATATTAAGCGGACGATTGTACATTTTTAGCGAAGTACGTTTTTTATAGAACTTTGTAAGCAGTTATCATACCACATTCAAAAACAAAATCATCAATAGCATTTTATCATTTTATGATTCAGCTTATTTACGAATGCTTTTCATTGCAAATAAATTAATTTTTGATTACCGTAAGCCAATTTATTTCGCGTCAATATTTTTTAAATTTCTCATCAAAATTTGATTTGATACATACACGGTCAGTCGCAAAAATAAACGAACTTTTTAAAAATAACAAAACAGGCTTTTTTTTTGGGTAAATATATTATTTTATTTAAAATACTCTGTGGCCATCAACGATTTGCACGGCCAACTAATGCATCAAATGACTGCGCTATATCTTTTTGTGGAATGCTCTTGAGGATGCTCGTCACGGTCATTTGGATGTATGGAATGTTGTCATAATGCTTTCTTTTCATGGATATTTTGAGCCGTGGACACAAAAAGTAATCACACGGTGCTAAATCCGGTGAATGTGTCAAAAAAGCAGTAACTTCGGCCCCACGGTGAGCCAGTGCGTTATCGTGCAACTGCCAGGTTTACGATATTGAGGCCGAACACGACCAAATCGTTTTAACAAACGCTTCCTAACGCCCAAGTAGAAGTTACCATTGACTGTATGACCCTCAAAAACAAATTTTGATCGCTTAACACACTTTTTTGTTATTAGTAATTTCCAGTTTCGGACAACCTGGACGATCGTCTCGTTAATGTATTCCCGGCCTCCCCCAAACCGCCTAAACCAATCATAAACTTGAGTAGGTACGAGATAGACAATGATCGCTATACATGTTTTGCATCAATTGACGCGTTTCGGTAAATGTCTTATCAAGTTTAAAATAAAACTTAATGTTGACTTTTTGTTCGAACGTCTTTTTCGACCATTGTACAAGCTATACCATCACTTTGGGCGGCGCTATAACTATAGTAGTCGTGCTAATGATCTTAATAACATAAAATTTAGATAAAATATTAATGAAGGATATATTTCTCGACCACAAAATTTTTGTATAGATGGCACCACTAGTTTTTTCTATTTGTATAAAGTTCGGTTATTTTTGCGACAGACTTTGTATAATACTTTGGCATTCATGTTCATTTTGTTTTTTCACTCGATAATATGACGGACTTTATTGCAAAACTTTTGATTAATTTACATAACTTTATTAATATGTCAAGAAGTTGTAAGCTTTGACATTCAAATTTGGGAGAAGATTAAGGGTTTTAATTATGAAAGTCAATTTACGTTAATTGTTAGCTAAATTTCTTAAAGGATGTGGCTCTGGTCGACGAAATATATTTATGTGTGAACATATTAACTATGAGATTTTTATGAATGATGCTGTTTGTGATGAACCATAAATGATCTCCCACGATCACATCATCAGCACCTTCCACCCGAATCGCTGCAAAATGGGAGGAAGTTTTTTGAATAATTGAGTGTAAAAAATTGTCAGTAGGTAGAAATCCTTAGTCTACTTGTCATGATTCTGTAGTGAATTGTAGCACAGATATTTGTCCCAAGTGTCTAGTATCCCCGCGAACTTTAGTGAAATGTCTGAGGCGTTAAATTTCATCTTCCTTGACTTTACCTTTTTAATCGATAGATGCAACTTGAAAATTCCCCCACGGAAATCCCGCAAAAGGGAAGAATTAAAAGTTTTCTTTTAAGTATAATCTGCTTCAGCTACTTTTAACTTTATAAAAGTGATTGACACTCGAGATTGTTTGTGACATGTAAATTAATTTCCCAACCTTGAACTTTTCTTAAGGTCAAAAACTTTGATGCTAAAAGATTTTAGTAATTCGCCAGACTTTTCAACAATCCCTCGAGATCAGATCAAATGTCATGGACCTGGAAATCGTCTGCAAACTGTCAAGGGGCAAATTACAAAGTTTATATCTACGAAGTTGGACAATTTAGAAACTCCAGTGCTTGTATCCAAAGATACAAGCAAGATGTAGCACGTAAGACGGTAGGGGTAGGGGCTCAAGTAATCCCTATAAGTACGGGTGTGCGCGATGGAGATTACTCTAAAGTTTCAAGTCTTACATGCTTGATATCTGCCTGCATACCAGATTGCCTGCTTGATTATATTTAGCATTATATGACTTTTGGACCGAACAAAAGTTTGTGGCAGTTCATTGTGCGAATCATAATTGCAATCACAGTGGCTTCTTGAATTAAATGCTTTATAGGTTTGGGATTAAGAGAAGCCTCCAATGTTTTCATATTAAATTTTACTGGAATAAGATTTTAAATTTTTTTCAGGTATTTATTAAGTTTATAAGCTTTGAAAGCCTGAAGATTTGCAACTTTTTTAAATTTTATATCATGAGTACGGTCACGTTATCGCAAACATCTTCAAAAAGTACGTGTTTGCTTCATTATCCTGACACTAGAAATATTTGTTACCTTGCACATCTTGGTCCGTAACGAACTTTTGAACAAAATGTATTTAATTAGTATTAGTACGTAGTAGAGTATTAAAACGATGAAAGGTGTCAAATAGGTGTAACTGAATAATAATTAAAACCAGGGCTAGAAACCGAAAAAAAATTTGGTTAACGGTTAACCGAATTCAAGAACTTTATTTTTATAACGGTTTTTGTTAACAATATTCAGATTTGGAATGCAAAGTATAAAAAGATATTATCTATTTATAATTTTATAATATACAAGATGGTTTACCCGGCGTTGCACGGGCGATTACAATTTTAATTACTGTTTTAACTTGAATAAGCCCAATAATTCCAAATCATACACAAATGACATACTCTGATCAATCATCTTTTCATTTTCTTATAATTCCTTAAAAAATAACTATTTATTGCTTAAAAATTGAATAATAACTCAAATTTATTTTCTTTCGTCTTGTTTCAATTAAAAATGTACTAATAAAAATAATACTTCATGTACATTTATTACTAATTGTATACAAAACAATCTTTACTTGTGAAATACACCGCGCCGTATCGTGTTATGACCAGGTACTTGCCGACGTAAGATCGAATCCCGTCCAAGTAATTTTTTTTTTTAAAATTGGTAATATGTGCTTGTACTTAAAGTTTGGCGTTAGATCTGCAAGGTCCTAAATAGTAACTGTGCAAAATTTGGTCCCGATCGGTCAACGGACCTAGGATTGTATAGCGAACAAACAAACAAACACACAAACAAACAAACAAACAAGCTCTTTTATATATATAAGAAGAAGATGTACAATCAAGCATTCAGTAATTACTTTTGGTAAACTAATCACATTTAATACAGATTTTGTATTTTTTCAAAATAATTTTTATTAAAAAGAGATGTTAAAAAACCGGTTTTTTATTATTTTGGTTAAAGGTTACCGTTTTTTTTGCCTTTAAAAATAACGGTTTCGGTTTCGGTTAAAAATCACAATTTTGGACAAAAATAAAGGTTAACCGGTTTAAAAAACTGGTTTCATGCCCTGATTAAAACAAGCTTTTGCATCTTAAAACTTATCATTTTCTTGAACTTTTGGAAGGACTGGTGGAATTTGTTAGAAATAGATAGGATACCAGTTGTAAAACTTTAAAATATAATAGGAGTATTTGTTTTGGCGTTCATGTAGTCGTCATGTAACTGTAAAAATAAAACAGTTTTATTTTGTCATATTAAATAAAAACTTATTTACTAAATAATCCTTTCGCAAAATTTTATATCATAAACAGTATTTTTGAACTTGAGAAACGTATTTAGTATCTGTTTGAAATATTTCGCAAATCTACTTGTGAAAAAGACTAGCTAGGGTTCTTTGGTTGTTTTAAAATTTATTACCGACAGAGGTGTTAAAAAAAGAGTTAAATTAAATGAATTAAAATACTCCTTGGATATAATTTGGAACTTAATATATAAATATTCTATATAATGAAAATAAGGTGCGATAATAAAGGGCACAACCTATCCCGTATTATTATACATAAGTTTATTTAAATATAACTTAACTTCTTTTTTCAAAGGATCTGTTGTAGAAATATTAAACTAGTATCTTTCTTGGTGGTAATTTATTTATTTATTTACAAATGTAGAACACAAGAGGACAAGCCCAGACAATGTTCTCGTTTTTATAGAATAAAAAAAAAACAGATTGACATTATCTCACCAACTATTCCTGATATTTTTTAAGTTTTATTAATAAAGATGATTGCCCGAATGAGTGTGTTAGGATGATAGAATTTGTTTACAGCAATGTTTAAATGAATGAAGTGACAGGTATAAAACATCAATGTTTTTGAATGTTTGTTTATATGAATGAAGAACTTTATTAATTATTAATATTATTATTTATTATTTATTAACAAAAAGGCAACTAAATGCAAAAATTAATGGTTTTTTAAATTTAAAATCCTTAAAGTAACTAAAAGTAATAATATTTTGATGTGAAACAAATGAACATGCGAGTTTTATATTTAAATAAATCTAAATGTTTCATATTATAACATAGCAGATATCTGTATATGTTATCATTAACGCCTTATTTTGTTTTTGTCGCAAACTTTTGTCACTTTTTCCATTAAAATTCGATTTCGGTCCCGCGAAAGTGAATATTTCAGTAAAAATGCTGTCAACTTTGCGAGGGGAAAAGCTTCTAAGAAATATTAAAAATTCGGTAGGATCTGAAAAGCTCCTTTTCTGCGAGCGCAAACGTCGATTTTTAAATTCCATGACGAGTAGAGCGCGAGCACTAAGCGTATCACAGCCAACCTGATGGCCCGATACATCATTGATGAGCATTTTGGCGGCAGCGCTGCGACACCGTATTTTTATTCTTTATTAATGCTCCCGTGCATTTTGTCGCCTGCTTATTCACTGTAATTCTGTTAGCAGTTTGTGTCGTGATTTTTACGTCGAAGTAAGCAAATATTTCGCGACGTTCGACTCATTTATGCCGTAACTTCCAGTCTTGGCTTCCCGAGATAATTTATTCAATTATACTTTCCCCAACTTTCGGGCTTCTTAAAAATTAGTGATCAATTAATTTTTGTCGTGTTCAAACACCAAGTGTAGCATAATAATAATTATAAGAACATATTGATTTGAGAAGATATTTAAAAAAAATTATAATTTCACCGAATGTTTTTTAGAATCTTATTGTACACATGGTGGCTTGCTTATTTTTAAAGATAAACCTTACACTACTACATACATTAATAAAACGAGAAAATAATTCTCTTTTTAATGAACCCATAGCAGCCCATAGCCAACTATCATTGCCATTTAAATAAAGTCAAGTTTGAATTATATCTCGAAAAAAAAGTGTGCCATGCCTTTTTAGACATTTTTTTCTTATTCTACGTAAAAATATCTACTGGGACCATTTCACATTTTGATTTTAACATAGGTGGTTATGGAATTATTTACAAATGAAAAAATGGTCTGTTTTTAGTTTTTTCAAAATATTTAAAAAGTTAAAAGTGTAGGTCAAATGTCAAAAAAGCATTATATTCGTCTTGAAATTTTGCCCAATTTTGCTAATTTTACTGACTACGTAACTCTTATAAATAACAAAGCAAAGTTACACATACAATACATGTAGATTATTGTCACCCTGTACTGCTGGAGTTTTCTTTTATTATTTAGTTGAAATCTACAAAAACTAGAAAGTGTTAGTTGTTAGCAATAATAATTTTTTTTTCTTAATTCATTGTTTTATTTCTATGGCCTTTTTTGATAAGTTGCCTAGATAAAAATAGCTTCCAACCTTTCAGTTGATCTAACAGTGGGGTTGCTAACTGTATTCGTTTGAAAAGAATAGTCCTTTTTCTCGTATAGTATGTTCCTGTACGTTTTTATATTTGGATAGAACGCCTTTAGTCTTTTTATACTAAAATTGTTGTGGTACATGAAGTTCATAATTTACTTAAAAACAATTCAAAATGTTTTCGCTACAGAAGTCAGTTGAACTTGTCCTGTATTTAAAGACAACCTTAGAATAAAAAAGGATTGTAACTTTATTTCCACATCCTCATCTATAACCGTTGTGAAACTAATTTTTAGTGCTTTATGTGGAACAGTTATGCAACGTTTTGAAAAATAAGGTCTATATTTTCAACGGCACATAGTATAGTACTGATAAAAATTCAAAAAAGAAGTTCTCATGAACTGTTATTTGTAGGTACATCAATAGTTTTGGAGATGAAAAGTGTTTAAATTACAAACTACCAACCGCTTATCGCAAGGTTAACTGTTCTGTATCTATAAAAATATTGATTGGTAGAGATACGTTCAGATAAAACCTTTTTTTATTTAGTGAATACTGCATGTCCTTAAATTAGTGATTGTTATTTTATCACCCCGTACAGTAATCGGACAATTTCTAATATTAGGACAACGCAACATGCACGGCCGCCGAAATTATTGTTATTGTCTTGTTGTACAATCTTTAGAGTTGGCAAACCTTATAATTGAATGGATTTAATGTTTCTCCTTATTTGTTGTTGTCTATCCTTAGTTTTCTGATTGGCTACTTTTGATTCAATTTGGATTTCTTAAGCAATCTTAAGAAATTTTAGAATAAAAAGCCTTAACTGAGCAAATTCAATAAACTTATTTGTTGTAACGTGGCTCTTCTAGATGGAGATATGAAGAGCTCGGATTCCATGAGAATGTTTTGTTGTATAGTTCATAAAAAATTCATTGGTCTTCCGAAGTTTCGGCATCATATCATCTGCCATCCTCAGGGAGGCAACTTGAAGCTTGCATTGGGCGTTTTGTTTAATACGATAATTCTTGATTTATGGCAGTTGCCATATAGTTAATCTTTTATCATCACCTTTCCGTCTTTACTCAAAAATTGGTCTTGATGCGGTATCTTATTAGATTTGAATTGGAATTATCTCAGAAAATTTATTCATTCGGTTAGTTTTCGTGCAATTTATTATTGTTCTGATGGTGAAACTTCGACGAAAAAAAGTTCCCATTTTTTCAAACGCTCTTGCGGCGGAAATATCCTCGTTTAGTTACAATCTTTCCTATTTTGCGATGGTGATGTTTCGAACTACTGGATAGATTCTCAAATTTTTACGAAAGCACACTTGTAACAATATTAAAAATATCTGTCGCGAACGGGAAGCCCGAGAATAGCTGAACTCGAGCAGGCTGTCGGTTGCCTTGGTTCACCCTCCTCGTTCCGTCGGTGCACAGGGGTACGGAGGGTGATATTGATCGGCGGCCGCGTCTCGCGCTGGCCTCCGCGTGTGTTGGTGTGTTTTGTCATGTGACGCCACAAATGAAGCTCGTTTGGATTACTACGTGTTGCAAATAAGAACATTTTTGGAATTCTCACGTCCCCATAAACAAAGTTTATTTATGACACGCCGTGAGTACTAAATATAGCGCTAAACTTTTTTGTTACTAATTTTGTCAAGGGTTGTGGTCGCTTTCCGACACGGATAATCCGTCATAATTTTCTTAATTTGTATTTTGCATGATGCGTTAAGTATTGTTACGTATTTTTCCACTTTCTCCGACCGGAACGTCGGTTGTGTAATATTTAGTCTGGTCGGGCAATAAGGTCTAGATTTGCTACGGCATGCATTCATATGCAAATGCAGGTCAATGATCCAACTGTCGCATTGTTAACTTGACGTCGGGCCATCTTGCGAGATTTTCAAGGCCAGGCACCGATATGACCCACTTTGCAGGTACTTTTAAGTGCTTTCTTGAGCTTTTGCCTAATAAAAATGCTATAATCTAGTATACACGCGTCATAATATAATTTATTTGCTTGGATTCTGGATGGTAATAAAATTTATTTCCAAGAATTACATGACGGTGATGTAATGTTACTTGGAAGTAAGTATTTATTACAGTTTTATAGTTATTGGACATCCGGATGTTAAAACGAGTTGCGTTTTCACGCTTAAGCTAAGTTGTGTGAAGTTTTCGCATTCAGTACATAAACAATCTTTATTAGTTTGTAGCGTTGATTCGTTTTTGTTGAGCGATTTTCCCGCTCAACGAAAATTGAAATTTAAAAAAATTATAAAATTAATGAGTGAAAGGCGCAGTTTTATTTTATGTATTGTTATAAAGCAGCAAATTTTTTCACTGACGAGCATTTGACCGTTTCTCTTGTACATACCACAATTTTCAAATTTGGAATAGTTTTACCGCAAATCTATCCTGTTAATTTAGAATTCTCTTGTATGTTTTAAATCAATAAAATTCCTTCCGCATCCAAGAAAATTGTAGCTGTTTTTCCTCAGAAGGTTGATTTTAGGGTTTTTAAAAAAATAGATGGTAAGCCTTTATGAGCCCACTGCATGGATTCTAGTTTTGTAGGAGAATTCTAGTCACAATTCTTGAAAAAAAATTCTACTTGTTTGTAAGGCATGTTAATTTTCTTGAGAAATTTCCTTTCCGAAAAGTGTTTGCTCTGGTAAAAGCAATCTCCGTGTCCAACTTTTTTCATGCCCAAATCATCATATACATTTTTCAAAACTGTTTCAGAGACATACTCCTGGGCCGATAGTTGAGACTTACATTCAACACTAAATTCTCAACTTTTCTTATTGTTTCTTCCAGGTCTTCCAGACTTTGAGTCATCCCGGATTGATTCTCTGCTCCATTTAACTGTTTAGATCAGTACTTAAATTGACGGTATATTGGCGAGTTTTCATCATATAGGTATACTGCACCAATAGTTTGTGTATAAGTTTGGGTCCATAACGCTCTTTTGTCAAGAATTTTACAATTTCGCACTTGAAACTGATTTCACTAATTTTTACAACAAGTAAACCACGATCAAAATTTTGTAAATCGTTCACTTCAAACTCAATTTAATAAGTGTAACCGTTATCTAACAATATGAAATAGAAACAGTTATTTTTTGTTTTTATGGCTAAGGTAGATTACACTTAATACTTTGATCTCGTAAGATGTACGTTTTTATTGCAAGGGATCAACCCTTGATCCCAAATCAAAACCACATGTAATCTAAATAATTGTTTTTTAAAATAAATTAGTTGTAATTGTAAATGTAGGTAATAATTGATCTACAGCATTCTAATATAACCAAAGAATCAGTCGGATTTTCGTATTGCTAAGTTCTTATGGTCTCATTATTATTTAACCTGAGAAGCAGAGAGTTTTAGGTCGTCATAATTTCATCTACTCCTATAGACAATTTCTATGAACTAATACCTAGTTTTACTGATGAACCTGTACTCCGAACGGATTTTTTTTTTCGGTTTTTGATCACTGGTTGTACAAAAATATTTTTTCATTCGTTAATTAAAATAAGTAGCATATGTGAAAGTTAAAATAACTTAATTTGTTCTAAAACTTCTAGTAAAATAATTTTTAATGCCTGTTCTGCTTACGTTACTGTTTTTATTCAATAATCATGTAGGTACATTGTACACTAATAAATATTTGTTAGAATTATCGTATCCTTACAATATCAGTAGGAAATATTTGAACAAAAGAAACATTGTAAACAAACCAACCACTAAATAACACAACAAATGAGTCAAATTGCTATCACAAAACTAATGTACTACAAGAAAACTATTTTGTATTGCTAGAAGGAATTGCTGTAGACGGACAATAAACAGTTGGCTTTAATAAAATTAAAAAAATGTTATATCCTGAGAGCGACTATAAAGGCACTCAGACGAACTGCAACATTAAAACCAAATGTGTGTTGTAATCATAAATGTAATGTGTTTGTTAGTGCCAACGAACACGGATTTCGTTTGAAATAATTTTAAGAAATATTCAGTAGTAATATAACAAGTGCGTTGAAAATTATCGATAAGTTTTGGTAAATATGCCCGAATGCAAGTTGAGCTGAAAAAAACACGAGTGCACGAAGTGCACGACTGAGTTTTTCTGATTCAACTTGCATGAGTGAAGATTTGTCAAAAGTTATAGATTATTTGCAATGCACGAGTTATATTTTGTCAGAAAATTTCCTTCGCCTAACCTATCAGTCAAATTAAATGTATATTATGTCAAATTTTACAAGTACAGTGAGAGTGGTGCGTCAGGGGTGTGGTTTAATCTATATTGAAGTAACGCTACTGGTCGCCGAAATTCGTCAAAAAATTATCAAGACCAAAATATTTTATTCCCTCTCCAAATTTATATTTTCGATCAATCACAAACTCAGATTTCTTAGAAACGACCAATAAACACATGAAAATATGTTAATTGCGAAAAAGAAGAAATTATCAGTGTATGATTGTGTTTATTAGTCGTTTCAAGGAAATCTGAGTTTGTTATTGGTCGAAAACGCAAAATTTGACAGGAAGATCAACATCTGACAGGGGAATGTAAAATTATTACCGTGTAATAATGCTCCTATTGGTAGTCTCCAGAAGATTTAAGATTAGTGATTGGTTGAAAACGCAAATTTGACAGGTGAAGGAAATTTTCCATGTAGTTCAAAACTAAGGAACTTGCATGTATTTCATGATATACAAATAAGGATTAAACAATGTCCTCTCAACTTATTTTTCTATTTATTGTCTGTTGTTCTTTAAAAGTTCAATCGTATTAATTGCAAATACCTATAGGTAGTTGTTTTCCACCCTGTATAACTATTTTCTAATTTTAGCGAGTTACATGTATTGTCATAAAGATTTTGACAAATGCATAGAAGTTTTGCCATCAAAACGAGTAATTTATTGTAACCATCTACTCGTTTAATTTTCAGTGAAGTGTCCAACAGGTTTTTGTACATTTTGGCATTGATTTCACTACGTTTTTAGCTTAAATAAACCTAATTGGGTCGCAAACTTATACAAACTGTTACGGGCCGACCTACTTTACATGATTTAGTGTTACTTATGAGTAAATTATAAATAAGAAAACGGTTATTAAAACAAAACAACCTTGAAGTTGGGTTTTAAAGTGGAAACTTAGCGGAGTGTGGCATATTTATGTTTAATTATTTATTCTATTTTTAAATGAATTTTGCAGAGTTTTGCCAAAGCGATTAAAGCAATGCGAATATTTTTTTTGCGACAATATATTGGAAGGAAACTGCGCGTATGATACTTAATTTCAAGTGCATGTGAAATAATCTAGGATATACGTACTCCATAATTCAAGCTGGATATGATTTAGTATTTTTTTCTATTTCTATGGGTATAGATAGAATATACGACGCTTGTACTATAAGGTAATAAGGTACATAGAAAAAAAGAGTGACTATTAAAAAAGCTTAGATTAAGCGACATAATTTTAAAAAAATGACGCGAGAATTTGATGAATATATTAATTTGGCCACCAACTGCATATTAATGAAAAAAGTCATACAGTATTGATGAAAATCAATAAAACCTTGTCGGCGACCACTTAATGTCTCAAGTCTACAGAAAAAAGGTGAAGTATTTATGTTTCAAGAACCGTCTAACGACGGTAGTATTAACATCAAAGACACGTACCTACTTGCAAAATTTTAAAGTGCAGCTTCAGGTCTTATGATGGATCAAAACGCAATTAAATATCCATTACGTTGAGATATATCTAACTGAAGGATAGAAAGGAACGTTTTTATCATTTTAGTAACATCATTTGCTTGATAGATAGAATAGTAGCTCTGTTAGTTTCATATATTTTTAGTCATCAGAAGCTATTTTCCATACAAGAAATAATCTGATTATAATCAAATCCACAATAGAAAGGAATGCTTAAGTTGTGTATTCTCATGCTTTAGGTTCCACAATGTTACTAAGGAATTTGAATTTGAAGTAAAATTGCATTGTTTTGAAGTACCAATTCATTAAAATAAAATAATTCATTAGGGAATGTTTACCTTAATAAATTCATTCAAGACCTTTTAAAACAAAACTGATTAATTTTTTTTAAGTACTTGTTAACATCGAATTAATTTTGATTATTTTGGTGGTCAAACTAAGAAAAAAATACAGATTTAGTACGAAGTTTTTGACTAGACTACCAGGCAGTTTATAGTTTGTTGGTTTTCCCAAATGCAGGTATTTTTTGACGTAAAATTAGTTGTAGAAATGTACTTTAAATTTGGCTCTATCACGAAAGCCTATCTATAGTAACTTTATTGGCCATCCTTAAGTCCTAAACCTGCCAAGAAAAATTACCACTATCAATCTAACTTAAGACATCGGCAAAGATGCTGGAGGAGTTTGACCCTGAGCGTCACTATGGGTGTTTTATATACAGCGTTGGCATTTTGTTTACAACGTTGGCAAGACACAGAGGCTTTAATATTCATGTTGACCAGATGATAAGCAGTTGTAATGGAACTAGATGCTGCTTTAATTTTGAATTTGAACGGACAATTTGTGTACGATTTGAATATTTCGTTGTTATGAAATTATTCGGTTTGTTATGTAGGCAAGTATTGCTAGTTTTTTTTTTTGCGGGGCAGGAGGGCAAAATACTGAACTCCAAACCCAGATGAAAGATCTTTAAATTCGATCAAGTTTCGGTAATTTAAATTTGCAAACTGTAAATGCTCTTCTTATAATGTGACAGTTAAATATTTTTGAGCCACAGCGCATTACAACCAGAATTTTACCGTTTGTTGCCTTTTTTTTCCAGTCAGATGTTAAAAAAATACGACATATTGTAACTATACAGGGCGGGGGGTTCTCCTTAATCATTTACTTTTTTTTTCAAGTGTAGTACCTACTCCTTCTATATAATTAAATGGAAAATAATTTTTATAAAATGACAAAAGGTGTATTCCAATTTTTTTTTCTCAGTTGGTTATCGTCTGGTTTTTAGCCAAAATCGAACAGTAACTGTCAGTATCTTTCTAATCATGTAAATATTTTAATACTTTTAATACTAATTTGTTTTGAGAAGAATCTGAGGTAATAAATATATTTATAATACATTAAAATTCCGAATGTGTTTTTATTTAAGAGTGCAAACTTTTTGTTTGTTCCGTAATATATAATGTTTTTAGAAGTTAATTAAAAAAAAAACAACGATGTAACGTGTGGGACGCCCTGTTTTTAAATTTTCTACTTTTCAAAACAATATGCTAGCACTGAAAAAAAAACAACAATTTATCTATACGTCTGACAAAAATACACTGCTTTCTATGTCAAGTAACAATACTAATGGCATTTCCGGTTAATCCGGAAAGAAACAAAAGAACGCATACATGTAGCCTTAGCAGCATTAATTTATTTGAATAACTGTTATCCTAAGTATTTTTACGAGAATACAACCCCATTTTCACTGGTTTTTTTTGGTGATAGATAAACCCATAATTTTTCAAAAATATTCAAAAATTGTAATAAATCAAATGTTGGTAAGCCTACGTCGAGTGTATATTTAAACTCTTACTTTTTTTTTTGTTAGTAAAACAAAATAATTTTTAGGTTGTTTTATTATACATTTTAATACTTTGTAATTCATACGTTCGTTATCATAGGATATGATTGATTGCCTATACTTGTACATATCCCCTATATTTATTTTAATGCTTCCTGGCCGTTTTGCAGATATCTCGTGAGTTTTTGTAAAAGTATAAGGGCTGGCAAGTTTCATACCGCTACTTAGAAAAATAAGCTGCACAAAACTTTCTTGATGTTTCAGTCTAGCAACTTTGGGACGACTCAGGTAGAAAAGTTTGGAGGGAATAATCTGTCCTAAGGCTAACTGTAAACGTTTCTGTCTTCCGTTATTTCATGCCTTAACACTCAAAAACTGACGTATTGTCGCTTGCAAAAAAATCTAAAACATTTCAGAAGAGAATAGGCATTAAAAAAATACTTAAATTAATTACAGAATAATGAACTTTTTAATCAGAATATAATTATTAATACTTCTGTTTTTTAGAATTTTGTCCTGATAAGTTAATATGCAACAGGTGGTGACGTTTAAGTTAAAAATTATTATTATTATTATTATGCATGTAGTAGGATCAGTATAGCTGGTGTTGCTTTGAAACTACTTACTTGAGAAATAATATAATAGACGTGTTTTGAAAAACCACTTCCTTTATAATGTTGCTAAAAAAAAAGCATATTTGGGGCTTTTAAGCTATACATGATGCAAATTATTTTCAATAGCTTTTGGTAGAAAGAGAGACTAGCCTGGGCAAATTTAACCTTCACCTAGTCTGTATTTATGAAGCAATATTCAATCCTTTCAATAACAATTAAACACAAGAATTGGTCTACAACTTGATTTAATAATTTGATTAAATAATAAGCTGTGATTCCAATGACTGCATTTTTAGATCGTTTACTTAAAAATGGTCTGTAAGTGCTTGCGATGGGCCAACGTCGGCCTTTTTATCTATAAAAATTTTCTATCTATATTTCTTTACCTGATAGGTACTATTATTCTTATTCGAATACAGCTGAATTAGTATAGTAACACATTTAAACTAAACGAATACAAAATTTAATCCAGTAACTTGCATATTTTAGTATATTAAAATTTGGACTTTGACTTATGTTTTTTTTTTAGAGAAGTATATAAGTAGTTCTCGACAAGTTGGCAGAGGTAATCAATATGCAAACTTTTTTTGTCAAGAGACAAATTTCAGTCAAAATCGACCTCTTTAATTTTGATAATACCATTTATAACTTTCTTCTATGGCTAGTTTTTAACAGATTTTTTAATTTTGATGTAGGTATTTGAAATGTTTTAAAATACTACTGAATACGTGCTTAAACAATTGTTTTCATATTACTGGGAGAATAAGCACCTACATTTGATTTAATTGCAGTTAATGAGAGCACGACTTTCATTTGGTGACAATAAATTGCGGCGCAGCATTATCATGGAGATTAAAAAAAAAAAATTGTATTGTGTTAGATTGTGAGGAAATACGTGTTTTTGAAATATTTTCTATCTTGATTCACTTTTGTATCAATGGCTACCTACGTAATTACCTGTAATCAGTGTTACTAAGAGGTCGTTACTTTGTAAATCAGTATCTAGCAATAATAACATGAGAACCGTTTATCATACTCATTAGGAAACAACAAAGTGTACTTAGATATAGAGGGTTGTTCTATCTTCTGTCGCACTAATATTTCACGTGTTGTATAACAAAGCTCACAAGTGAAACGAAAAAGCTTTTATCTGAGCGGCTTAACGGTGTTCAAAGATGGCTGGGCGGCGTTGTACAGTTAATTTTTACATGTAATATCATGTATTTATTTCAGTACATACTGTTATTTGAGTTTGAGCTTTTTGTATCATGTGAAATTCGAGATGATATATTATAGCAACCAGGTATTTATTTAAAACGGGAAAAAATGGCGGATTTTCAATATAAATACAGATTAGTTATTTTCAGTTATCATAAAACAAGAGCATTGATAACTTCACAATGATTTTGCCTTGTAGCCACGAGAACGTGTTGCTTGGTAATAGCTTGACGCCGAAGGCGTTAAATAAAAATTGCTGGAGTCTTCTTACAAAATTTTTGTACTGGCGCATGATGATATAAAGTCTACCAGATAAAGAGTAAGTAGCCTGCCTACATTTTCGTTATAGAGGGATACAAAATGCCGATTTTATGTAGTAACCGGGCCACTTATGCATCATTACCCTATTTTTAATTATTTTGATGGGGATTACAAAACTTTTATGTACTTGCATGATGGGATCTCTTCGTAGAACTAATATTTACCCACAGTTGGTGAGTTTTGCTATCGATCTGACCCAAAATATGAAAAGCAATGTTAAATTTTGACTGGAATCTTTATATTCGCGAACAAAGACATAAACATGAATTAGTCTTTTCCAATTGTGTTTGTCTGAACTTGTTAATTAGACTAATTAGCAATAAATTACTCTGTTAAGGGTCTCGTTCGATTGTTTGATAAAGAAGCACATTAGTTAATTGGATATTGTTTCATGAAATGTTTTTGTTTTGCAGTCTCATTTTAATTTTATAGGCCGATACATTTTTAGTTTCTTAAAGAACTTAAACAATTTTTCATAATTTACAAATTTATGATTAAATATACGTGAGTAAAAATTATTAGTAGGTATAGAATTTTTGGAAAACAAAATTGTTGTATCGGCTATTCTACATCGATTTAAGAGCCTTTGACTATATAAATAAGGCAAAAAAACTGTGGGTTCTTAAGAGTATAACCAAAAATTTTAGTTAATTATTGTTTGTGCGAGGCGTTGATGGTACAATAGTTTATTTTTATAAAACAAGTTACTTTATCAGATCGTAATCTACTTTTTAATTTTATATCAGTGAACGACGCCATAAAACAAGTGTACCGGGCCACTTCCGCTTTAACCGGATGGCTATCAATTTAAATGAAAATGTACAAAAATGTGTTAATTATAAGAGTAACGAGAAGATTTATAGCGGCCAATGTAAAGAAAAATTTAATAAGTTTAAATTTTAATAGGAAATTGAAAATTTTTACGGTTGTCCTGTGAAACTATGTTTAGATTTAAAAAAGTTAGCACGTATTTTTTATACCAGTTTTGTCTAACGCGAAGGCTACTTATTTTAATTAAGTATTTTACTGCACAAAAAATACATTTCGTAACGAAAACCTTTGTTTTCTAGTAGTAAAAGCCTGGTTGTGATTTTTTTTTAGTTCAGGACGGATGTTACGAACTTCCAATTTCTTCTACATTGTATTTAAATTTGTTTGAAATTAGCACCACAGTAGAAACTTTCATAAATATCTCGTATGTTTATAGCGTGAATTATGAACGTATGAAAAAATTACTAACAAATTCATAGGTACTCAAAGAATCGAAATTGTGTAAAGCGTTTTTATTTATTTAGCAGAGGACACAGATATGATGCAGAACAAAAAGGCATTACGGTATATGTTTTTGAGTATTAGGGAGACGACGATGTTCATCTTTTGTATCTCTCGTTTATTATTCTGTGTGGGCAATTTAAGATCTTTAAATTGCATTGCAACGGTACCTCGCAGGTTAGTGTTGGGTTCCGCTAAGAGCACAAGATAAGTTTCTGGTATATAGGTTGCTGATTGCATAACATAAGCGCTGGGAACAACGAATTGAAAGTATTACTACATATGGAATTATTTTTTGCTAACATTTAAATGGCATAGGAAATATAATGAAGCAATCTACGTTCCTCCAATAAAATAAAATAACGTTTTTGGAGTTTTTGTCTTTAGTAGTTCAATTAATATTAAGTGGTTGGTAGTTAAATCCAAGGGTTTCGAGCGGAGCTCGGAGCTGGAGCACGGAGCAATGGGTTTTTGCCCGGAGCAGGAGCGGAGCCCGGAGCAAATAATTTTGATTGCTCCACTGCTCCAGTTTATTATGTAAAATTTTAAAACTACTTTTTTTCCCCTTTTTTTCAACGTTTGAAGATCAATAATCTGTTTTTTCAAACATTTATTTAACTTCACTTATTTTTGACCAACTTCTACATATCCGATAAAATTAAAACTTTGTTTTTAAAAACAATTTTTTTTAATCAAACTTTTTTAAAAAATGTTAACAATATTTGGAGCATGGAACGAAGCTGGAGCAGGCATTTTGATGCCGGAGCGGAGCTGGAGCGGAGCAATTAAAAAATTGGACTGCTCCAAACCCCTGGTTAAATCAGCACGACTTACGAAGATTTAAAGGTGAAATACATTTCTCCATAAACGTGATTTGAGTTGGTAGGTAAAATTTCAGTTAGCATCTTTAAAAACCCTCAACTGAATTGAAGATCAGGAAATTCGTCCATATGAGAAACTCGTTCCCCCTTTTAGTTATTGCCCAGCTGTCGAAAGGGCATTGGAATTAGTTATAAATATTGTATTATTACCGAATTATCCTCAACAAATGGGATAGCAGCAAGTTCTCGCTGAAAAGTTTTAATCTTGAAGGATTCCGTACGTTCGTCAGACTTGTCATCTCTTGATCACCAGTTATTGTAACTTTTTTAAAAAGACTGGTATACATAATATAAAAATTACGCTAACATTTTTTCGCCTTCCTTATCAAACCGTAATGTACCTGTCGGTGTCGAGGTATGTTTTCCTAGTTCTTGATTATGTTTCTTCACTTCTTTCTATTGTTGGCAAACTGTGGAACAACTCTCCAGCTTACTTATTTTTCTTTAATCGTTGTCTCACTTCGTTTTCCTATTAAGTTCTTGGTCTTCCTCTACTAATCCTCTCAATCTATTTTTCATCCCATTTACTGGCCAACAATTTTTATGGATTTAAGATGTGATGAGCATATGGACGGTTATCAAATAATGAGGGAGGCTAGTAAAATTGTATAATTCGGACAACCTGAATGGTATCAATTTAACTTATATAATTTTATTTTTACTTGGTGAATGTAAATGGTTTGACTAACAGTTCGTTTAAGTTGTTTTCTTCAGAGAGCTAGCCAATATTCGCCGCCCGCTAAGCTACGTGACTTCGTGTACAAAACGCGATATTTCACTATGGTTCTACGTACACATACTTATCGAATTCTGTTTACTTTTCCACGATGCTCAAATTATAAAGTCTACAATAATTCTGCAATGTAAATTCTGACATCATACTATGTCATGTACTTCCGTTCCTTTATGAGCGATTGTGTTTACGTATAAGTTGGCTGTATATTCAGGCCATTTCCTGCGATTGTATTCGCTGATTTTTGATGCTTTTGTTTAATAAATAATTTCTTCGCCGGTTTAAAGTTATCGTATCAATGATTAATATGGTAAAGTGTGCAAGTATAAATATTTAGTCTTGTAACCACGTGACGAGTGTACAAATTTTCCAGCAAATAATGACGGGGAAACGCCGAGCGTCGCATACGGCAAGCGAGGCATCGCAGCCGGTTGGAGTTTTGCGCGAACGACGGGCTTGTGTTGTGAAGTTGGCTGCTTCAAGCGTTCACGTTCGCTATTAGCTCATAAAGGAGTTTCGGCAGTCTCCTGCATAAACATGACTTTTCTCTTGAAAATACTTTAATGTGATCGTCGTAAAATAAAAATTCAATCGTGTTCCCGTAACAATCTCTACATATTAAGGACATTTAAAGGCTTTGAAAAAACTGAAGAAATGGGTATTTCGCCACGAAAGGTCATTTACAAAATATCTTGACACCTAGTTTACCTATAGACAATATTTTGCGAAATTCTCGCATTTTATTAAATAAATAGCAAGGATACTTTGGTTAAAATTATTGGGCGAGGTGCTATATGGAGAAACTGAACTTGATTTTTGAAAAACAAACTGGTTTAAGAGTGCATTTAAACCTTGCTCTTAATAAATTAGTTGTTTTGCAAGTTGTGAAGTATATCTCCCACTTTCACCATTTTCCAAAAATACCCTCATTGTGTAAAAACTTTCTAAACTGCTTGCTTACACAAACAAGAGAATAAATCTCTGTGGTTTCATGGTTAAGTGGTTTTCTGAAATTCCGTCTTTCCAACTGAACAAGTTCTGAGAAAATAAATTCACTAACGTGTAGGGATCGTTTAAGTGTGTTTTAAAAACATGCTGGTATAAACGGCGACGAAGCAATTCAAAACTGCCCAGAATACCGATTACTATCAACGGAAAAATTAAAGTCAGCCATACTTTATCAGTTCATATCAACTACTTCTGCGTATAGCTATAAAATAATCTGCGAGCGGATAGGCAGCGAACGAATCAGATCCTTAACACCGTTTTCCCCAAGGCTGCGCGCGTCGAACGCTTGACAAGACTTGTTGGCTAATCAAAAAACTTCCACAGCCACCTAATTATATACAAAATGGTTTCTTCTTCGTACCCATGATTATATTAACTCATTCGCATGTGAAATTATCCTCGAGCGTTAATTACAGATTTCGCAAACACAAAAGCATGGATAGCCTAAAAGTTTTACTTGTGTATTTTTTTCGGCGAACGATACGCCTTAGAACTGGTCGTAAAACGGGGATGGTGGTATTACGAATCACATTCTATATGTCTGGCGATGTGATATCTTAGTAGTTCTGCGACCACACCCGTTTGACTGGTTTTAGTGAGCAATGGACTCGCCCGACATTAACACAGCCCCTTTCCGTTCATGGCTGTCTGTGATACCAACTGTGATCGTCAAACAGTGAAAAGCTGAATGTAAACACTCACCATGAAAGTAATATCCAGCTGTTTCAAAGAACCACCATGGGGGTAAATCTCACAAATTTCGTTAGACGTTTCGGGAAACACTATATTTGATCGCGCACTGCACCGGACGTTTAATTGCGGCGAAAAAACATTTCGACGTTAAATATTTTGAAGTTTGATTGTCTCTAGGTAGCTTACGCGACTGGAAGTCTTTGCCCCGCATATAGGGACCCTCTTGGAAAAGATGTAGCTGGGCGTCCATTGGATCGTTCAACGACCAGTAGCAAACCGCAGGACACGTTTCTAAAAGGGCGGTGCTTGTAGGTCGTTCGCGTTTTGGAGGGAGTAGAAGAGGGGAATTTGTATCATAGATTATAATTGTTTGCTTCAAACCAAACTGAAGCAATATACAGCTTTGGTTATCTAAATGTATGTATCTTACCAATATCTAGTTTTTTTAAGGTGCGCTCTTTGAAAGTTGGATGCAGTAGATTTGTTAGGATCATATAACCTATGGAATTCGAAAGTCCTTGGTTCAAATTAGAAAGTATTTCATTCGGCAGTCGTTCTTCATTGCAGTGGAGGGGGGTGCCGCCAATAGTCACGCCGTGAGCGGATGCTAAGGGGCTGCCGGTATAGATCTATTGTGGGACTCCGAGCATGGCTGGTATGCAGCGGGCGCTTGCGCTTTGTTAGCTATATTAACTGATTGGTGACTGCGATCTGCGATCCTGCAGCCGTCACTCCATGTATTAAGCGTTTACTTTACGTTTTCTCTTTGGCTAATGGCTGATTGGACAGATGTCAGACGCCCCAGATGCTGTTAAATTACCCCCTGGGACCTGACGCCCCACCTGATCATCTCATTTCGTACATACCTATACCCAAATAGTGTGTCCAAGAAGGACACGTAATCGTTCAAGAGAAAATAAAATGAGGAAATCACTTATTACACATACCACCCCTGCACCTCCAAAGATACCACCTTAACAACAACGACGAACCCATCCACCACTCTTGATATTTATGAGTTTATATCGTTTCGTCAATCTTAGTGAAAATGGGGTAATTGTCATACGTTTATTTCATATGTAGACTGTAACCGAATTCAACATGACCCTAAATTGTGACTCTTTTCGAGATGAGAAAATATGTGTTTTGGAAGAAGCGTTATTGTTTAGTACCTCTTTGTTATCAATTACTCATCAATTATTGCCCTGAACCATGTAAATTTTACAATAGAAATACTGGGAATATTTAAAATTTCGTAAGGTTATTATCTATACGTTCGAAAATCTCTGCCTGTGCCTTCAAAGCGATTTGATTCGAGTTTTTCTTTGTAGAATATGTTTTTCAGATAATGTTTAGGTTTATGTCGCTGTTTGTTAATTTGTTTGCCATATAACTAACTTCAATGTCATAATGTCAATCCATACATTGTATAGGTGGAATATTATCATTTCCATTGTGTTATGGTTTGTAATCAATCATCTCAACATATTGGGGAGATAAGATAATGTTTCGTGCAATGGCGTATGTGTTGTTGAATTTTACAATTCTTGGAATTTAAGTGTGGATTATTATATCGCTACTTGAAGATAGTACCTTAGTGGAAGCATTTTTGATCGATAGTGTATCAACTTTCGGTATTGTGTTGGAAGAAGAAGGCACGCAGTTATGTGTGATGACTTTTAGAATTGTGCGCCTATGCGTCGGCAACCCGCTTATCTTAGCCGCTGAGCGTTTGTATCCAGTTATCGTTCAAAAAAGTTGGCGCTTGTCGTTTACAGGCGCATTAAACAATTACGCTTTGATATTGAAGGTGCAATAGTTTGTTTAAACTATCACTTATTAATTATTAAAGGATGGCGAGGGATGTTGTTCAACCGAAAAAAAAATCTTTTTTTTAGCCTAGTCTTTGATCTTCAAATGTTCTTTTTGCTAAACTAGGGGGTCAATCCCTCTGCTTTTTTTTGTATTTATTATTTTCTATAACAAAACATAAGCAAATAGGTCGGTACTTTTTAAGTTGTTTCATGTTCATGATGGAAAGACAATGTTTTTGTGATACTTACCATTAAAAAAAAATAACACTGTTAATGAAGTCTTTACGTGATCATTGATTTTGGTTGAGTATATTTAATTTAAACGAACGTAATGATGAGTTCATTATTTCATTTTCGTTGTAATTTTCTTTGTTCGTTGTACTAGTTTTAGCGTAAGTCATAATATGAGAATTGAGAGATGAAAGAATTAAAGCATGGATTTGAAAGTGAATAGTGGGAAGTAAAAACCTTTTACTGTCACTTTATCCATTTCTTTTGCAATTATATTGGATAAGTTTGAACTGAACGTGTTTTTTCAGGTTGTGGATTCGAATGATTTACACTAGCCGTTGCATATTTGCTAGTTAGATCTTTGTCATGTTGTAACAATACACGAGGCCAAGCTGAATGTATTTTGTATTAACAATAACAAAAAATGTTGTCGTATTGTTGGTATGTTGCCTGTTATATGAGGATTTACTAACAAGTCAAGTTGGTTAAAACCTAGTTGATTTTTTTTTTTTTAACAGTGGAAGTAAGTAGTTAAAAAAAGGTTACCCCAAAGAGCATTTTTGAATTACGATTTCAAAAGGGTTTAAAACGCTTGTGAGTACAAGAAAAAGTTATAGAGCATCAACATAAGATTGGATCCTCAGCTATTAGAGCAAACCTCCACGATCACTTGCATTTAAAAGAAGTTGTGAGTTGTTTTGTGTCGCATTAGCTCTTTTGTTTTATAAAGCAGAGCTTTTATTAAATAATGGCGTGAATAAATTATTTTGTTCGTGACGAGACTCATTCCTTTTTTCGATGTAGGTTACTAAAAATCAGTTAACAATAAAAAAATTGAACTATTCTATACGAGTGTAGGAGCAATAATGCTAAAAGCACAAAACACGGTTAGAGCTAAAAGTTTATAGAAAAATGTATACCTGAAGTATTCTGTAGAGTTTTAGAAAAGGAGATTATGCAATAATGTATATTCTCATATGATAATTTTCACCCTTCAGTTCTTGTTTAAAAAAAAAACAGGGTGATTGAAATCTCGCTTATTATAATAGCTAGAGATAGGTTTAAATTTGGCAAAGTTGCTAAATTTGGTGCTTATTAATATTAATCCAAAGAGAAATTGGAAATATCTCAAACGGTATCCGAGAAAATTAGGAAAACTGGAAAATACGATTTAAAAAAATCATCATTCAATCAATGGATTCAGAAAAATAAATGCTATTTGATTATGTAAATAGCAAAAATTGCGCCCATAAGAAAAAATAAAGTTAGTTGTCATAAAACAAAAACGAATCGATCTAGGAAAAATTGGTGACCACCATCCGATTCGGCTTAAAAAGTTGCTTGGGCAATGTTTTGACACATTTGAAATATTTTATACTCCAAAGGAGTTACAGACGATTTTCAAAAATCGTATTTTCCGGTTTTTCCCAATTTTCTCGGATACCGTCTGAGATATTTCCACTTTCTCTTTAATAGCACCAAATTTAGCAACTTTGCCAAATTTAAACATACTCTAGCTATTATAATAAGCGAGATCCCCATGCTTAAACTCGATTTTCAATCACCCTGCATAAATGTGATAAAGATAAAGCATTTACTGTTAATCCCATCACTTGGCACTGTGTGACTATTGATTACTTGTTGGATTAAAAATAAATTTGCGGAGTATGAAGTTCTTATCTGAGAAGGAGATTGATACTGATTCATGATTATTTTGTAAGTGTTCTGGGAGAAGAATTGTTGGTATTAGTAAATTGTGTTAGGATAATCTACATTTTTCACTGTCGTTTCATTTGTGCACGTAAATGAAAACGATTGCAGCTTTTCGCAAACATTCGATAAAAAAGAGGTTTTAAGGGTTGATTGGGAATTATTGCATTCAGTTTTCTGCCAAGTTTGATTATTCTGGGTTTCTAGAAGCAGAGAAGCAGAAGCTACATATTAAATTATTATTTGAACAGTTTAATTATTTATTTTCGTTATAGTTTGAGAACTTAGTAAATTGTATAGAATTTGTTAATTTACAGTTACGTTTTTTGCATGTATATATGCCACTTATTTCTTCAATAATGCAGCTAGACACAAGTATTTTCATTTTTTAATTTAGGAATAAATTTCTTTAAAAATTAATTTTTGGTAAAGCGAATGCATTTAAAAAAAAAAACTTGATGGATTTGGAATAGTGTCAGCTTTAATTCAACATACCAATTTTCCTTTTTTGACACTAAAAACTGTTAATGAACGTACCTAACCTATCTATAACGAAATTGTGAAGTGATAAAGAAATCATTTGGCATAATGTGGACACAAACATATACAGGTTTTTATGGTACATTTAAGTCAATTAAAGTGATTAGTCTTAAAATTGGTCAATGGTTGATTTTAGAACTAACCTACAGTGAACGACATTTGTTTAGATTGTAGCATAAAAAGAATTTAACCATCCAAAATGTATTGTTAGATTATATTTGGAAAAGAATTGCATTTTTTGTTTGTAATATCGTGTCACAAGGTTATTTTCTAAACGTTAATCTATGTTTTAAATAACCACTATTACGTATTGTACATGATAAAATGATGGCAACAGATTGGAATTTTAACTTTAAACTGCCACAATGTACTCTTTAAAGATTTCTTTATTACACAGATGCTTCAAAATATATTTTCATAGTATCTATTTAGTGAATTCTGTTTATCTGCTTTACATAATCTTTTTTCGGTCTTACACAAATATAACGAAATTTTAACGCAACGAACCAGCTTTGTAATTTAACAGTTATACAATCAAGATTTTATTTAAATGACACTGATTTATTTCATCCAAATTAGCAAAATTATAAGCTTAAATTAGCGGCTATTTATAACCTACTGAACTTAATTAGAAGATAATTTGAGATGGCATTTTAAAAATATAATCATTTCTGTCAAACGCAGTGTTCGGATGAAAAAGATTGTCTTCGAATAATTTTAAGCTCTAAATAAATAAATAAATTTTTTTTACATTGCTTAATACTGTACTTATTACGTACATAATCCATGGTTTTCACCTCCCCCCTCAAAGAAATTAGCATTTCAACTGCAAATATAATACATACAGGGTGTTTTAGGAGAAATAGTAAATATTTTAGGAGCTGGTAGTATGGACCATTTTGAGTAAAAAAGTATATAAATATGTGTCCAATTCTCAATGGTTAGGAAGATACAGCTTTTTGAATGTTCATCTAAAAAATTCTCATAAAAGGTCGAACACACGAATAATTAGCAATAGTTCAAATTTGATGTTCAAAAATTCCACCACCAACTTCAATGCACTCTCGAACTTGATTATACTACGTGTTGCTGCGCATTCTAGCCGTCAGGTGGTGACACATGATCTAATTCTAACATTATCAGAAAGATGGATCGGTCGATATGGTTACGTTAATTGGCCACCAAGGTCCCCAGGTCTTACCCCATTAGATTTTTGTCTGTGGGGATGGATAAAAAGCGACTTCTACCAAAAAAAAAAAAAACACTAAACAGCTATATCTTTCTAACCATTGAGAATTGGGCATACAGTTTATATGAACTTTTTTTACTCAAAATGATTCATTCCTCCTGAAATATAGTTTTAATCTGTGAGCCCCATGCAAATTGAGAATTTTTTCTCTAGACTAGAAAAACTTATGGGGCTATGGAGGTATGATCTGATGGTCTACTATTATTTTTCAGTCATTTTCTTCACTACTTTTTTAAACAATACATTTTTGGAATAGACCTCAACAAACCGTACCAGACGATTTTTGATAAAATTTTACCTTATATGAATTTTTATTCTTAATTTGAGTTGTTTATTGTTCAAACCTTTGTTAAACCTTTTTTATAATATTAATTTTATGGGTTTACTCGATAAGTTTAATATTTATAAGAAAGTGTTATATTTATGAATTTTATGTTGAATTTTATAAAAAGCATTGCATCAAAAGACAGTTTTTATTCATTTTGTTTGTAATGTAAGGCATTTTTCTTACAAATTGAAATTAAGTTAAAGTTGATAACAATAGTGTTTTACATTAACAATATACATTTTAAATTGGAATTTCTCCATTTCCACCTTACCAGTTACCTGACGAAAAACCAATGCACAAGTTAATTGTTGATTTTTTTTTGTAACGTATCTTTTGTTTTTCTAAAGAAATGTATGTTTAAAAAAATAATTCACGAGACATGCAACAACACAAGATAATGTTACGCTGGCGAGTAGCTGACACAAGATTCAGAATTATATTCATCGTATTATATCCATTGCTCGCCAGACTCGTCACGTTTGCTGTTCATGGCACTGTTCTGTAACCTAAACTTTCGAACAGAAGTAGGTCAAACAAATTTGATTTTTGTGCTTTATCCTTTACGTATACTACGATTTGCGTGATACGACTAATTGATGCTTCGTGCAAAATGGATATTGTTTGGTTTTAAATTGTTAAATGTAGGTAGGTATTCGTAGCGATGGGGGTTGTTTGATGTATTAAAACGCGAAAAATAATTAATTTAAATATGGGATGTATTTGTCAAACGTGATCAATTCATTATGTATTGTTTTATAAAGTTTATATTACATTAATTAGAAATCATGTTGAAGATGTTTTCAAAGCTTTCGTTTGAATAAACGGTTTGATCCTGTTGATATTCGATAAGAGCTTTTAATAGGTGAACAGGATCGTGCGTTTTCTAATTGAAGTTCATCTACGTAAGTATGAAAACAATAGCATCTTGCAGCGCGGACATGTATATCACATGACATATAGTTACGACTCCCACGCAAACCAATGTTCGCGGGCCAGCGTGCGCTACAGCGCGCGCACGCGTACTTTTTTGTACTCCCGGTCCCCCCCGTGGCACTGTCATTGGCCTCATGACTGAGTGTGCGCCGCTAATCTTTGCGCGATTTGGAGGGGAAATACCGCGAACATATGTCGGTTCTTTGATTATGCAAATTGCACCATTTCACACGTAAAATGGGGTGCCCCTATCAGCTACTAAACAAATTACGCAACCATTTGCTTTTATTACTTAATGGTCGACACTAAAGTGAGATGTGAAGAATTTCGTAGCCGATCAGGGAGTTTGAGCTTTTATTCAAACTTAAAATTTGGGGGCAAATAAAAATATACTTTAAAACAAAACTTTTTGATTATTTTTAGTTTTTGCCTTTAAAAATTGTATGACACGATAGCTAATGCTACGAATAATACTGTATATAAAAAACAATGCATAGGTAGTACCATAAAAAAAGTATAACTTTGTAAGAAATAATCTTGTTTTCAAAAGTTTTTTGAAAAATATTGTTCCGAAATTGAATTCAAAATTATGGTTGGTACCCTCTAGGAAACTACTACCTAAATGCCAAAATGCCACTGTGGCAATAAATATTGAACGTTATTCATAAGAATCGGTTTTAAGACTCACAAATCACTGATGTGATATGGTAAATTGTTTCATAATTTAAGTGAGTCATTATTAGTGTAAATTAACTTAATTAAAAGTAGTTTAATCTGTTTAATTGTTTCTCGAAGTATTTCTTGTTTAAATGCAAAGCCAGTTTTTAAGACGTCTCTTTCTTTATCAGTTGCAATCAAATCAATAAGACTACCGTCTCTACATCAGTTGCAGTCAAATACCTAAATAAGACTGCAAGTTATGAAGAGACGGTATAGTTTCAGAACTGTTTTTACATATAGACAAGAAATATTTCGAAACACGATAGATAAGTAGTTTTGAATTAAGCTGATTATATTAAAATTCACATATTTTTTAAGAAGAATTTCTTGTAGAAATGCTAGGTCAGTTTCCAGACTCTTATTTCCTCGTCAGTAGTAATCTTAGGCCCGATTGCATAAAAGTTGAACCTGGGGTTAACCCCGGGGTTAACACGTTAACCCTAGCACTAGGCGAAATCGCAGCACAGTTGCCTAGTTTTGAAGATCAACTCGCATTTTAGCACCAGTGTTAGGTACTTTGTGCAATCGGGCCTTAAAGTTTAAGAGATTTAAATGGAAATTCTGTTAAGGTGTGCAAAAATATACATCGTGTATACAGGGTGGTCCAGTTTTTTCTAGCAGGACTTTAACAATCGACACAAAAACTTATTTTAAAGAATATTAATATCAACATGGGTCCATAAACGCTTAATTTTGAAGATACAGGGGGACAATTTTTAACCGTTTCTCAACCAGTAGATATATTTAAACCAAATTTGGTATACAGCACCACCTTACAGGTTACCACATTCGGTGAGAATGTCAATCTCCACAAGCAACCAGCGGGGAAGTTGTGGGAGTTCAGTTTCAATAAATTTTATAAAAAACTAGTACGGCTACGGCCCAGTTCAAAATCAAACTCGAACTTGTTTTTGGCTAGAGTTAGAGTATATTATTCTAAACAAAAAGAGTTTCTTGACTTTTCTTCGTACCTGTCACCGTTTGCCGTGAAATTCGATTTATTTTACTATTCTCGTGAAAAATTTGCTCATAAGTTCGATCTAAAAATATCCCTAATATTCGAAATAAGAAGTAATTACCGATTTTTGCAGTTTTTAATAACAGTACATGCTAATGATAAGGGAAAAAGTTCCTTTAAATTAACGATTAAAGAGCATATACTCTGCAATTTGCATTTTTCTGCTTTTCGTAATATTTTTAGATTGAACTTAAAAGCAAATTTTTCGCGAGAATAGTAAAATAAATCGAATTTCACGGCAAACGGTGACAGGTACGAAGAAAAGCCAAGAAACACTTGTTGTTTAGAATAATATACTCTAGCCATAAACAAGTTCGAGTTTGATTTTGAACTGGGCCGTACTAGTTTTTTATAAAATTTATTGAAATTGAAACCCCACAACTTCCCCACTGGTTGCTTGTGGAGATTGACATTCTCACGGAATGTGGTAACCTGTAAGGTGGTGCTGTATACCAAAATTGGTTTAAATATATCTACTGGTTGAGAAAAGGTAAAAAATTATATCGACAACCTGTATCTTTAAAATGAAGCGTTTATGGACCCATGTTGATATGGAATATTTGCTTTAAAATAAGTTTTTGTATCGATTGTTAAAGTCCTGCTACAAAAAGGTGGACCGCCCTGTATAACCTTTACTAATAGGTGGGTAATTTAACTTATAACTGAAAGGTGTTTAAAGCATTAACTTTAAATTTTTTGAAACATTTCAAGAAAAGTCAGTTTTTAATAGCTTACACCTTTCAAAAGTGTTCAGAGAGCCTTAGAACGTTTAAAGTTGACTGTGAATCTATTGAAATCTTTTTAACGGACTTCTTATTTAAGTAACAAATAATATTTCCTGAAGAAAAAATATAGAACATTTATTTCTATTTACGAATAGAGAACTACAAAAGATTGGATCAACGATTTCAGCAGTCAATAAAGTTATAGAGATTTTACAGTATGTTTTTCTCTAAAAACGATTTAAATGAGAAAACCAATGTTTACATTAAAAATAACTTCGTGTGACCTTTATGAAAGAAAATAAAATAAACATGTAGTAGAAACACTTAATTAGTTACATTGGAAGTTCGTCGTTAATACATATTTTTTAAATCTATAGTTCATTTAATGGACTTGGAGGCAGTAGTGGACACCTAATAATCCTCTTAATTAGTCCGTTAAATCGAAGACCTACTGTAATTCACTTATCTAGATTTTCAGTTTTTGTTTTAAATTTATTGTTAGGCTTTTTGATCTTAAAAAAGTCTTTTTAAGCATGATATTTGTAGTGATGCTTGTTTTTGTCTCATATAAGTTATCTCTTTGTGTGAATCAACCGATTTTAATGAAACAATCGATTTATAGTATTAAATCATGCAGCTGCCCTTTAATGTTAATAGATATACTTTAAAATTATCATTTGTGGCAATCTTGTCGAGTCAAATGAAAACTAAATTAACTAACCCGAATTCGTCATCGGTTATTTTCTACTTTAAGTTTAGTTCAGTACATTTTAAAAAAGTGTGACAGTTTTATTTTGTTGGTTACCAAAAAAGGCATTTTAATTGTATACAAGTATAAAGTACCCTAATTAAGTACTAATTTTTTTTACGATAATTAATTGTTGATTGCTTATGCAACCCGCTTAACTCATGTGTAAGTTTACGACACACCACAACAAAATTATTTAACATAGTACGAACTTTTAACAATGTGTAATACATTTTTTTGAAAATCGTAAATATTTGGATTGTATAGGTATATTATCCGATTTCACTAAAATCTAATTGTATTTTGTGGCATTATGCATGCGAATTAATTACTTAGTAATGGAAGAACCAATAAACAGAATTTTATTCTTGGTCCTTGGAACAGTGAATTTTCCTAATTGTTATTGTAAATTGCATAAAAATCTGAAAAATTTTATTGGACAGTTGTTGAGACAATATTAAGCCGTGAAATGTAGTTACAATAATGTAATTAATTTTTGTCGACCTGCAACTAAATGTTAATTTGATTTTTGTATTATTTAAAAGATTCTCGTAGAAACTTGTAAAAAAAACAGGTCCAATTTTACCTTATTGTATAGTATAAAGAAATATAATAGACGAAGGAACAGAGAATTCATTTTTTTCTTGCAGCATACCATTTTCTGTTTTGCTATTTTTGTTTCACGTGCTGCCTTTCATATTTTATTATTGATATCATTAAGTTTAATTTATATTTATAGTTATCCTTATTTCTATTATTGTCATTATTAGTGACTAGTTAATATATTATTAGTTAAACTTACAGTTTGTGAACCAGTTGGTTAATTTTTGTGTCTCATAATCTCGTGTCTTAGTACGTGTTGTAGGTACTGCCTTGGTTAAAATAGACACGAGATAAAACTAAAATAACCTGGATGATGAATTACTTCTGGTTTAGTACAATATTACTGGCGACAGCTATAACACATCAAGATTAAAAGAAACTTAACTTTCAACGAATTTCTATTTAGAGAAATTGTATGGGTTGTAATAATACTCTTGTTGTAACAAGCAAGATTTAAAATCAGCCTGAAACGTTCGTTAAAATGAAAAAGAAGACGAAAATGCAGCAGTACTAAGTAGTTTTTGTAGTCTTTTTAAAGATTTCTTTTTCCATTGTTTGAGCATAGGAAGTACCATAATTAAAAACAAAAGTTTAATTCTGAAACATTTGAAAAGTTTGTGATAACTCGTATTTACAGAAAGCAGCTATTTTTTCCATGTTTTACTGGATAATTGCTATTTCCAGTTGTTTGTATCTGTATTGGTAAAATAAAAATGGAATGCAATGGTCCAATTCTTCTAAAAGAAGTGTTTGGGTAGAATTTAATGTGCAAAGTTTGAGAAGTTAAATGACACTTTCATCATATTTAACGTTTTTAGTTTAATTATGTAAAGTTTTTTAGGAGAAAGTCTGGATCATGGCTATTACATAAAAGGTATTTATTTCATCTTCTATAGATTTTGATAGTTTTATAAATTTAGGAATTTGGAGTGCAAACATTCGAACGGATTGTTAAAAATTGTAAACGAAGAATTTTAAAATTATACATGATATTAAAAATCAAATTAGGTGTTTGCTATCAAACTTAATTTTTTTCATACCTATTAAGTTTATGCACAAAAATAATTGACGATCACAAATTACTTTACGTTTGTCATGTCTTTTGTTTTTGATGTATTTCCGTTCTTAAAAAAGTTTTCGTCTAGTTTCAAATTAATTTTTATTTCATATTGCAATTAAAGGTAGTTATTGTTAGTTAGGGTTTATGAACTTTCATATATTTGCAACCTTTTTTTTTTGTTAAGGATTAACCGTTTTGTTTGTGATTGTGGGTGTGGATTTCCATCTCTTCTTGTCTTGAGCCATCTTTTTAACCCTACTTCACTCAATCATGACAATTTCTTTTACCTTGTCATTTCACATTTTGCTTTCGTATTTTATTCCTGTTGTCTCTTGAAACTCTTTAAAGACATTTCTGGACATCCACTCTTCTCTCTTCTCTCATTCGATATACATACATGACCTATCTTAGCTGTGCCTTCTGGATCAATTGATTTTTATTTAACGTTTTCTCTATTTTATTTCTTCTGTTCTTTCTACTTGTTTTTGCTTTATTGTTTAAATTTTTATTCTTTCATTGTTTATTCGTGGTATGAAATTATAGAGGACGGTTATACAAATGTATTAGAAAAGCACTTTCGTTTTTATAACGTTTTAAAAATAGCCAATGACCATAATTGTATAAATGTTTAAAATTTAATACAAAATGTAGTTTTTTAGTTTTGATATAAATCGTAAAGCATGTTTATAAGAGATGATTTCTAGTTTTCTAAAACATCTGTCTATTTTCTCCGTTGCAAAGTCATATCTAAATAACTTACGATACAAAAGTAGAATTAACTTTAAACGCTGGACGATTATCAAGGCTTTTGTTTATTTAAATTTTATACCCTAGTTTAAAAAAAAAGACTGAATTATTCACTGATTTTGGTCACAATATTTCATTTTCACTTTACATTTACCGGGAGTTGAGGAAAATAACAAAGAAACATTAAATGTTTTGTTGTAACGTAAAGGAAATTATTCTATACAAACTAAATTCTCAGGTTCTGATTTGTTTTAGGTAAATAAGTACTGAATGTTTAAAGACGGCAATGCATAATGTACCTATCGACAGCGGCGCGCCGTGGCGGGGGTGCAAGGGGTGCTTTGCACCCGGGCGCGCTCAATCAGGGGGCGCATGCAACAAGATAAAATTGTGCCTTTATATGGTTTCATGCAAAAGCGAAAGGAACCCGAAGGAATGCAGGCGGGGTTTTCCTTAAAAATAAAATTATGTCTTTTGTGAACCATATTCCAATATGGATTTAAGGCGCCAGAAATGAGTTCGCACCCCGGCGATTAATACCAATCGCGGGCGCGCCACTGTGTATTGAAACATTGTTTTAAGCTATCCACACTCCAGGTTACCTATGCTCGTACCCACGTGGCCCAAAATCTTCGAATTAATTACTTCATTTATTTTACCTTAATTTACTCCATTAATTTATGTTTCATTATAATATACAGTGTGTCCAAAAGGTATGGAATATGCTATATATCTCAGTAAATATCCACTTTAAGGAAAAATGTTTTGAATAAAAGTTGTTTGGTACTTAGTTTTCCACCATATATTTTTTTTTTGAATTAACAATAGCGCAATGAAAAACAATTGAACTATTTTAAATGACATGATACCCCTATATTATACTCATTTGATAGAGATTTTTTTTCTCTGTTTAATGTTAAAAATAAAGTTTATGCTAAGAGACCGGAGAATATCGAAAATTTAAAAGATCGTATTAGAGAAGAGATGAGGTCTATTACACCTGAAATGGTTGGGAATGGGTTTAAAAACCGAGTTTATCATTGCCAAGCTGTAAATGGTTCACAATTTGAACACTTATTGAGTAGATTTCGTCAAAAAAATGTAGTTCTTATGATTTTTTTTTAGAAATAAATACTAAACAATTAAAATAATTTGAGAGTGGTTTTTGCGTTTTTCACAAAAAGTTGCTTAAGTAAGGGTACTAAAATTTTGCATCATTAAAAAGAGAAAAAATTCTCTATCGAATGAGTATAATATAGGGGTATCTTGTCATTAAAAAAAAATGCAATTGTTTTTCATTGCACTTTTGTTATTAAAAAAAAAATATTTAAATTTGGTCTTATGGTGGAAAACCAAGTACCAAACAACTTTTATTCAAAACATTTTTTCCTAAAGTGGATATTTACAGAGATATATAGCATATTCAATACCTTTTGGACACACTGTATTTTATTATTTCATGTAAATACAGCCTTCTTTGTTTATGAAGCTGCCTAAGTCAATAATTGGTGGCCTATATATTTTCCGATATATAGGTTAAGGGGCGAAATGATAATCTAAGCGTAAGATATAGGCTAAGGGTTGTATCCCTCTGTTAGTATAGGGTTTAGGTGGGTTGGTAATGCAATGGGGGAAATTGCAAGGGTGCCACGTAATGGCATGGAGGGTCGTGAAGAGCGTTTTAAATGGTTGTTCAGACTCTTTGGACACGATGCCTAATTAAATTTTAACATCAATTGAAGTGATGATGTAAAACTGTAAAATACGCGATGTGATATTAATTAAGAGCGTTTCTGTTTACCTAAGTTTGAAGTATTTATTATTTGCAGTCACAATTTATTTTTATATTGTATTTTTGTTATTGCAGAGAATGTAGGCTTCAAAAAGATCAATATTTTTGAAATTCGCGACTAATTTTTAATTTACAGTTCGCATAGGTAGTTTTCGTCTAGGGTTTTGCTTTAAATATATTCGCGCTGCATCAATCATTTTTTTACAACATAATATATGAAGCAAATGATAATACTTATTACTAGGTAATACATTTTTGTGGAAAGCAAGGATTTTTATGTATATGTAACTAAACTTATCCAGTCTTATATCAATTGCAAGACATAAAAGTTTTTTTTGAATGATGTCATGGCTGTGTATTAAAAAAAACAAATCAAGGGCAATTCAGTAACCTCAAGGATTTGTAAAAACAATAAAAATGTAAAAAACACATAAAATCTTCGCAAAAAATTGCCTCAATAGTTTGAAAAATGTCATCTAGCGTAGTCTTTAACTTATTTTACAGAAATTAAGCAAAATGTGGAAGTTCTATTATGTATTTATGCGTTGCACGCTATAGTCACTGTAGGTTGTCGAATCACACAAAAATGCATAAAATTGCATTTCCCCCCCACTAATTTCAGATAGCAACGTAGCAGGTTAGATTAAAGCAAAAATGTTGATTAATTAGGTGCATTACAATTCTATTGAGATAAAATTTATTAAAATTTTTATTTATATGGTTTGTTCTTATCTTTTCAGTGATGTAAATATTTAGAAGTTGTGATACGAATTTATGAGTTATGAGTATTAGCTACTGGATTAAAGAAACTTTCTAAATGTTTTTTTTAGTTTTAACCATAGATTTGTTCCAGCAGCGCTATTTACTATCCCATGAACTATCAGGATTCTGCGCAGTATCGATATCGCGTTTCAGCAGGTAGTTCACCGGACGGTTTGTCGGTTGTTCCTGCAGTACTCTGACTATTTTGGACTAGTTTGCGAACGGTCAAAACAGTACATGGATTAGGACAAGAACTACGCTGGGATTATTACACGCATGCGCTGTATTTACAACTAACCTGGCCTCTGCTAGCTATGCATCGCCCTTTCCCCTATGTAGTATGTACTGGTTTCTTAAGATGTTGACGCTTGCAAATTTCTGTGAACCCAACAGACACAAATGTCATTTACAGTTAGACATGCCGTTAAAGCATTCCAGCACAGGTTAATACAATTTTTAGTACATAGTTGACGCATGTGCAAGAACTAGATCATGAACTAGTATAGATAATAAATTAGTTCCAAACTAGCTGCAGGAACAAACCTCATATTTGCATTTGTGACTGTGTAACGCGATATTTAGAAGTGTCTCTCCATAAGTCATAGAATTGATTGGTTAAATTTTTTAATATAAATAAGATTTATCAAATCTAGGTATTCTTTGAGATCAAAGTACTTGTAGAATATTTTGGTTACTACACTAAATTTAATACAAATTTGCTCGAGGTATCTTGAGCTAGTTTTATTAAAATGTATTTACATCTGTTTTAGTAAAAAAACGAAAATTTAAATGCTACGATTTCGAATATTTTTCTTTATTTAAAGAAAAAGTGGAATACGCCGTATACAGAGTGGTCCACTTTTTTGTAGTAGGACTTTAACAGTCGATACACTCATTTTAAAGCGAATATTCCATATCAACACCAAATTTGGTATACAGCACCAACTTACAGGTTACCACATTCGGTGTGAATGTCAAGCTCCACAAGCAACCAGTGGCGGAGTTGTGGGGGTTTAGTTTTAATTAATTAAAAAAAAAACTAGTACGGCCCTGTTTAAAACAAACTTGAACTGGTTTTTAAATAGAGTATTTTATTCTAAACAAAAAGTGTCTCCTGACTTTTCTTCGTAACTGCCACCGTTTGGCGCGAAATTTGTTTTATTTTACTATTCTCGCGAAAAATTTACTCACAAGTTCGATCTAAAAATATCGCGAAAAGCAGAGAATTGCAAGTTGCAGAGTAAATGCTCAAAATGTGGATCATTAATCGTTAATTTAGCGGAACTTCTTTCCTAATTATCAGCTAGTTTTGTTATTAAAAAAACAAAAATCGGTAATTACTTTATTTAGAAAATCAGCGATATTTTTAGATCGAATCTATGAGCAAATTTTTCGCGAGAATAGTAAAATAAAAAAAAATCCAAGTTTAAGTTTTATTTTGAACAGGGCCGTACTAGATTTTTATAAAATATATTAAAACTGAAGCTCCGCCGCTAGTTGCTGGTGGAGATAGACATTTTCACCGAATGTGGCAAGCTGTAAGGTGGTGCTGTATACCAAATTTTGGTTTAAATATATCTCTTGGTTGGGAAACGGTTAAAAATTATCGATATTTTTTCGAAAATTTCAACACCCTGTATCTTTAAAATGTAGCGTTTATGGACCCATGTTGATATGGAATATTCGCTTTAAAATAAGTTTTTGTATCGACTGTTAACGTCCTGCTATAAATAAGTGGGCCACCCTGTATAATAGTTATAGATGTTTAAGTAAACTTTGTTAAAGGCTTTTTTTTTGTACGATTGTAACTTTTGAGATGTGAAGAAAGCCTATACAATTTGGTAAGGAAAAGGAACCCATAGTGGACCATTACTTATTGAAAAAAGCATAAACTAAGCTCAAAAAAATGTGCACATACTTTTCTTTATATGCCTTCAAGAAGTGAGAAAATATGCTAATAACTAAAATTTTCGTCGTTGTAGTATATGCCATGGATTCAAAAAGCATCTGAATAAATGAAAAAACCCAATTGATTTTGAAGTGCTATTCTTAAAATGCTTTAATTTTTAAAATTAAGAAGTTTTGACTGGCATTTTGTAATTTTTTTATAGCATTATGGTAATTTTTATATAGCATCATGTTATTTTGTTATAGCAGAATAACCTTTTTATAAAGCATTATGGTTTTTTTACATAACATAACGGTGCAGTTATATAGCATTTTGGTATTTTCTACAGAACGTTTGGGTTATTTTCATAAAGCATTTAATTCATATCCATTCTTTAAATCAGATCTTTTTAAAAACTGAGTGTGTCTTTGCAGTCGACTGAAACTCCACTCGTGTTTGTTATACGCTATACAGCAGTGGTCTCCAATAAATTGTGGTCTAGCCTCACTTTTTATGTCAAATTTGTGCCCAAGATCTACTTTAAAAAATTATCAAATTATTGCCGCAAAATGGTATTGTTTGGTAAATATTGCATAGCATAACAAAATGTTAATATGGGAAAACATTAGTTATTAAAAATATAAAATCCTCGAGATCGATCAGTGAGGACGTCGCGATCGACCGGTTGGTTAATCGCGATCAACGGGTTGGAGACTGCTATACAGCGACACTAATCTGCTTTGACATAGCGTTACGCGATACACGTAGAGACGAACCATTATATATTCACGTGAAGTAATCGTAATAATACTAAAAAATATTTTGTTGTACCAAGAATAGAAACCATTACCAAACTAACGAAAGTCATAATCTAGTCTTTAAAGTAAAATTTTAATAATCGTAACGCGAATTTCGAAACCCATTAATTATCCTTAGCAAACATAAGTGGTTTACATTGCAAATAGTAACATGCATTGTGGGGGAACGCACTCGTATAGCTCACCCTTGAGATTTCAATGAATAATGCATTCATATCCTGGCAGAAGTATGGAACTTGATCGTATGGGGTAGCCCGAGAGGAACAGAGTGAGATTCTTTTGAAACTTTGTAAATCGGAGAGAGATGCATGAACAAAGGACAGGGCGCCCGAACGGGTCATAAACATTACACAAGCCAGTCTGCGTAGGCGGAGTCAAGGGTGCGCGCATTTGTAAAATGAAACTTGTCACAAACCTGTTGCTGAAATTCCTTATTATAATGAATGGCAGACTATCATCTCATCACTTCATTATCTAGAACGGGATTTGCGCCTCGGGGATATTGGCGTGTCGACTATTGCCACCCGATTATCCTATGCTCGCTTGTTTTTGACACTTTTGAGTGATGTGATCGTTTTGAGAGTGTGTATATGGTATTGATGTGGAATTCTTCTCGGCTGTTTCGACGTTTTTGTCTTGTAATGGAGATTTCTTTGGCCTCAAGATTTATCCTTTATCCACATTGAACCCATTTTCTTCATAACTGCTCCTATTGTGCTAAAACAGTATTCGAAAACATTTTTTGTTCTATTTTGACCAAGTACATTTTGCAAATACGAGTAAATCTATAAGTTAAGGTATTTTGTGGAAGAAAGCCAGAAACATCAGTTGTCTAACGTATGTTTTAAATGTTAAAACGTTATTTGATAAACGGATTTAAGTGATTCGTTTAGTAATATTAATTACTTTTAATTAAAAATCATTAATCATCTTTTATGAAAGTTTTCTTACAAAAAAGTTCGACCATTATTAAATATCTTTTTTTTAGTACCGAGATTTTCTGTAAAAAGGCTCAAGGGCCTGTATTTGGTTTTTGCAGTTTTGAGTATCCCCTTATCGTCCCTGTATAGAAGCACATGCGCTTCTTTATGGAAACTGGATTTTTATGCTGATTTTACTATAATATGTTTATGAAAAGGTTTTATATAAAAAGTTATGGCAAATTGTTAGCTAGATTTTACGTACTTTCAATTCTTTTTTTCGGCCAACAATGTGCAACTGATGAGGCGATTGTCATATTTTTTTAAATTTCAAACTTTTTTTTTACTTCAATAGATAGATTTTTTTTTCTCTTTTCAGCCATCTAAAGTTTTCTTAGTGTTATATAAAAACATTTTTGAAAAAAAGTTTCAAAATTATGTATCCTTTTTTACAAAATCGTTGTATTTGACTAAACAAAACACGATCGCTGTAGTAATTGATAGTTTATAACTTATCTAATTGTGTTTGAATATTTTTCGGCGAAAAACATTGCTTTGTGAGTATTAAATTGCAAATGGGCCTCCTGTCGATTTCCTTCTGTGAAAGTGTATTCAAGGCGTTTCAATTAAATGCTAACAAAATAAAATGATTTTTTATCGAAAAATAAAACATAATTAGACAAGCTATAAACTGTAAATTACTATAGCGATCGTGTTTTTTTTTAGTAGAATAGAACAATTTTGTGAAAAATAATAAATTATCTTCCACCAAATTTTACAATTTTGTTACCAAATAAAAACCCAATTGGGCCTCTATATGGAAAAATCACGTCACAAAGGTCAACCAAACCTAACAATTTTTCTAAATGAAGGCCCTTGAGCTTTTGTTTGGAAACAAAAATCTAAATAGAGGTCCAATTGGGCCTTTATTTTGATGGGCCTCCATACGGAAAAACCCAGGAATCTTATACAGGGTGTTTCACTTTTCCATGGAACAAGCAAGGGTCTAAATAAAACAATTGAAGTCGGTTATTGTTTTTTTTCCATGGCAACCTTGATTTTTATCTTAAGATTTTGCATTTTTTTAGGTTATTTTTCTAATTTTTGAAAATAGACATACAAAATATTATATCATTGTTAAGAGAAAAAAATAATCTTTTTTTGTAAGTCATCACCTACTACGACTGCCATTAAAAAAAAAGTTGTTTTGTCAAATATCTCGCACGGTAATTTATAAAAAAAATCTTACTATCGCCATCATAGAAAACAAAATTTACAAAACATTTTTCCTTTGACGTTTTTGTGTATTCGCAACAATAGCCGAGATACTTAAGTTTAAAAATTTTGATCGATTTCGGTTTTTTCGTTATATCACGCAAGCCATGGAATTTTTAAACAAAACAAGATGTGGTTTAAAATACACCCCTAAATAGCTAACTTTTGTCCCATTTAACCAACCTTGTATTTTTATTATTTACGGAGAGATAGCAATAGTGTCCCATGGAAAAGTGAAACACCCTGTATAGAAAGAAATAAGATTGCCACTGATGAAGAGACAAGGGTCTTAGAACTAGTCTAGCATATCTACAAGGAACCTTTGGAAAAATATGAGTTTAATCAAACATGTTATTTTTATTAAAGTGAAAAAATGATTACCATGTAATAAAATACTGCACCAAAATTGTTTTAATAACTCTCTAAACTTTTTCTTGAGATATACATTGTTGACTAGGAACATGTTTTAAAAGTCAGATGATATATTTTTCTATCTTCAGCTGAATTAAATAAGTTTTTCGTCAAATAGGTTTTACCAAAATTTCGATACTTTGTTTAAACAACAAGAGGGAAGTCCATTTTCTTATCAAAACGTTTTTAATAATAATATATCGAATCTTAATGTTTAATTTTCTTAAATTAATGTTATCTACCTATCCTAAGTTCATGGTGTTAGGCAGAATCATACCATACTACAGTCATTGAGGAGTTTGGAATTGTTCGAAAAAGAAGTTATTGTTTAAATTCATATGATGTTAAATTATGTAAAATAGTTTTAACTTTATTTAACAATATTAATAGATACGATTATAAAGGTTACTTACCTTGAAGAATGAGGGGGTCCTTATCAAGCTACTTTTCATGAAAGCATAATAATTTAAAAAATTAATTGGAATGGATTACCTACCTACTTATTTTAGTACAAGTACATAATTTTGTTATATTGTCCTTTATTTCTTTCAGAATGATTTAAAATCGTCCACATTTTATCAAATTTTGTTATGACAATATATATATATTTTTTGAAATATCGCAATTGGTGCTCCCCTAAAAGAACTTGTTCAAAATTAAATAACTTATAGTCTGTTGGAGTAATAGGAGTGTAAAAATTTACAAGTCACTGGAATGTAGCAACGACATTTTGATTTTTTGAATTTATATCGTTATTTAGTTTTCATCTTTAAAATTCTTCTTCTTCTTCTTAATCATCTTAATCGATTCCTCTTGTACCTTTTGGTGTCATGGTATGTTTTTCTATTTCTGTAATAAGTTTCTCCACTCCTGCATATCGTTAGCTAATTGTGACACATCTCTCCAGCTGACTCCTTTTGCTTATAGTCTCTGCCTCACTTCTTTTTCCCATTTTATTCTTGGTCTTCCTCTATTTTTTCCCCCCAACTTCATTTTCCTTCCTATTTTCGCGTATTTACTTTCTGGCATGCGTAGTAGATTTAAAATTAAAAAATAATATCTGCAAAATATTGCTTTATATTTTTATGGAGTATGATCAGAAAAACTATCGGTACAGTAGTTTTTAATATTTGTCTGAATTTAAAATATTTTATGTGATACTTTTTTAGTAAGTACATAAAGAATTTTTGCTTGCGGAAACATCTATGTTTTAAACACAATAACTGCGAGTTTTTTAAATCCTAAAACCACCTTAAAAACTGTTTTATGTTTTAATTTCTGTTTTTGTTTATTATTTTATTTGTACGGTAATTTTATATAATTGCTTTTTGTTACACTATAACTCATATTTGCAAAAGTGTTTATTAAATACTGTAGTTAATACCTAATGAAAATAAAATAATGTGTATATTTTCATCGTTGCTGTTTGAGTACATTGGAAAGAGCGAGATAAAAAATATTAATAACAATTCACAATCTGCTGTTATCTAATCAACAATACTAGTAGTTTTTATAGTGAGTCGGTTATAATCATATTTAATAATATTAAGTTTATAACACTTGTGCAGTTGACGGGAAACGTAAGTAAAAATAAGTTGATTATGTTGTAATTTGCAAAAGTATAATTACTGCTGAAGACAAATTACTTGGTTGTCATTCTATTTATTTGCACAAAGATTTCACGAGTTCAAAGTATCAACTGTGCTTGATGTTCGTGACATCATCTTTAGACAGTTCATCCATCATTAAGCAACAGTAATCGTGCTCGTCACATGTGGGTGACAAAACGTTTAAGTTTTGACGGAAGTATCCACAGCTCAGTTATTTTTATTTCACTGCAATAAATACTATGTGAATTTAAATGGACTCGTAAAGGTTTGCTAGATTTTAAATTGCTTTTTTAAATACCTGTTTAACGTTGTAGGAGGCAAAATCAGTTATCTTTAGTAAAACATGTTCGCAACTAATTCATTTATCATATATCTTTGGAATGGCACACATTAAATTCTCTTATTTTTGACATCAATTTTTATAAATATTATGTATAGTTGTATACAATAACGTAAACAGTTGTTAAAATGTATTACTCAAAAAAAAAAAACTGCAAATTATGTCGACTTATTTAAAAAATGTGAATATCGATAAGAAAAAACTGCGAAAACTAAAAATTGAGTCGTTTTAAACTTTTTTTAACAGGGTTTAACCCCCATGTCAATAAACAGGTACCTGGTACCCACCTAAGCACTATTGGTGAAATTGTTTAACATTTTAGGGATTTTTGTTAAACCTCCCAAATCGTGGCGATTTTACCTTTCTTAAAGCGAAGGCTGTGAAACCATTAAAAAAAACCATTGATGTATGGGTTGTTAGTTTTATCTTTAAAAATAAGTTAGTTATAGCAATATTATTGTATTTATTAAATTTAATCTAAGTGGCCATGGGAATAAAACAAAACATCACATAAACAAACTAGCTGTACTTAATTAAACACAAAGAAACCCAAATAATTTAAAATATTTTTTACATCACCTGATAATTTATGATTTTTTAATAATTACTATATTACTATTGAATCTAATTTATAACATACGTTCATCGGGCAATACAAATTTGAGATCTACACTTTGTAGATAATAATGTTTTTCTAATTTTTGTTTGATGAAATGTTCTTAAAACAGCTAATTATAAAAAGACAGTTGAACACAATAACAGAACTAAGATTGGCCCTAACTAGCCAACTTTTGTTTAAGTTTATTAAATAAGAAGAATACACTTTGAATGCATGTTATAATTTAGATTTAATAGTAATAATTAATGAAATATCGTAAATTATTATGTAATGTAAAAAATATCTTCGATCATCTAGGTTTCTTTGTGTTTAATTAACAACAGCTAGTTTATTTATATGATGTTTTTTTTCGTGGTCACTTAGATGAAACTTAATAAATAATACAATAATATTGCTATAACTAGCTTATTTTTAAAGATAAACCTAACAACTGTGACGGACCGTACTGTACATAGGCCGCACTGTTGTGGAAGAGTACTTATTACTCTTATATTTCTTGTTGTTAATTATGGCTCGTGATCGTCTTTGTAATGTGGTTGGACCCTCAAACGTTGTTTTACGTAGTGCACAGGTCTAGAGCAATTAGTACACAGTAAGAACAAATAAAACACAACAATTTTAACAACAAACTCCTTTATTTTTCGACTGGCTGTACATTTCTTGGGGGTTGGAACTTAACTATCGGTGCGACCGTCTCAAGATTTTAGGTTCCCTGTTGCTGTCCCTTTTTTATTGTAGTTGCATCTTTGTCATTCTTTCCTATAAACACATATTTGTGCGAGTAGTTTGTTCTACTTATGATGTACAACTTTATCAACAAATCATTTGTTGATTGACGAAACCCAAATGCTGGCGTTGTAGGGCCCAAGTTATGACCGTAATATTTTAACGTTAATGTGTTTTTACTAAAGTTGAAATCCTCATAACTTGGCCCTTCTGAAGCGTTACGTGTTTTAGTAACTGATGCATCAGCATTTGTTGCAATGTTATTCATTTAAAAGTAAATGAAATAACATTGAAATAAAATAAAATAATTGATCACAGGCGGGGTGTCACACAACCCATACATCAATAAAACGAGAAAAATAATTTGTTTTTTATGGTGCCACAGCCAACTACGACCCGTATTTAAAATAAGAAAGTTGATGTTAAAAGAACAAAAACAAATGAAGATAGGTAAAATTCATTAACAAATATCAATTCTACGCAAAAAAGTGTCCTGATAATGCCGAAAAATATTTATGATTTTATAAGCAAGTTAAAAGCAAAAATCGAAAACGTATTTTTTTTTGTTTTTAATGAATAGCACAAAAACTATTAATTGTTTTCAAGTTTTTTTTTTTTATGGAATATAGTTGCACTCAAATCAGATCTTTTTGACACATTTAACCAACTCTGTATCTCTTACCGTTTATCAGATCCCCATGCTGTTCATGATAACTAGGACACCCTGTATGCCTAATAACTACACTCATATGTTAAATTCTCCATAATGACGTCACGTTTTGTCGTTATGACAGCGGATAAAAAGGTACCTAACATAAATATCCACTTGCATTTTTGCATGTAACTGTTGTTACCATACAACCGAATTATTTGATTGTAAAGTAAAAGATTTTGACGTTTTGTCAGTTATTATTTGAAGGTTATAATTTATTCGTGCAGTTATCTTACCGAATTACACTCGAGCTTTGTTTTTATCCTGGACAAACTTGCTTTTACTAAACTCAAGTTCGGTTGCAAGGCAAATCTTGACTCGACAACTGTCAAAGATATAACAACTCGTCCTACTGACTCGTTGTTTTATCAGACAGTTTTGTCCATTGAATAAAAAGATAAAGGAATGAGCGTTATAGCGATACTAAGGCGTCCAGGTTAGCCTCTCAATATGGCGGATGCATGTTTCCGCTTCTCAGTGGCGTATCTAACATTTTAAAATATGTATTGAATAATGTAAATATTTGCTTTGTTTTGAATTGAGCCTGTTATTTACTAATTTACTTCTTGTCTCGTGGTTGAGGGAATTAAAAAAACGACAGCATATTTCAATATTTGGATTGTTTATTATGAGAGTTAAAAAATATGCCGTACATAAATGCACGCCACTGATATGACATACGATTTTGACAGACCACATCTAATTTTCAATACATGATTACACTACAAAATATTAATATCTACTTACCTATGAAACGTAATCTTTTAATCTTCAACATTTTTTGACCTAGTAAGACTACAAGATCTACAGCTAACCACTGCAGCACACAAAACTCTAAATTTCTCTGACTGGTTCACCTGTCACAACCGGCCGCCATGAGTGGCCTTTTATGTCGTCATTTCCGTCGCCGCTCAAACGCTGCAGTATAGTATTAAAAGCTCTTTCCTTTATCTTTTTATTCAATGGTTTTGTCTCGTCGATTTTCCTAGCAACCAAACTTTCGTAGCAACGCAAGTTTGTCCGGCTAAAAAAAAAGCTCTCGTGTAATTACCCCCGATAATTAAATGAATAAAAAGTAATGTATGAGAAAAACAATAATATTTATTTAGGCACAATTTTTATATTTTGTAATTTTGCATTCTATGCAAGTTTTTTTTTAGATTTAGTTTTAACTACTCTTTTTTATTGCTGCTCCACAGCACAAGTGACATGAACCGATAATAATTACGACTATATAATATACATATAAAGCTAAAAGTTATTTTCTAAAACTGTGAAAAAATCTTTTACTTACCTACATCTAATTAAACAGAATATAAGGAGATTTTTTTTTGCTGTTGGTTAAAAGTTAAAGTAATTTGTAACAACACAAATATGAATGTTTAAAATATAACGAAGATGGGCAAATTTTTAAAATAGGTTGTTGAGCTAGATGGTCGTTTTGAACTCATTTAAATATGTATAGGTATCTGGTTTGTTTATTACCTCATTCAAAAGTAAATAAAACGTTTTGTATGTTTGTTAAAGGTTTTAGAATTTGAAATTTAAAACTGAATGATTTGACCAATATATCGTTCTATTTACAAAAATATACAAAACTTGTAACATAAGTTTATTATAAAAATACTGAAGGTGGGTACCCGGGTACACAACAAGGTTGTGAATTTCGGTTATTGACAAGGGTTAAAGGTTATTTGGTAATTTAGCCCTCGATTATGGTATGTATATTTCTTAATTAAATAATTTTTAAAAAATTGTGGACTTGGAAAAATATGTAAAAAAAACTTAGTTTTGAGCTTTCGTAGATTCTAATCTTTAAAATGTAATCAAGTAAAGCAATTAATTTTTAAGATATATCTTTACTGATTTAAGATAGCATTAAGTATCGAAAACGTTGTAAAAAGATAAGTATTTATTAGCTTCGATGGCTCATTTAACAAAAAAGTTTTTTAAACACAAATGGTGTTTTGTTTGTGAAGTGATTATACACTTCTAAAATAACTTTAAAGTGGTTAAAAACTTTCATAAAATTATTTGAAAGAACAGTTTATAATCGGCCACTTCTTTTATGTTGTTTGTTTTTTAAAATAAACAAAATAAACTTTAGGTATATATTACTTAATGGCAAAAAAAGCTGCCTGAAAAGACCTAAAAATGTTTTAATAATGATAACTATGCTGGTGACTTCTGGATTATATCATGAGTTACCCTTTTGGGACCATCTCCCCTGTTTCCGGTCTAACTTAGGATAATCTACAAAATTTTGCGTCTTAACAACAAAACGTGTACTTATTCGTGGATGTGTTTTGTTTCAGAGTAAAAAAAAATTCGTCATCCAATCAGAAATGTTAAGAGGAATTAGAAAATTGGGAGCTTCGTTGCTACCCTCGTCTCCTGGGAGCTCGTACGACCAATTTAGACGTCTATCTGGGGTGTTGCCGGAACTCACAAAGGTTTGTTACGTGAATGATATAAATGACTCCATTTGTTCTGTAAATTATAGTTGCAGCCAGTCTTTCATGCTGTTATAATTCTGTACGCGTGACTGCATTATTAATATCCCACACGATTTCGGTAAATGCATATAAGTAACACGTGTTAATGCAAACATAGGGAAGATTGTATCTATTATATTTATTATATGTGGAGGTTTAGCACTGGAAACTTACTTAAAGATTATTCGCTTTTTTTATTTTCGAGGGGCCACCTTTAGTGTTTGAATCCTCTTATAATTTAACTCTGGCAATAATGGCATTTTTAGCCAGTTTTTAGTGGCAACAAACTCATTACACATTATTTAATCAAATATTACACATACGTAGTTACAGTAGATATTTGTAGAGGCGGAACTGCATATTAAAGTTTTATGCCCTTTTAACGTCAAACAATCTCAATTTGTCGCTAGTTCTAGTAGGACTTGTTAATCATGGTGTATAATACATATACACGGTGCCCATTTTTCTAACCTGTTGTATATATTTCAAAAAGTTGATGACGTAGGTCAAATTTGAAAATGGCATCAGATTTCCCTTTAAATTCTGCACACATTTGCTAATTTAAACGTTTCTGTATCTTTAATATTAACGGAGTTGCCCATACAACACAGGTTGGAAAAATGGGCACCTTGTATACATAGAACTGTTTTATTGGTGCCATTTAAAGGCTTAAAACAATTTATAATTGTTGTTAAATTAAATTAGAATTCTTTACAGAAATTAAAGAAAATAGTGGTTTAATATTTTGTGCATTTTGATGACACCATGTTGATTTAAATACGACGATAACTGTTGGAACATTGCTTTTTATAAAAGATTGAGCATGTCCAATAAACATTCCCCAGGCCTGTAACTTTTTTATTATAAGAATAGAGTTATGCTGCTTACTAGTTATTGAAAATTTGGTTTTGGATTTTACATACCGGATGTAATTGAGTTCTGTTACACCCCATTTTATTACTTTACATTATTAAAAGAGGAAGCAACTTTAATACAACCAAACTATTTTGGTTAATTTTTATAACCTCAAATAATTTTTGGACAAATATAAATTTTTTATTAAGTGATCCTTGACCTGCATAAATTAAATTTTATTATGTCAACAAAGGTCCAAAAAACGTTTTTGTAAATTTTAATTGACATTTAGGTTATTTAATCGACTTTAAAGGTTGCAGAATCGGTTTTTTGAGAGAAAGTCTTTATTTTAATGGAATGGTAGTGGTACAGGTGGTTATTTAAATAGAGAATTTTTTAAGTATTGTATAACATTATCTGTTTAAAGGTTGCCTCAAAGACTTCACAAAGACTTATTTTATTATAAAAACTTATTATTGATTATGATATCCTATTCATCGTAGTATACTGTGGTTAATTACAACTAGTTATTACCAAACTTCTTAGATTTTTTAGTTAAATAACTATAGTAGTTGATCATAAAAAAACGATACGTGAAATAGTAGTGTACTACACATGTTAAAATAATCCGGTTTTATATCACATATCATATGTCTAAAATTTCATTTAATTAAATACAAAACTAAAGAAAAAATAGTAGTGTACCAGGACTAAGTTAAACCCGGTATATTCTTTGTTTTTTGAGATACTCGTTTTTTAAGTTTTATTGTTCAGTTTTTTAGTCCTCAAGTACAATCACATACTTTTTTAAACGTTTTTTTAAATGATATACAGGGATGCGCAAAAGTATGGAAATAGACAAATATCTAAAATACTGTTGCAGATATAACAATGAAATTTTGTATCTGAGCGTTATGATATTTTTTGGATTCGATGAAATTATCAAGGTTGCAATACGACTTCCGGTTCAACCGGTAATGAACCTAAACTTTGAATTTTTATATAGAACACCATGTATATTTTTACATTTTTGAATTTCTCTTAAAATTTACTTTAAAAAATGTAAAAGGTTATATGGGTCTAAAGTCAACCGTTTTCGTAAAATTTACATTTTTATGAAAATTTTAAGTGACAGCACAATTTTTAACATTTAAGTTATTTAAAAAGGCACTAGAATTTCGTTTAAAAATTCGATTAACAATAGATTTATTAAGAATTTGCGCTAGCTTCATTTTTAAAATATCATACAAGGTATTTTTTACGCTTGGTCAAACTCGTTAAACTTCAAACAACGATAACTCATTTTTTTTGTTTAAATACAACATCTTATATCTTTTTACGTAGTCTTGTAGAAAATTTGGTTGTCTTTCACAAACATTCACCATGTTTTATACCTAAAAGTAATTTTTTACGAGATATTGCGATTTTATTGTAAATTATTAGGCAACGTAATATTTTCGATTAATCTATGAAGATAGATAACGGTAATTTTGAAACAATTGAAAGATAACAACAAGGAAGTTATAATATTTTCTTTTCCTTACAAATTTTCGAAATTTTTTATAATGTAGATGTTCTTCAAAGTTTAAAGGAATTCGCTCTGACATAGCCAACTGGTGCAAAATCATTATTTTTTTAGAGTTTTGTTTTTGTCAATATTTTTTATAAAAACTTAAATATCTCAAAAACTACTTACTGAATTTAGATACGTAAAACCTATATATTTTTGAAAAAGAATTTAATTTTACATCTGGGTGTTCTATTAAAAAAAAAAGACGTATCGGTGCGCAAAAACAAAACACTGTAGTATATAGTTGAAAATAATTTAAGGTTTTGTAAATGAACACAAACAACTTTTATTTAAAACTGTTTTTGTAAAGTTATCACAAGTTGACGTATTGATCCGTTACGTTACATTTTGTACACACTGTACAACAACTTTTCCAAAGTTAAACCTTTATTCTATTCCTGATATTAAGCAAAATCCTAAATGGTTGCCTTCGAGTTTGAATCAGCCTGTATATTATTAGTAGATAACTATTTTTATTTTTTTCAAATAATCTTCAGTTACAATAAACTCAATTACGTGCTATATGCTTTCTAAACCACGCGAAAAAAAATATTCGAAGACTCTCCAGTCAATAATGCGTCGAGCGCGTTATTTGATGTAATTTTGTAACTATTCCAGGATCGATATCCGCACGTGAAAAGGGGAAATTACGCTACAATAGACCAGGATCATCTGAGCTTCTTTCGAGATCTGTTAGGAGAAAATCGGGTGCTTAGCGACCCTTCCGACTGCGAAGGTTACAACGTCGATTGGATTAAGAATGTTAGAGGTAAGATTAGGGTTATATCCGATAAAACAGCGTCGTTGCTGGAGTCACGCATCTTTAACTAATTAGTCATTAAGCAGCAAAAAAAAACTTGAACTTTTTATCTAATTGAAGAATTTTGGAGATATCTGTATATATAATCCATTCCCTCTTTTACCCATAGCGTGTAAGGGTGCCTTTGTTTACCCTTTCGGGTTTAAGGCCATTTTTTTCCTGTAGATTTTTGTGGAGTTGAGTTTTTGTATTTTCTTCTTTTCTTTTTATTTCCTTTCGCATGTCCTTTTTCATTGTTTGTGCCATTTCCGATGTCCTCTTGTTATCTTTTCTTATTTCTTTTTATTTCTTTTCTTTTTTTTAAACTTTATTTTCTTTCTCGAGTTCTTTTTCTTTGCCTGAGTCGTTGTCCTAATATTTTTGTTATTCTTTTCTATCAGTTTTTGGAGGTTCATGGTTTGTTGTTGTTTTAATTTATTTTAACTTTTCCTGCTCCCTGTCCCATCTCCATTCTTTTCCATCAGTTGTGATCTTTGATATCCTATTTTCGTTGTTCTTCCTTTCTGTCTCTCTTCTTCCGCTATTTGTTTTAGCTTCTTTTGAATTTCCAGTTCCTCCTTTGTCATTTCGTTGTTTATACGTATATATTATTTTTTGGAGTTGTTTTAACTTGTACTTGTTTTTCATAACTTTTTCTTTTTCTTGTGGTTTGACTAGTTCTAGCTTACATGCTTTTGTTCCTATGTGTATGGCGTTTTTAATCTGAACTTTTATACCTGTTCCTCTTTCAATAAGGTGTTCAAATTCATGTATAAGGTCTGCTTTGTTATCAGTTTTTATCTCTAAGCCTGTCACAACGATATTATTACGAAACTTAAAGATTATTCTTTGATTAACACAGAATAGATGCTAAAAAAAATTAAACACTGAGTTTGTAGTTTTTATTCCATTGCTATTTTTGTTGCTCATAACTGTACAGGAATATTTTTTTTACCTACATACTATATGATATCCTTGAATTTTTAGGATACAGCCAGTGCGTTCTTAAACCCAAAACAACGGAAGAAGTCTCGCAGATACTATTATTCTGCAATGAAAAACGCCTCGCCGTATGTCCTCAAGGGGGTAATACGGGTTTAGTTGGGGGATCCGTCCCCGTATTTGATGAAATCGTTCTCTCCACTTCTCTCATGAACGAAATATTAAGTGTCGACGATACTTCTGGTAGGGTTATACCAATTTCACGTTTTTATGTGTGGAATATTAATGTTTAGTAGTTTGATAATAGGTGTCCTCGTCTGTCAGGCCGGCTGTATCTTGGAAGTTTTGGATAATCATTTAGCGGAAAGGGGTTTAATGATGCCATTGGATCTTGGAGCGAAGGGGTCGTGTCATATAGGTGGGAATGTGTCGACCAACGCCGGAGGTCTGAGATTATTGAGATATGGAAATTTGCATGGGAGCGTTCTTGGGGTTGAAGCGGTATGTAAATGATATGTGGTCTTTGTTTTGGTTTTGTTAAAAATAGTTTAGGGGAGTATACTAATCCACTTATTTTTTTTTGTGATTTCGAAAACTACAAGAGCTAAAGATGGACGGGTAAAAATGTGTAGCATGATTCCAACGTTTTTAAAAATTGTTTAAATAATTAAGTTGCTTTCTACAAATTGAGTATTATCCTCAATAAATGTGAAGTAGACTAAAATAAAAATAGTACTTAAAGAATTGGGATTTCAAAAGTATTTGAAAAAATTTATGGATTTTTAGTCTGAGTAATCGTGCCCGTCCAGGTTTATCGGACTTTCATATAGGCCTATAGAGGCTAGTAGCACAGTGGAGAGTTCTTTGTAAATGATACTTTTAAAAATGACCCAGTTTTGCGAACGGAATCACAAGCCTCAAATGATCAAAAAGAATTGAGAGTTTCAAAAACGCATTAACGCCGTTTGTAGTTGAGGATTAGCCAATATTTAACGTTTTTGTTTTTTATTTGTAGATCTGATTAGATTAAAAAATTGTATGTTGTTGTGCAGTTAGTTAAATAGCGAACTTACTAGTATGTTCTTCAACTTTTTCTAGTGTAGGTATTTTGATACAGGTGAGAGCCAATGGAGAGATTGTAGACTGCCTTAGCACGTTAAAAAAAGACAACACAGGATACCACCTCAAACATCTATTTATAGGTTCAGAGGGAACTTTGGGAATTGTCACCAAAGTAGCTATCCATTGTCCACCTAAACCTAAAGCAATCAACTTGGCCTTTCTAGGTACTTTTTCCATATATCTATATCTATATCTAGAAGTAAATCGTAATTGCAGGTTTGGAATCTTTCGACAAACTATTGGCAACATTTAAACGAGCTAAACATGAACTGGGAGAAATATTATCGTCGTGTGAAATGATAGATATAAAATCGTTGGACGTAGTTACTGGTCATCTTAAAATAAATTGTCCTATTGGGGAATTTCCATTTTATATGTTGATAGAAACGTCGGGAAGCAACAATGCTCATGATGAACAAAAACTCAATGCTTTTCTAGAAAACATCATGGGAGATGGAACGGTGTTGGATGGGACTGTTACCAACGAGCCTGGAAAAATGAGTGTAGGATTATTATTACTTAATTAATTATATCAGTGCTTTTTAGGGTGATTTTTGTATTTTATACGCAGGAAAACGAAGTATTTTATAAATCTGTTAGGAAGAACACTTTTGAAAAAAAAAATATAGGCAACTCTGTAATTTTCAGTGCTTCAAAAACTATGTTTAAACCCCAAATCAAACGTAAAAAACTGCAATTTTTTTTTGGTGAAAATTTAAAGGTAGTGGAATGCCGAAGAATCAAAAACTATTTGTTGAAAAGTCTACAGTTAACTGTATTTAATCGTGTTTGACAACTTTTTGTTTTTTTTACTGGTTAGTTTGGACGATTTTACTTAAATTACTGTTGTTCTTTGAATATGATAATTTTGAGGAACTTGACATGATCGAAGTTTGTATTAAAACTGTATATAGAAAGTCAATTTCGTTTCTGATTTACATTTCTTATGATAGGAACAAACGTAGATGAAATTAAATGATACAAGCAAAAGCAACTTGGTAAAAATAATGTGTATTAGGTAATATGGGCATTAAGAGAAAGGATCGCAGAGGGCTTGCTGCATGATGGATACGTCTTTAAGTACGATATATCTCTTCCAACACAAAATTTTTATTCTTTAGTACCAGAAATGATAAACAGGCTAGGAAAGGATGTTATACGAGTTTCTGGTTATGGTCATATCGGTAGGTATAATAGAAATATCAACTGACGTTATTTAAAAGAATATAATAATAGGTGATGGAAACGTGCATTTGAATATATCGACGAAAGAATTTAGCCCTGAAATATTGAAAAAAATTGAGCCTTACGTGTATGAATACACATCTAAACTCCGAGGGAGCATTAGCGCTGAACATGGTATTGGGTTCAGAAAACCAAAATATATTCACTACTCCAAGAGTCAGGCTGCTATAAGTCTCATGAAAGATATTAAAAAATTAATGGACCCCAATGGTATTTTAAATCCTTACAAGGTGCTACCCTCATAAAAATGGTGTTAATGGGAGACTCGTACAATGTTAAAAAAAGATTTGATAACTGATATTATTTTTAGTTATAGGATTGGTTGTGAAACTTTGTAAATAAATTAATCCTCTGTTGAATTGCTTTTTTTTTTTTTGGTATGAAAACCTTAAACTCGACCAACTAGGAAAGTGTAATTAATAATAATTAGGGACGAAATTATAGATATTTTAAGCGCTTTTGATTCCTTATTTCGAACCTTTTGTTTTTATAATTTTGATTAATCGAGTTTTTATTGAAAATATAAAAGTGTACGCGTTTTAACTTAAAACAAAGTGTAATTTATTATACATTTGTGTTAAATTGGTAAGTATAAAATAATTTTTTGCCTATTTTAATGTTTAAAAATCACTAGATATTATGCATCGTTGTATTATAGTTTGATTTTTTCTACGTCGTACAAAATAAGACAACTATTGTGCATTTGTTCCTGAAGCATAGAGCATTTATTTGTGCATCTGAGTTTATTTTGTAATTATTGCAATTAGATTTGTTTTGTTCAAACTACAGTAATCCCTCCGTTTACGCGGGTAATAATAAAAACCGCGTAAATGGAGCCATGGAAAGCATGTTTTAAATAGGGATCTGTTGCATATTCTCAAATGTGTTACTCTTAGACTCTTACTGGACTGGAAAAAATGTAATTAATTTTTTTTTAAAATATACGTTTATATAAGAGGTTAGTGCAAACAAAGAACACACTTCTTGATGTAATTATCATTTATTTACCACGGTTACTTTAGCTATAAAAATTAGCAATATTAAATTACTTCCTTAAAAAAAGAGATAAAAATTTTAAATTCAAAAAATAGATACGAATTCATAGCCTCTAAATGCCTATAACATTAAAAAAATATTTGCCGCCCCTGGAGGCGGGAATTCAAATGTCAAATTTTAACGGAAGACAGTGCCACCTTCAAATAGTACCTAGTAGTAGTAGATAACTTAAAAAATTATTTTTTTTAAACCGCGCTAAAGTGACTCCTCGTAAATGGAGGGACAATGATGCCTAAAGAATTTTGCTTAATATGTATTTTTTCTACAGCAAAACCTCGATTTAGTGACAATTCTAAATGTTAGTAAATTCTTAATACCGTAAAATTGGTTCTTAAAAGCGTTAAATTATAAGAAAAGCATCTGTTTTGATTTTGAACCTAGGTTAGATTCATTTTTACATTAAAATTAGCTATATATACAGGGTGTTTCAGACCACCCGTACCAGCACTTTTATTCAAAACTGCGAAGTCTTGACAAAGATGGGGGAAAAAATCTATGACAAAAGTGCATATGCAGAATTGACTGACGCTATAGCGGTTTTCGTGATTAAACCGGATTGGATTACAAACTATACTGATAATTAAAAAATGTTTCAAGTAAAAAGTGTTTATTTATCAAATATCTTTCTAATTGTGCAATAAAAACTGGATGGTTCTATTTAAGTTTTTAAAGTTACTTCCGGATTCGGCCACTTCCGGTTTAATCACGAAAACCGCTACAGCGTCAGTCAATTCTGCATTTATGCACTTTTGTTTTAGAATTTTTTTCCTCATCTTTGTCAGACGTGGCATTTTCGAATAAAATTGCTGGTACGGGTGGTCTGAAACACCGTGTATATTACGTACAATTCATAACAAAATACACATAAATAAATCGTTTGCCGTTTGTCAATTGAAAGTAAGTAAGCAATGTCGTTGTATTACAGATAAAATTGGTAATTTAAATGTATTTTTTTGCGTCCGTCCAGAAAATCTGTGGTTTCCGATCAATTTTTAGGCTGGAAAATACATCGTTACTGGCCTAGGCTAGAAAGTTACTGATTGCTATGGTTATGTTATCTTTACCGGCCTAGGCCGGAAAGTAGCTGGTTGCTATGGTGATGAGTTGTTTTGTTGATTTGCGCTGTCAAACAAGCGTCATTATACCACCAAGCGAGTTTTCACCTGTAGTTTGTTTGGTTAATGTTTATGATATTATTTATTAAATTTTTCAATATTACGAAAAATCTTTTGTTGTTAAGTTATAAACGCGAATTAAAATCGAAATATGGGTAGGTATTTTGTTTAGTATAAGGGCTAGACATTGGTTTAACTTTGATATAGTACAGGGTTCGGCAACGCTTTTCACTGTAAGTGCCATTATATCAATAATTTTAAATCTAACAAAATTCTCGAGTGCCGCCAACCATACTGACTTTTGCTCGGGAGTGCTTGAAAGTTGATTTTTTATTCATTCAATTGATTATTGTCATATTTTTGGTCTTGTAAATTTTATATTTTGCCGCCCTAGACCAATAAACAAGTTAGGAAATTATTCTGCGTGCCACTCAAAATATCGTCGCATGCCACCTTATGACACCTGTGCTAATGGTTGCCGACCACTGGTATGGTGCACGTAGTTTTGAAAAAAAAAAGTTATAGCCAACTATGTGAAAATCAACTATGGTGCTCATTAAGAAATAGAAAAGTTAATGAGAAAAAAATCGACTTAGCAAGAAGTTAATAAGCATTACATACAGAATAAGAAGTCGTAGTAGAAAAATTCCTGCTAAATTTTAAAATTTTATTACTAAAAATGCTGCACAAGAAAACGAAAAGTTAATTTTTCAGAACTTTTTTAAAAATGGCTGTAGATAACCGAAATTTGTTAAGAAATTAAAAATTAGCATAAAATTTATCAACTTTGCCAAATGTAAACTAGTGCTTTATCTCTTATAATTAGCGAGATTTAAATGCTGAAACTCGAATTTCAATCAGCCTTTATACAGAAAACAATTAAATGATTGTATTAAAATACGTTAAATTGCAACAAATGCTAAATTCTCTTTATTTGCACAAAACTTTTTATTAAACTGATATCTTACATACATATTCAAAAGTAAAGCTGCGCCTCTGACAACAACCTTGACCACTAAAAATAACATTTTACCTGTTGAATAGGGTTGTTTTGTTACATAGCTATCAGCTCCATAAATTACAAAAAATAATTTTTGATACAATTTTAACTTGATAAAATGTTTAAAAACAAACAAAAAAAGTATTAAATAAAAAAAGTGCAAAAGAAATTAAATTAAGTTTATTAATTAACAAATTACATCTTATTTAAACAGTTTGTTATTCAAGTATTATAATCGTAGATAAAATTATTGTTATTATGTTTTTAAACTTAAGGTTAACTGCTCTGACAACAATGTTAATTTATTTGAATTATGAAGACAAGTCAGTACCGGACTTATAATATTTGCAGACGTAATAAAAATAATATTTTTATGGTCAATTATTAAAAATTTTGTTGGTTCAAAATTTTTATAATAGTTTGCTCTTAAAACTGCAAAGCATTTTAAGTTTCCGAGCAGCCACAATAAGTTTCTTATCATTCTTGCCTTTTTAAAAGTTGAAATGTAATCCGCTCCTGTGCACCTTGCATATAAATAGTTATTTAACGAACAATGCCACTATCTAAAAAGTTTTCCAAGCGACATCATCAAAAATAATGTTGGTGGGCTATGTTTCACAACTTATCCACAAAACTAGTGTTAAGTGTTTGAACAATATTCTCATAGCTACTGATTTCAATTAACCTTTTTATTATTGATAAGATAACACAACCCATCTCACATATTGACCTTTTTGAGACCATTGGCTGTATGCATCCGGAAAAATGCCAACAAAACATTAAATATAATTCCTTATCATTTTGTGTTTATCAGTGATACCATAAAACTAACTGTGTAACTTTTTAAATAGCTCAAACATTTTGTATGTAAATATTTCACGTGTAGAATGATACGGAGCCTACGCGTTTGTGTTAGTGCCAATGTGCATTTAACTAATTTTTGTTGTAAAAGTAATTTAACTACTAGACCCGATTTTACAAAGGTTTGTTAAAAATGTATTATTAAAGATTTTTTAAGTTTTGAATTTGTAGAATAATTATGATGTGCAGCGAGGAAATTATAATGTATTGCAAGAAACCCACATTAATTTTTTTACTGATTTACTGGGTTCACAAAGGGTGATTATGGATCTTTCAGATTTAGAACGATACAATGTTGACTGGTTTAAACAAGTAAGAGGTAAATTTGAATATTTTGTTAATGTTAGATAGGTAGATACATTTTAAATTTGACTGCAATTTAAGAGGCCTTTGATACACATTTAAGTTTTGAGTACTCTCACAGTACTAGAAACAAATTATTTTCGATTGGAATAAGCTGAATAAAAAAATTAATAGTGCTTATAACACTATTAGGTTGATGGCGTTGATGCATAATTATCCGCCGTTTTTACGCGACGTTTTGTTATTCGAATTTGTCGTTTAATTGACATTTTGGCAAGCAGTAATCGACGTTGATGGTGACTAATCCCCCAAATGATAATTGTACATACCGTTTTGAGTTTGTTTTCGTTTTTGATTATGTTACAATATAATTTATGTTATATTATAATTTTTAAAAAACGGCGGATAATTATGCATAACCTAATATTAAAATTTACTAGCATCCAAATTCAAACGTTAACAGATTTAGTTATCCAATTGTTAGTATTAAATTAAAAATGTGGACTTTGTTTAATATATACTTTGTTGGTGGTATTTTATACAATAACTATTCCAGCCTAAATATAAAAAATTAATAATTCATTTTTTATTTAAAGTTTTATTTTAATTGAGTTTTTTTTTGGCAATTTTTTATCATAACCATTACAAAATTTCTAATATTATTTTAGTTCCCTTTTGTAAAATATTAAAAAAAAAACTATGTGTAGTAGGTAATTTTATTTATAAGACTGTTATTAATTATCAAATACGGTTTTGCATTTGTAATGACATTAATCCTCTAATTGGTTAAAAAACATTTAAAGAAACTTACTTTGTAAATATTTTGTAATTTATTTATCTTCGCACTTAATTTATTTTACTGTAAACTGCAATTAAATTTGTTTATTTTTACTTTTCTTATCTGTTTTTTGTTTGTAATGTTTTTTATCTTCTAGGGAAAAAATGTTTTTGTTGTTGCAATTTATGTTAGCACACTAACTTACTTTGAAACTAAATTTTCAAGCTTTGTTTGAATTGAATAGTATTTGTCGTCTATAGATCAAAAAAGTTTGATTATTCTTTGTGATTATTTTAATTATAATTTTAGTTTATTTTATAAGAAATTAAATTTTTGTTCAGTAGGTATTCCTGTTGTTTTAACAAAGTGATCATTTAACTTTCTTAACACACTGTATAATACAGGGTGGTCTAAATTCGATGGGATTACATGAATATCTCGCTTAATAGTCAAGATAGAGAAACGGTTAAATTACCAAAAATGTGCAGTTTTTTGAGACAAACTTAGAACCGTTTTCAAAAATATTCTATCATTTCGCGTTTTTCTTGTTTTTGTTTTGTTTTCAGTCTACTTTTTGTTTTTCATCTTTAAAAAAATTCAAAAACCTCTATAGGTAACTTGCGTATTATTGAAAATAATTACATTAACCCTTACTTATTTGGAATCGGAAAAAATGAGGAATTTAAATAGATTACCGCCAACTACAGCTTCCATTTAGAAAAAGGTAAGTTTGTGTCATAACTTTTTAACGTCGAGCGTAAAAATATTTTTTTGAGTACCATTAAAATCTACATAACAATATCCAAAAATAATCTTAATAAACTTTTTTGATATTTACAACAATAAGGGAGATATGACATATTATTAATATAACAAAAAACAGTTTTTTTTTAATAACTCAAAAACCGGAAATGATAGAATATTTTTGAAAACGGTTCCGAGCTTGTCCCAAAAAACTGCACATTTTTGGTAATTTAACCGTTTCGCTATCTTGACTATTAAGCGAGATACCCATGTAATCCCATCGAATTTGGACCACCCTGTACAGCTATATTTATACCATTACAAAGAGATTAAAAAAGTTGAAATATTCTTTGTATGAACAAAGTTATGTAGGAATTTAAAAATTTTTGTGTTCAGATTTTCCAAAATAGCTGACGATTTACCCAAATTAGGTCAAATTAATTCTGTAGGTATAATATTGTTATAATTTTGATATTAATTTTTTTTTAAAATAAATTTTTTATATAGCCGCTATTGAACCCACTTTCTAGTTCTTAAAAAAAGATGCTAAAGCAAAGGAAGGCTTAAATTTAATTTATAAATTCTTTATCTCAAAATTAAATTAATATATTTTAGGTAATAGCAGCATAGTATTAAAACCTAAAACAACCGAAGAAGTGTCTCGAATATTATCATTCTGCAACCAACAAAGATTAGCTGTTTGCCCACAAGGAGGAAATACTTGTGTGGTAGGTGCTTCAGTACCAGTATTCGATGAAATTATAGTCAGTACAGATTTAATGAATAAAGTAATTAGTGTTGATGAAACATCTGGTAAGACACATTGTATTTTAACATCAAATATAACTTGAAAAATAATTTTTAGGTACTATAGTATGCCAGGCTGGTTGTATATTAGAAGTTTTAAATAATTACATGGCCGAAAGAGGATTTATAATGCCAGTTGATTTGGGGGCAAAAGGTTCTTGTCATATTGGAGGGAATGTAGCTACAAATGCTGGAGGATTAAGGTTGTTGCGATATGGAAATGTTCATGGGAATTTGCTGGGACTTGAAGTGGTATAAAATATAAAATTAACATTAATTAAATTTTTTTTACATTTGTTGCATAAGTATGCTGAATAGAGTTAAACCTGGTCAAAATAAAGTAGCTGCTTCAAAACATTTTCTGTTTTCAACCTGCTTAACATTTGATTGAACAATTTTTCTTTACTCCTAGCAATGCTAGGATGAAAATGGTTTGGGCATAATTATAATGTATCAGCTTATCAGCTAAATAAAAGTTTTGTAGTGTTTGACTGTAAAACATTCTGTGAGTTCTTACTTCTTAAGTCATTAGCTTAGCAAATTTCATTTTTTTACAGGTAAAAGCTGATGGAGAAATTCTTGATTGTTTGAATACATTAAGAAAAGATAACACTGGTTATCATTTAAAGCATTTGTTCGTTGGTTCTGAAGGAACACTAGGATTTATCACGAAAGTGGCCATGCAGTGCCCATCCAAACCAAAAGCATTAAGTGTAGCATTTTTAGGTGAAGAAAACAATCTTTGAACACTACTTAGGTGCTTATAAGCTATTTTTGGGCTGCCATAGTATAGTAAAGTATAGGAAGTTTAAACACTAAAAAAAAACATTTAGTTTGGTGTTTTAAGTGCATTCAATCAAAATTTAGTGTATAAATAATAATTATGTGTATGGTACCCTAAACAAAGAGCAAACACTCTTATCTCATTTATTTAATTAGCTATAAAGTTCATTGCATTGAGACAAAGTTGTATAATTTTTGTTAAGTGTTAATTTTAAAAAAATAATTTTTTAGGATCTTTGAATTTCAGATTTGTTCAATATTATTTTGAATAAGTAGTTTAAAAACAAATTATATTTTGATATATTTTTTAGGAGCACAAAATTATGATAAAATTCTCAAAACATATCGGCAAGCCAAGCAAGATTTGGGAGAAATTTTATCAGCAGTAGAAGTTATGGACACACCAACAATGCAATTAGTAAATGAAAGACTAAACCTTCATTCACCTATCGGTGATTATCCGTTTTATTTATTAATTGAGACTTCAGGAAGCAACGAAGAACATGATTCTGAGAAACTCAATAATTTTTTGGATTATACTCTCAAAAAACACTTTATTTTGAATGGAACTGTAACGTCAGAAAGAGCTAAATATGAGGTTTGCGAAAAATATTACTTTGAGTTGTAGGACATCAATGTAAACAGATTTTTTTAATTATTAGTTTTTTGGGTCTTAGTAAGCCTTATAATCTTTGCATAACTAGTCCTTTTTGGCTTTATAGAAATATCCTCCAAACCAAGAAAAGTGAAACTTTTATTTCAACAAAATTAATTTGTATTTACACAATTTCTTGAACAGCAAAAAATCATATTTCTTACTTCAAGGAAAAAAATATTTTTTACTTTAAGCCAATTAAAATGTTTATTTTGAACATTTAAAAACCCATGATAATTACATTAAAAGTGTATCTACTTGTTTTTCGCAGGCAATATGGAGTGTTAGAGAAAGAGCTGCAGAAGCATTTTTGCTGGATGGTTTTGTATTTTGTTACGATTTTTCTTTACCAGTTCAACATTTTTATACTTTAATGTCGCAAATTAAAGATTATATGGGATCAAAAGCTACAAGAGTGTTTGGTTTTGGGCATTTGGGTAAGCACATTGAAAGATATATTATGAACTCTGAAATTTCCTACTTTTCAAATTATTTTTTAATGGCAATTAAAAGAATATGAATGAATTTTTTAGGTGATGGTAATTTACATGCACAAATTTCAGTACCTGAGTATACAAAGGAAATGAAACAGTATATAGAACCACAGATATTTGAACTGGTAAAGAAATTTAATGGTAGCATAAGTGCAGAACATGGTATGGGTTTTCTTAAAGCCAAATATATTGATTTCGCGAATACTGCTGCTACTGTAAATTTAATGAAGGAAATGAAAATAATTATGGACCCTAATGGTATTTTAAATCCGTACAAAGTCTTTACTGTATAATAAATATTTGCTTAATTGAAAATGATAAAAAAATGTATATTAAATTGTATTTTTATTCCAGTAGTGTTTTCTATGGTCATGTTCGTCATGTTGTTTTTGTATGATGCAGTTGTTTTTAGGGGAATGAAAAAACCAATCTTAGATTCACTTTAAGAGTACTTTGCTTTTACAACAAATTAATATTATATTTTTTTTAATTTAAGGAATAAATTTTTTTAGAGAGTAATTTCAAGATTGTTTATAATGCAGTTATAATTTAAATCTATTATTTTATCGGTTTTTTGAACTGGTAGATGGTTTGAGATTTTTTTAAGGTGTTTAAACAAAGTAATATATGTTATGGATCGATCATTGATTATTCACTTTTTAGGTTTTTGTATTATTTTGACGATTAAAAAAAAATGTAGGAAAATTGTCAAATTCCTTCAATACTTCATGCTTTTATTAACTAAAAGAGTGTTAAATTGTGTTTGTAGGTGTATAACAAAGAAATACGCTTCGAACTATTATCCGTTTTCATCAGCCATATTCTCATCTACATTTTATGTTTTTACAAACAATTTATATAATTATTGGACGAATTTTGCTGTAAAATTGTGAAAACCAAATACATTATAGTCTTTTTATAAAAATAATGAGCTAAAAATAGCCAAAAATGCTTATATGTATCACAAAATATTTGCTGATTTTGACATTTGTTGGTTATGTCATAGATAAGAGGGTTATCTGAAACATATTATATGTTGACGTTTATATCTTCCTTAACCCTTAATGTCAGATGTTTTCATTCTTGGAAGTAAAATTTATGAATGAATCCGGTCATTGACTCTACTATATTTCAGGAATTGTTACAACTGTGTATTCCCCTCCTGTGATTCTGTGCTTCAAAGGTGCATTTTAATGAATATCGATAAAATGTGCAACCTGTAAATTACACGTGTTTTGTATTTAAGTGATGCATGATATGATTCTTAAATCATATTTTAAGTAAAATAATTTTATTTTAAGCAGTAAAATTGTTTAAATATATTTAAATTAACATAAATTATGTGTCGTGGTAATTTATTTTTGGCTTACCGTTTACTTCATACACGTTTAATTAATTTGTGGGATTTTAATTTCATTAAATTGTTATACGTGGGTTGTGGGTGCATTAGTCCTTTTTGGAATAAAAAAACTGAAAAAAGCTCTATGATTAAATAATAGGAGTATTATTTAAACAACAAATGAATACATTACATTAAATATAAATTTAAGTTAATAAATTTTGGCATTTGCTAAGTAAATTATTTAATATATCTTCGACTCTTCCATCACCATCAATAACCTGCACCTCGGGGTTCCTCATATTTAAATATGCGTTTAATACACTAAAACAAACAATATACTTTTATTATTTAATAATTATTAGATAAAATTAGAAAGCAAATTTATTTCCATTTCTAGTAACAGTTACTTACTTTTGTCGAAATGTTATATTATCTTTCAAGAGTTGTTCTTGATTTGTATTTGTTGTATTTCTAAATGCATGTCTTCGAACTCTTTCCGCTTCACTAACAGAGAGCAAAAACACGATGTCAGGCTTCATCAGATCTGCAGGCCACTGATAGATCTCATCACCTGCTGGTGGTAAGGTATTTAGGATCGATTTGTTTTGGACAGTCTGCGCCAAGGCGTAGGCCACAGTGGAATGCCAAAATCTGCCAAATTCAGGAAAAATAAATATTATAATAAATGCTGTTGTGACTTGTGATGTTATAACACTGGATTAACATTATATAAAATAAATAAGTAACGAAAATAATTACCTATCTAAAATCACTGGTTTTTTCTGTAATAAACAGGAAATTTGCAAAGCAGCTATGTAATTTCCTAATGCATAAAAAGCAGTGCGGAGAGTCGGTGAATCTTCGTAGTTATTTCGTATATGTGACATGCATGTTGGTGGAGTGCACTGAAGCTCTGCATCAAGTTCCTTCGCAAGTTGAGTTGTAATGGTTGTCTTACCTATTAAGAATATTTAAATTATATTAAAAAAACAGCCAAAATATGCATTTTTTGGGGCTTTTTTGAAATGGAAGACATTACAATTTTGTTTAGAGGGACAACACAACCTGATAGTTGTATATTTTACTTTATATACTTAATTGAGGTTCATCATTGACTGAGCCCTTACAAATAGTCTTAAAAACTTTCAAATGGGACAAATTCCAAAATTTTCTTATTTTAGGCAAAGAGAACAGTTTTGTTTTTGTGAACAGGATAAACAGTTTCATAAGCTATTTGTTTTTTTTTGCTCAAACATTGGCGACCCCAAATTACAAAAAAATGTGCTAAATGATAAAGTTAACTTGTTGATAAATTCTTTTCAGTAAATTATTTTTTAATGTATTTATTTTGATTTAAGCTCTCATGTAATTCCAAATAAAAATTTTAAAAATATTTACCTGTGCCATCCAGCCCTTCCATAACAATTAACGGGTATTTTCTGTTTGCACTGCCCGATGTACATTGTTCGCAAGTTTCCTCATACAATTGCAGCAGTTTTTTAGCAGCATCATCCTTTTTGAACTGAAATACATGACCATTACAAATATTTACTTAAAAATAGAAGAAGAATATTTACTTTCCTATCATTCAGCACTTCTAACACTGAATTTAAGGTAGGATAAAGATATCGAGGGTCACTCATTTTTCGAGATTTTTTTTGTGCCACTGAAAAATTTCTAATTATCTTATAAATGCACCTGTAAGTTTTAGAAGTTTTTCTCAGTAACGGAGTGAAGGGCGAAGTCATTTTATATTAAGGGATTCCCCTATTCAAAACCTTGGATTGGATCAATGTCAATGTCAAGTATTACGCAAAAAAATATTGTTTTTGGCAGATGAAAGCTGCAATTCTGTGCTGTTATATGTATGCATAAAGGACGTTACTCAATGGACATGAATATTTCTTTTATATATTGCTACTAATATTTGTTTGATAATAGTTAAGTTGTAACTTATCTACTGCCAAGTAGCAGAACTACAAATCAGCTGATTTTAAATTTTTGTATGCATCCAGTATTCAGTGACCTTGGTTTTAGATCCAATGCAATCTTGTATTTATGTTGCCTAACATAATGAAGATAGAGGGACAGCATTAACGCTGTGTAAAACGTATTGCATAATGATCAGAATACTATATCACACTTTCATGTTGGTTTATGCAAACTTAAGTTTGCTTTTACTAAAGAAATGCATAATATTATGCTAACTGTAATAAATGAATATCAACTTTTATTTTTTTTTTTACTTAAACGGTTTTATGCTAAATTAATAAGTTGTAAGCAAAAAGTGACAGGTTGTGCTTACAGTATTTAAATAATTTTGGTATTGATACAAGAAAAGATGTGTGGCCAAAATCAAATTGTAAAATTTACGATTTTTTTAGCTTAAACTCACAATAAACTAAAATTTCGTTAATATTCTTATCAAATAATTTAAATTTAATGTACCATTTTATATAAAAGCCTAAGAATGGTAAAAAAATTAACATTAAATATATTTCGTTTGCAGGTTGTAATTTTATTTCTGTCAATATCAGTGTGAAGGTGTCGCTATGGAAATGGAATGAATAATTAATACTTCATAATAATTATTGTCATTTAGTTCGTTTACATTAACTTTCGTTTCATAATATAATTTTAAATTCGTAGAAAAAATAGCATTTACGACTCGAGATGAAATCAGTTTTTTTCGTTCGGGAGATTTGCTCATTCGCCGCTTTGCGGCTCGTGAATAAATCTCACTTCACGAAAAAAAACAGGACTTTCATGTTCTTCTTGTTGTAATTTGTAAAATATACTATTCATTCTTGACATGTTTTGGAAGCAAAATATCAGTTTTTTACCAAGTAATAATATACAGGGCCCATCACAATTTTGTAATTCCTATGATAATCATAATTTTTGATCTATTAAAATTAAAAGGAAAAAGATTATATGATATATATATATATATATAAAAATAACTGTGTAGCGTGTATCTTATCATCAGTGTTTCTATATTTTACGACAGTTGCAAAGGTAATTCAAATAATTAATTTTAGCTCATCAGTGTCGCATACAAATCATTTTATTATAATTGAATTTTCAACATATTAAAGTAATATAATAGTGAAGTAACGAAGTTACAAGTTAATATAATTTCTTAATACCGTACAAGGTTTTTAAACGTAAAATGTATGAAATTCATTAATTGTATTTTACTTACCACGTGTAATGAACAGTAGTGCATACACTTGTAATCGCAAACTTTATTAATAGAAATTATGACAGCTGATTATTGATTAAAGTTGGATTTTTATGTCGCTTGTAAGTTAAAAGTTGTGCAATATTATTTGCCTTGTAATCGTAATAACAAGTATGTTTAAAGTTTTTCTTAAATTACACTAGAGCTTTGACAGGCTTTTGACGATTAATTAACAATTCGATTAGTTGGCACTACTTAGTATAAAATGTAGACTTGTCCTTGATGCTTTTATTTTTTTGTGTATTGAACCTTAAAATAAGAGGTTGTAATAATTCAAACTTTATTTTTAATCCAACAATATCACCTCTCTGCTAAAGTAAAATATATTGTAGTCCAGTGTTATATAAATACTTTTAATTTAAAATCTTATCTTATCTTATTATCGATGAAAAATATCTGCTCTTTCAATCAGTTTCTAGTGATATAGGTGGAATTGTTTTAGAGTATTTAGCAAAAAAGAGACATAGTTTTCATCAATAAAGTTTCATTTATAAGCTAGACGTATTTTGCTTCGCATTACCAGAGCACACAAAAATAAATAAAATTGATGATATAAACTTTGTCATGAATACCGGGCTTCTTAACGCATACTATGCTATAATTATGTACACCCATCCCATAGCCGCTATGGGATGGGTGTACATAATTTGTTATTCCAAAGTAGAAAAACTATTTTTAAATAAGAATAAAGTTTTTTTATAATGAATTTGAAGGTTGGTGGTTGTGTTAAGTTTTTGTATTTATTTAAAAAAAAGTATCTATTAGGACTTTGAAATTGAAACAAAGTTTTTTAAAGTAAACATTTAAATTAAATCTTATGGTGCAATATTACCAAATGAAGCGACATATTCGCAGAATGGAAAAGGAACAACTTCACTTTAACGATTTTTTGTCGGAAATTGACAAAACTGAAACTTGCTTTATTGAACTTATGTTCTGTGGTTGAATTCAAATTTGTTAGAGTATTTGGTGCTCTCAATAAATTTGCGTAAAAATTCCCTTCGACAGACTAGGTTAAGTTATTTTAATTCGGATTTGGTCATATTAGAAAAGCTAAAATATCTTTGAAAAGCAAATAATTATGATTAAAAAAATATAACACTGTATTTGTATTAATTTTGCTTCAAAACAAGCTAAAAATAATGTAATATTTATAACACCTAATTTTCATAACTGTCATTTTTTGATATATTAAATTATCATCCGAGTTTCTTGACAATCTGTCTTAGTACTGTGACGTACCGTACTTGGCTCAGTATTATTAAAAGTCCTTATGCTTTTTTACTTATTTTCTTTTATACTAAGTGCGGTAGTTCTGGTGAATTAGCGAAGTTGCTTAAACGATGTTATGGCTCATGATCGTCATATTTTAGAGTAGGACCCTGCTACGTTGTGTTTCCATGGCGAACTCCAGTATTTAGAACAGCTATAGGTTTATTAGACAGTAAATGAAACAAACAAGATGTTGTAGATTTTGTTTATTATTTAAAGTTTCATTACGTAGATAATTGTCACATATAAGGAATTATTATTCGTAGTTATTTCGTGGATAATTCTCACATATTAGGGATGATTATTAGGCAAGGTTGTTTCGTGGATGGTTGTCACATATTAGGAATTATTATGTGGTTAGTTCGTGGATGGTTGTCGCATATTAGGAATTGTTAGGGTTAGATTATTTCGTGTATTATTGTCACATATAAGGAATTATTATTCGTAGTTATTTCGTGGATAATTCTCACATATTAGGGATTATTATTAGGCAAGGTTGTTTCGTGGATGGTTGTCACATATTAGGAATTATTATGTGGTTAGTTCGTGGATGGTTGTCGCATATTAGGAATTGTTAGGGTTAGATTATTTCGTGTATTATTGTCACATATTAGGAATTATTATTGGAGATTCAGGGTGGTTGTCACATTTAAGGTTTTATTATTGGTTTCGGAGTGGGTGATTTTGGTATTCGTAATTAGAGGTTTTATGAGGCATCGTATGGCGGATTGATTGGGAAATGGTGAATTATTATGGGACGTGTATGGTAATTGTGAGATTTCGCGATTCTAGGTTGTATCAGTGATTGTAAGGAGGATTAATTAAGGAGTGGTGAATTGTTATTTAAGGTGGTGCAGTTGGGAATATTATTGCGCAATCGGGTCGTTAATGCGGGGTTGTCCGGTGGATTAATTGCGAAGGCATTGGGTTTTAAATTTACGGAGGGCCGAAAAATATCACGCAATTTGTTACTAATAAAAATACACGTTTGTTAAGGTGACTAACGGAGTTCCCTGCCTTACAAATTGCTTTGTGGAGAGAACATCTATCATTTAGTCGTTACAATTTTTTACGCAAATTTAGAAACAATGACTCTGGGAGTTCCCTGCCTCAGAATTTCTTCTGGGAGAAAACATCGATCCGAGAGTCGGAATTTAACGCAAATTTGGAAATATTGACTGACCAAGGGAGTGCCCTGCCTACAAATTGCTTTGTGGAGAGCACATCTATCGCTAGGTCCCAAAGAAAATGGTTCTCAAAAAAGTGAACCTCGATTACTGTAAAACAATGCCTTTTATACCCTTTCGCTGGATACCTGACGGTCAAAACCGCCTATTTTTTGGGATGGACAAATCGTGCAAGAGATATTAAATAATTAGGGTGGATATTAACACACATACATTCGTTAATTCGTTATTCAGATTTGTGTATAATGGTGGGGTGATTTCTGAATTCGTTAGCTCGTCGATTATTGGAGCTTCTCAAAATAGATAGTTTTCTAACAATTTAAACTTAAATTCTCCCCTCCATTAAACGTCGAAATCTGTTACTTGAAAACAAAATATACTAAACCAATGTAAAATCATATTAATTAGTAACTCCAATTACTCAATATTTTTCATGTAATTGTAATCAGTTATAAATAATAATATCTGCACAAAATGTGAACATTAAATAAATGAGAAATATAATTCGCAACACAATCGCTAGACAAACAAATGGACATCCCCGAAGAATGTTAAGCTTAGGGTTGCCAGATGTTATGGTTTGACCTGCATTAGTTTTCTTAGAATCCATAAAGACAAATTTATGACACAACAAATCAGTCAACGCTTATTTGGTCTAGCATTGGGAATTAGCCCTTGACTCGGTAATTATTAGAAACCCTTGCATTGATAACGATTTTAAAAATGTTTTGTTTACTAAAACACCCTGAGAAAATATAAATATTATAATCTACACGCGTTTTTTAAAACACATGTGGCTTCCTTTAACTTTAAACATGTTATTTATGGTTTTCTAGAAACAGAAAAATAACTAAATAATACTTTATGATGTTACGCGAGTAAATTAAAAATTGTTTTTAAATTATTCAATATTATACTATATGCGACCATTACACACTCCCCCAATATTTTATAGCTAGTGTTAACGTTGCTTGAAAATATTAAAATGGTCGCTTATGGAAATTAAATTTAAATTTTGAAGAACTGCAGGTTTGCTAGCTAGAAATCTAAGTTAATTGATTGTCGTTGCGAATCAATTTCAAAACTATTATTGGGTAAAATTATTTGGTCCGAACAAATACAGCAAATAGCCATTTTTGTGAAATTTGTAATAATATTATCATATAAAACTGAAAATTAAAAAGTTATTTCATAAAAAACATTACATATCAATCAAAAAATAATGTAATTACTAAAAGCAATTTTAAAGTCTTTATTGTCTGTCTTAAAACTTCTTATATTTAATGACTCACCCGTTTTGCACTTTGATCACAATAATTTTTTATACACACGGCACTACTGCGCGCACTTCCCATGACCGTCGCCGCTTCCTCGGCTTCTGCTTGTCACGGACCCTTGAGCGGCTGGAGATGTTCCCGGACGGTCCAGATGATGTTGACGGCTTCCTTGGCTAGGTAATGGCCTGGGATGGCCACGTGGTTGCTGTCGGCTTGGCAATGTCCTGGTGTGGCCCCGGCGTTGCTTGCGGCGTCCTCGACTTGGTGATGTCCTGGAACGGCCCCGGTGTCGCTCGGCGGCATCCTCGGCTTGGTGCTGTCCTGGAAAGGCCCCGGTGTCGTTTGGCGGCATCCTTGACTTGGAGTTGTCCTGGAACGGCTCCGGTGTCGTTCAACGGCATCCTCGACGATGCTGTCCTGGATCGGCTACGGCGTCGTTTGGCGGCATCCTCGACTTGGTGCTGTCCTGGAACGGATCCGGTGTCTTGACGGTGTACACGGCTCGGTGAATGTACTGGAATGGCCGCGGTGTCGTCTGACGGTGTCCACGACTCAGCGATTGTCCTGGAATGGCCCCGGTGTGGCTTGACGTGGTCCTCGGCGCGGCAGCCGTCCTGGAATGGCCCCAGTGTAGCTAGACGTTGTCCTCGGCACGGCAGTCGTCCTGGAATGGCCTCGGTGTCGCCCTACGGTGTCCTCGATCTCCGTCTCGAACTGCCGACAGCACACTGCTTTTGGATGATGCTGCTTGGCTCTGGGGAAGGTCGGCAAGGCTAGGATTCGGACCATGAGTTGTTTACTTGGCTTGGAACATCGTCTCCAACGCTTGTTGAACTTTTGATTGTTATGGGACCGATTCTTTATGCTCTGCTACGCTATGCGGTTTAATGGATGTCGTCTGCGAAGTGCTATTGTCCTAGTAGCTGCAATCAATGGTGGTGAACTTGGCACGTGGTGTCCTCCATGTCGTCTCGTCGGATCCAAAAACCTTTTAGAAGACGACATTTTCTTCCCCGTTGTCGATTCCAAAATACTCTTCAAGCACGGAATTTTCTCCCCCGTTGTCAGTTTTACGTGTAGCTTCAAAAGTTCCATAGGCGGAGATATTATAATTTGGTTATTGTTTAAAAGTATTTAATTATTATTTATTTATTTATTTTTAATTTTCTTTTCCTTATTTATTAATTCATTAATTAATTTATGTTTTACTTGTTCGCTGATTTACTGCATTTATTTATTTATTTTCGTGGATTAATTATTATTTTTACTGCCTAATATTCGTCGCACAATAGCTGTCTAATATCCTGGTCACGGCACCAACTGTGACGTACCGTACTTGGCTCAGTATTATTAAAAGTCCTTATGCTTTTTTACTTATTTTCTTTTATACTAAGTGCGGTAGTTCTGGTGAATTAGCGAAGTTGCTTAAACGATGTTATGGCTCATGATCGTCATATTTTAGAGTAGGACCCTGCTACGTTGTGTTTCCATGGCGAACTCCAGTATTTAGAACAGCTATAGGTTTATTAGACAGTAAATGAAACAAACAAGATGTTGTAGATTTTGTTTATTATTTAAAGTTTCATTACGTAGATAATTGTCACATATAAGGAATTATTATTCGTAGTTATTTCGTGGATAATTCTCACATATTAGGGATGATTATTAGGCAAGGTTGTTTCGTGGATGGTTGTCACATATTAGGAATTATTATGTGGTTAGTTCGTGGATGGTTGTCGCATATTAGGAATTGTTAGGGTTAGATTATTTCGTGTATTATTGTCACATATAAGGAATTATTATTCGTAGTTATTTCGTGGATAATTCTCACATATTAGGGATTATTATTAGGCAAGGTTGTTTCGTGGATGGTTGTCACATATTAGGAATTATTATGTGGTTAGTTCGTGGATGGTTGTCGCATATTAGGAATTGTTAGGGTTAGATTATTTCGTGTATTATTGTCACATATTAGGAATTATTATTGGAGATTCAGGGTGGTTGTCACATTTAAGGTTTTATTATTGGTTTCGGAGTGGGTGATTTTGGTATTCGTAATTAGAGGTTTTATGAGGCATCGTATGGCGGATTGATTGGGAAATGGTGAATTATTATGGGACGTGTATGGTAATTGTGAGATTTCGCGATTCTAGGTTGTATCAGTGATTGTAAGGAGGATTAATTAAGGAGTGGTGAATTGTTATTTAAGGTGGTGCAGTTGGGAATATTATTGCGCAATCGGGTCGTTAATGCGGGGTTGTCCGGTGGATTAATTGCGAAGGCATTGGGTTTTAAATTTACGGAGGGCCGAAAAATATCACGCAATTTGTTACTAATAAAAATACACGTTTGTTAAGGTGACTAACGGAGTTCCCTGCCTTACAAATTGCTTTGTGGAGAGAACATCTATCATTTAGTCGTTACAATTTTTTACGCAAATTTAGAAACAATGACTCTGGGAGTTCCCTGCCTCAGAATTTCTTCTGGGAGAAAACATCGATCCGAGAGTCGGAATTTAACGCAAATTTGGAAATATTGACTGACCAAGGGAGTGCCCTGCCTACAAATTGCTTTGTGGAGAGCACATCTATCGCTAGGTCCCAAAGAAAATGGTTCTCAAAAAAGTGAACCTCGATTACTGTAAAACAATGCCTTTTATACCCTTTCGCTGGATACCTGACGGTCAAAACCGCCTATTTTTTGGGATGGACAAATCGTGCAAGAGATATTAAATAATTAGGGTGGATATTAACACACATACATTCGTTAATTCGTTATTCAGATTTGTGTATAATGGTGGGGTGATTTCTGAATTCGTTAGCTCGTCGATTATTGGAGCTTCTCAAAATAGATAGTTTTCTAACAATTTAAACTTAAATTCTCCCCTCCATTAAACGTCGAAATCTGTTACTTGAAAACAAAATATACTAAACCAATGTAAAATCATATTAATTAGTAACTCCAATTACTCAATATTTTTCATGTAATTGTAATCAGTTATAAATAATAATATCTGCACAAAATGTGAACATTAAATAAATGAGAAATATAATTCGCAACACAATCGCTAGACAAACAAATGGACATCCCCGAAGAATGTTAAGCTTAGGGTTGCCAGATGTTATGGTTTGACCTGCATTAGTTTTCTTAGAATCCATAAAGACAAATTTATGACACAACAAATCAGTCAACGCTTATTTGGTCTAGCATTGGGAATTAGCCCTTGACTCGGTAATTATTAGAAACCCTTGCATTGATAACGATTTTAAAAATGTTTTGTTTACTAAAACACCCTGAGAAAATATAAATATTATAATCTACACGCGTTTTTTAAAACACATGTGGCTTCCTTTAACTTTAAACATGTTATTTATGGTTTTCTAGAAACAGAAAAATAACTAAATAATACTTTATGATGTTACGCGAGTAAATTAAAAATTGTTTTTAAATTATTCAATATTATACTATATGCGACCATTACAGTACGCAATGCGAGCTAATTGAGCTCAACAAGAATCAGATAACGGACCAGCGAAGTACATGGGTTTGAAAAACACTTGATTTTGAAAAAATCCGTCTTTTCGGCCGTAAGATTGGTCAAGTTTATTCGTCGTGAAAGTTTACAACAATACCAACCTATCGTTTCAATATCCCTTATGGTTCAGCATTAAAAAAAAAGTTTAAACTGATCTCTAACGCATCTAAACGGGATGCTCCAAGGATAGTTTTGCGCAAACGCTACCCGTTGGGTCAGGGTCAGATCCGGTCAGGTCAGGTCCCAAATTTGTTTCGTTTTACCATTCTATCGTTTTAACGTCCCATATTTTTTGATTTGAGCAAACACTGCGCGTCATCTTATTCTGAACTTGTTCCGTTGTACCATTTAATCGTTTTAGAGACGTTACGCGTCGTCTTATTACAAACTGGTTCCGTTTTACTGTTCTATCGTTATAAAGTCCCATATTATTTTAACTTTCCACAAACGCTGCGCGTCATTTTATTCCGTATTTGTTCCGTTTTACAATTCCATCGTTTTAGAGTCCCTTATTATTTTATTTTCACTGCAAACGCTGCGCGTCCTCTTATTCCAGACTTTTTTCGATTTATTATTTTATCGTTCTAGAGTCCCTTGTTATACTACTTTTGCAAACGTTGCGCATCATAATATTGCACCTTTGATTCGTTTTACCTTTCCATCGTTCTAGAGTCCATTTTTCTCCATCATTTAAAAAAATCGCATTAACCTCTGACTTAAGCCGCTTGCACGTGTTCCCATAAAATGGTTTTACGCAAACGCTGCACGACATTTTACTTCGAACTTGTCTGTTTTACCATTCTATCGAACCAGAGCGGGTCCTAGGGTTTGTGGGGCCGTGTGCGAAAATAAATGCCATTTTGATAAAGGGCCGAGTTAAAGTAAAATGTTACTAAAAAACAGAAAAAACAGGCTAGTGACAAAAAAAAAGCTCCTCGCCCTCCATACCAAGAACCAGCGTTGGCCTAATTTAAATTAATTGATTTAAATCAACTGTTTTAAAAAAATTAAAATCATGATTTAAATCCAACTCTATTCACACGTCATATATAAATTAAATGCACGTTTTACTTCCACGCGCTTAAACAACCGCAAGTAAAATACGTCGGAAATATTGCCTATTGGCTGCTTATATATAGGGGAGAAATAAAGTCTACAGGAATTTCTTGTTGGAGGGAGACGCATTCCGGTAGATTTACTTTGTAAATTTTCACAATAATTTTTAATTTTAGGGTCAAAAGATCCACAGCCTTATTCAAAAAGTCTGCAACAATTGAAAAAGTTTTTTAGGATCGATTTCTCAGATTATTTTATTCTTGATAAAAGTTGATGCATGACCTAAAACTAATTTTAAAAATAAGTAAAAATTATGTGACACAAGATTTTAACGATTTTAAAAATATTCGCAAAAGTAAAGTACCTATATTTTAAGACTTACACAAAAAAAATCGGGGGAAAAAGTTGTTCAGAATTCAAAAATATGACAATACGAAATTTGACGTTAAAATTTTATTTTTTAATTTTATAGTAGTGTCAACATTCAAAAAGTTTGCAACTAATGGAAACGTTTTTCATTATTGATTTCCCCGAATATTTTATTTTCAGGGAAAGTGGTTTTGTATAAAACTAATTTTAAGTTAAAAAAAAGCTCGATAAAAATTCAAACGACACTACCTTTTAGTGATTTTAGAAATATATCCAAGATTAAAGTGCCCTTATTTTAAGAGTTTAAAAAATTCAAGAAAAAACGATATTTTATATTTAGTAAAATTTTTAAATTCTACTTTTTTAAAATTTTTAACATAAGGGCACTTTTTGGATGTTAATATTACTTCAAAAATAAAAACTTAAAATTAAACGTCAAATTCCACCTTAGGTCGTATTTTTGAATCTTTCCCCATAAAGTTTTTTTTTAACACTTAAAATAAGGCCCCTTTACTGAATTTTTCTGAAATGGCTTAAATCTGGTATCGTATACATTTTTGTGAAACTTTTTTCATCTTTTAATTAGTTTAGGTCGGTCGCCAACTTTTATCAGGAATAAAAGGTTCCGAGAAAAGTTTAGTAGAAAAAAGTTGTTGATACTTTATGAATTACGCTGCATAGAAAATATAAATGCAGGGTGAATAATGAATAAATTAGTTGTAAAAAGAGAAAGTAGTCAAGTTTCTTAAAAAAAAATTAAAAAAACAAAAATTCGTGATTTTTTTGATTTTTAAATTTAAATTAATGATTTTTGATTTTTCAAATAAAAATCGAATTTTGCCCAACCCTGTAAAATTGTAAATTCTTTTTCGTTTGGCCAAAGTTTTGCTTAGGTAATAATGCATTTTAGGATGCAAATTTAACGACAAATTATATTAAAACTTTTTGTTTGAATTCCAAAATTTTGTATAGAGTTCAAGAAATAAATTAGACATAATATAAAAAAAAAACATCGTAACATTCAAACTATTTTGACATTTTGTATGATAAATACATATTTTAATACAAATGATGGCCTTTTAGAAAAAATGATAATCGGTACATTGCAATTACCTGATTGCATGGTTCTGTAAGATTACTACCTTTTTCTTCTGTGATATTGTTACGCAAGTGCGTAGGGTACCGTTATCGGGTGCCGGATTTAAATGCAAAGAAAGTACCGAATTAAGAATAAAACTTTAATTATGATCGATTTAAGCAATTAATAAATGAAATACCTTACATTACCCTTAAAATCTAAACATAACATAAACATGCATTAATACTTAATTACTACTTACATAATTACCGTGACTTCTGCTAAACACGCGTCACTTGCTCTTGGCCACCACTTAACAATTAACATAATCGTGGCCATCCCCACTGGATTACCGCTTAGCACAGTAATCCAGCAGTTGTTAAACGCGGGGTTTGTAACAATTCCCCCCCGTTTAATGAGCATGACACCTGGCATGCTTCGTTTTGACAATTTTAACGACAAAAAAAATAAATTTCTATGAAAATTGACTATGATCAATAACGTATTAATAAGAATAATAGTGGACAACTATGAAAGAAAAAGGAAAAACGGCTTACCAAATGTCATTTTACCATACCTAAATGCTACCTTAAACGAACTTAACCTAACCCGCTTAGTGTCCCTAAACCGACACACTTATGGGGCAATTTAGATTTGTCTATTGCTACCGCTAGACTTTCCACTCACTTTAACTTCGCGTTTTCCACTCACTGCCATTAAACTTTATCGTTCCGTTATTAGTCAGGAAGGACCTGACGTGAAGGGTCTTTTGGACAGACACACCTCGTCCCGTTCCCAGTCGACCAAAACCAAGACTCGATTAAGATTGTTGGAACTCCAGTAAACGTTGAACGTTGATTTTGATTTCGATTATTATCCTTAGCTTATAGTACGTAAAGCCGCTGTTATTTCCAATTTATAGGTCGCTGGTACTTCCAAAATTAGAACTGAAAATGGTGTCCAAGTTACTTTTCTCCTTCCTTAACTATTTTTGAGTTGTTTGGCCATTTTGCACTGGGAGTGGAATCGTCAGCAGCCTCCGGTATTGCCATACCCTCCGGGGTGTGCGGTTACATAAAACATAAATAAAGCCACGATTAAAAAGGGAACAAATAGTAACAAATCCCAAATTCTTACAACTAAACTTATTTCTACTGTATAAAAATTTCTTAACCTTACTTAACTACCTGGGTTAATCGACCATCTCACGGATACTGTATTCGCAGGACAGTAGATTCACCACGTGGATATGCCATCGCGGTAATTCCGCCTATTACTATTTTTGGTTGCCAGACAAATCAAAACCTTTTAGATCAGTTTTGTGGATTGTCACAGGGATCCTCTTGTTCCCTTGTAAGGTCAATATCCCGGTACAGAGTTGGAGACCGGTCTCCCCCTCCTCCAGAGAACCCCCTTCACGCCTTTTTCCTTTCTTTACGATCCATTTTTTCAATTTATAACTCAACCATATTAATATTATAACTATTACCAATACGAGACCTCCTAGTATGTATGGCAAAGGACTTAGCCATACATCCATATCTTCAACACTCCATTTGGCATGATCTTCCCCTCGCGCCATTGGAAAAGGTGTTATTAATTTTAATGCTGCACCCATGACTCTAATTTTCCAAAGTAAGTAAACTACTAGGAGGGATAAGATTATGTTCCAAGTCCAAAGGTAAAAATCAGCATGATGACCATACAACGCTGAATAGGTGGAAAATTTCGTTGAGTCAATGCTTATGGGAGCACGCGGTGCACTTAAGTTTAAATGGGGTACGGTAAGTGTCCAATTGTGGTTCATGCACTCCGTGAGATTGTGGTATAGTAAATTGCTGTCTTTTGTTGGGGAAAAATGTACAGATTTTAAATTACTCCAAGCGGCGGGTAGCACGTGCAGTACTTTTGCCTCACTGGGGAAATTTTGATCACAAGGAAAAGCGTTTGGAATTATTGTTTGGTTGTTAACTACCAGGGAGCATTCACACGGGACACTTACTTGTACTGCTCCAGGGGTTGAATATAATGTTTCCGCGAGAGGTGTACTATGGTTCTTGCATATAATAGCGCTCGGATTTTTGGGGTGTGTTATCACAAATGTTTCGCTATCTATTGCTGATACTATCATTGACTTGGATGGTGAGCATGTAAAAGTGCAGTGCTGATTCAATTCATCAATCGTAGTCCCTGCAAACATATTGTACGCGCACAGTGGTCCGTACAATGCGCCAGCGGCAAAGCGTGGAATAAAGCAAAGCCTGCTTTGGTGTGGTTCACATTGTTGTAACCCTGTACCGAATATTGGGCGCATATGCTCCTTATTGACCGCCAAATACATTGTATCGTGTAATATAGTACAAGTTTCGTTGTGCCAAGCAAAAGGGATTGTTAAGAGTTCTAGCAAACTCCACTGGGAATTCATTTTGTTGACTGGGATTTTTACATGGATTATAATTTTGTTTCCCCCTATGGTGCAATCTGTGATCGGAATTTTATAATACCTTGACAACTCGTTCACGGGAATAGCTAATTCATAGCCGTAAGAAGAAAGTTTATTGTTGAGAGAAATCAAATCTTTTCGGAAAAGGGGGGGCGGTAGCAGTACTGTTGGTATTAGATGAACCCTGCACGAGTTTAAAATTTCTGATTGTCGGAATGAGTCGGTTGTTTTGATTATTCTTTGCAAGTTCAAATTGATATGTTTTACCATCTCCCTATAAAATTTGATTTCCTCCGTCACTTTACCACTAGGTCCAAAATATTTATTATTAAATTGTTCTATGTTTTTTATATGATTTTGAATTTCTAAAAAAGAGTTTTGAATTTTGCTGTCGTACTCCGAAAACTTTGAATTCGCATCCACCATGTTTTGAAATTGGATATGCAAGTTTTCTGTTAATTTTTCTACTTGTTCGTCTACATACCTTTCGTGCAGAACTAGGTTGTCTAATTTTTCTTCTGTTGCTACCCCACAACACCAGCTGAACGCATCCCCAATGAAATTTAGAGCTCTTCTTTTTCTTCCCTCAACTGGTTCTTCCTCAACAAATAAAGACGGACTAAGGGCTGTTTGTAGGGTTACGTAGCTTTTGTCAAACGCTTG